>CM051034.1:30116029-30566029 GCA_027627225.1 Congeria kusceri
TATTGTCAGTTACAGGTTAAACTAAATATTCAGGATTACAACACAAGGCATTATGACCTTAATGAGAGAATTGTTGAAACTAATGCAAATTAATGTCAAAATGAAACTGAAAAACAACACGATGAACACAAAGGGTCTCGGATTGCCACTCTGGGGGACATTGTGCTTTAATTTTCCCATATTTACCCCCCTAATGCCCCCTAGAGAAACCATCCCATAAAATAAAGCCCTAAATGGGGTCAATGTGGCATCTGGCAGTTATTCTTTCCAGTACAGTGTGTTTGTAAGAGTCCATTTTCAAAATCGTTGCAGACGACTAATATTAGTTGAAGTTCTTAAAGGTTACGCATGCGCAAATAAATTCATTCTTTGTTACATATAAAATATTCAAAATTTGATCTCAATTTTCACCATGACTTTCCAATATATCACCATACTTGTTGGAAAGATGAGGACATAACCTTTTGAAAAAACAGCATGTCAAAAAATTCTATGATTTGTAACTCAAAATATTTACCTTAGAAAAAACACACCGGTTTTCACGGGCATGGAGGCTGCCATTTTGCGCGTGAATACATGGGCCAAACGTTATGAAGCTGGGAACCACTAGACATAAAAGTAGTGCACAAAACAGCCTTTTTTATTATTGCTTACATATATACCTTTAAAATGATACCAAAACATATCATTTAAACTGTATTTTACAAATTATATGCATCCTGCACTCAGCCACGTGTGCTTATTATCTAACTGACAGCATGTAACCCTGAGGATGTGACTTCCGTTTTGGGGTAATTAGACCTTTAAGAGAACCCAACCCTTTCAAATTTGAATAAAAACCACCATTTTCATCAATCTGATCTATTTCGAGCAAGAACATGAAGTCCTATTACACTGGTTTAAAGATTTATTGGAAAAAAATATAATTGAAAATATCACATATAATGGTGTTTTGAGGCAAAAATTTAGACGGAAAAAAATGTACTTGGGTACGTCTGGAAAACATGATTTTAACTCAGAATTAAGCATAAGTTTGAGTTTTAATAGGCATAGCAGATACAATATATAAAGTCAGAAGTGAAAACAATCTTCATTGGCATTCTAAATGTTACAGAATAGGTTTTTAGTCAGTTTTGAACAATTGTTTTTTAAGTTTCTGCAGTTTTGGGGGTAAAATCCATATAAATGTAGCATTTCAGATGCCATTTGACCCCAGAAAAGGGTTTGTTTACATAACAATCAACAGATTTGACCTCCTGTCACACAACAAAAATAGAATTTGACCCCAAAATGTCAATGCCAGATATTAATTAACAGTCTTCTGACACACCTGAACCTGTGGGTGAGGTCAGCCGCCTGCAATCTTCAATCTGTTCCAGGTACTCTCTGCTGAGTAATCTGTGAAAATAAAAAGGTTTTCTGTGCATATTTCCTCAATATTCTGATTACTAGTGTAACTTAGGTACAATAAGTGTACATATACAATAGTTTACTAAGTTTTATTTACTGCGATAAGGCTAGTCGCTATGCCGGCTTCAGATTGACCAGCTCATGTGCGAACAGTTCAGTTCTTAAACGGGTTTGAGATTCACAACAAAGTTAAACTCTTGCTTTTCCTACTGGTGTTGATAAGAAAAAATGCCAGGCTGGAAAAGAAAACATTAGATAGTAGAATACATGACAATAACATGTACTAACCTTAAAAAATACCGATGGTACGGACACGACTTTGTCAGCTTTACGGCCCCGCCCCAACGCTCCAGTGTAGTTGACAAGTAAAGTAGTTTTGATGACTCGTCACTTCACCCAGACTTGTATACCAATGAGTTGATGGTTCCGGCTGAGGTCATGGTTCTTTTCAACACTGCATTTAAAAAACATACTCAAATTAAACCAAACTGTGATGGTGATTTAAATTTTGATGCCGCTATCTCCATTTGGTCGGGTCTAGGTTGGCGTGAGCGGCTAAAGTGTTTTATGCATGCATTTCATGTATTTTTCAACTGAAAGCCTGATTGAACTACAATAACAAAATAACGTATGAACTAAATAGCATCTGTTAACTTTGCAAATTAGGAAAATTGGTATTATTCAAAGTAGGCAGGTCGGACGGTCATCATGGCCAAAGCATCGGCCAGTGCAGACACGACCTTTGCGGGGCATTATTGTCAGTTACAGGTTCTTAAACTAAATATTCAGGATTACAACACAAGGCATTATGACCTTAATGAGAGAATTGTTGAAACTAATGCAAATTAATGTCAAAATGAAACTAAAAAACAACACGATGAACACAATGGGTCTCGGATTGCCACTCTGGGGGACATTTTGCTTTAATTTTCCCATATTTACCCACCTAATGCCCCCTAGAGAAACCATCCCATAAAATACAGCCCTAAATGGGGTCAAGGTGGCATCTGGCAGTTATTCTTTCCAGTACAGTGTGTTTGTAAGAGTCCATTTCCAAAATCGTGCAGACGACTAATATTAGTTGAAGTTCTTAAAGGTTACGCATTCGCAAATAAATTCATTCTTTGTTACATATAAAATATTCAAAATTTGATCTCAATTTTCACCATGACTTTCCAATATATCACCATACTTGTTGGAAAGATGAGGACATAACCTTTTGAAAAAACAGCATGTCAAAAAATTATATGCGTTGTAACTCAAAATATTTACCTTAGGAAAAACACACCGGTTTTCACGGGCATGGAGGCTGCCATTTTGCGCGTGAATACATGGGCCAAACGTTATGAAGCTGGGAACCATTAGACATAAAAGTAGTGCACAAAACAGCCTTTTTTCTTGTTGCTTACATATATACCTTTAAAATGATACCAAAACATATCATTTAAACTGTATTTTACAAATTATATGCATCCTGCACTCAGCCACGTGTGCTTATTATCTAACTGACAGCATGTAACCCTGAGGATGTGACTTCCGTTTTGGGGTAATTAGACCTTTAAGAGAACACAACCCTTTCAAATTTGAATAAAAACCACCATTTTCATCAATCTGATCTATTTCGAGCAAGAACATGAAGTCCTATTACACTGGTTTAATGATTTATTGGAAAAAAATAAAATTGAAAATGTCACATATAATGGTGTTTTGAGGCAAAAATTTAGACGGAAAAAAATGTACTTGGGTACGTCTGGAAAACATGATTTTAACTCAGAATTAAGCATAAGTTTGAGTTTTAATAGGCATAGCAGATACAATATATAAAGTCAGAAGTGAAAACAATCTTCATTGGCATTTTAAATGTTACAGAATAGGTTTTTAGTCAGTTTTGAACAATTGTTTTTTAAGTTTCTGCAGTTTTGGGGGTAAAATCCATATAAATGTAGCATTTCAGATGCCATTTGACCCCAGAAAAGGGTTTGTTTACATAACAATCAACAGATTTGACCTCCTGTCACACAACAAAAAAAGAATTTGACCCCAAAATGTCAATGCCAGATATTAATTAACAGTCTTCTGACACACCTGAACCTGTGGGTGAGGTCAGCCGCCTGCAATCTTCAATCTGTTCCAGGTACTCTCTGCTGAGTAATCTGTGAAAATAAAAAGGTTTTCTGTGCATATTTCCTCAATATTCTGATTACTAGTGTAACTTAGGTACAATAAGTGTACATATACAATAGTTTACTAAGTTTTATTTACTGCGATAAAGCTAGTCGCTATGCCGGCTTCAGATTGACCAGCTTATGTGCGAACATTTCAGTTCTTAAACGGGTTTGAGATTCACAACAAAGTTAAACTCTTGCTTTTCCTACTGGTGTTGATAAGAAAAAATGCCAGGCTGGAAAAGAAAACATTAGATAGTAGAATACATGACAATAATCATGTACTAACCTTAAAAAATACCAATGGTACGGACACGACTTTGTCAGCTTTACGGCCCCGCCCCAACGCTCCAGTGTAGTTGACAAGTAAAGTAGTTTTGATGACTCGTCACTTCACCCAGACTTGTATACCAATGAGTTGATGGTTCCGGCTGAGGTCCTGGTTCTTTTCAACACTGCATTTAAAAAACATACTCAAATTAAACCAAACTGTGATGGTGATTTAAATTTTGATGTCGCTATCTCCATTTGGTCGAGTCTAGGTTGGCGTGAGCGGCTAAAGTGTTTTATGCATGCATTTCATGTATTTTTCAGCTGAAAGCCTGACTGAACTACAATAACAAAATAACGTATGAACTAAATAGGATCTGTTAACTTTGCAAATTAGGAAAATTGGTATTATTCAAAGTAGGCAGGTCGGACGGTCATCATGGCCCAAGCATCGGCCAGTGCAGACACGACCTTTGCGGGGCATTATTGTCAGTTACAGGTTCTTAAACTAAATATCCAGGATTACAACACAAGGCATTATGACCTTAATGAGAGAATTGTTGAAACTAATGCAAATTAATGTCAAAATGAAACTGAAAAACAACACGATGAACACAATGGGTCTCGGATTGCCACTCTGGGGGACATTTTGCTTTAATTTTCCCATATTTACCCCTCTAATGCCCCCTAGAGACACCATCCCATAAAATACAGCCCTAACTGGGGTCAAGGTGGCATCTGGCAGTTATTCTTTCCAGTACAGTTTGTTTGTAAGAGTCCATTTTCAAAATCTTTGCAGACGACTAATATTAGTTGAAGTTCTTAAAGCTTTCGCATGCGCAAATAAATTCCTTCTTTGTTACATATAAAATATTCAAAATTTGATCTCAATTTTCACCATGACTTGCCAATATATCACCAATCTTGTTGGAAAGATGAGGACATAACCTTTTGAAAAAACAGCATGTCAAAAAATTATATGCGTTGTAACTCAAAATATTTACCGTAGAAAAAACACACCGGTTTTCACGGGCATGGAGGCTGCCATTTTGCGCATGAATACATGGGCCAAAATTTATGAAGCTGGGAACCACTAGACATAAAAGAAGTGCACAAAATAGCCTCTTTTCTTATTGCTTACATATATACCTTTAAAATGATACCAAAACATATCATTTAAACTGTATTTTACAAATTATATGCATCCTGCACTCAGCTACGTGTGCTTATTATCTAACTGACAGCATGTAACCCTGAGGATGTGACTTCCGTTTTGGGGTAATTAGACCTTTAAGAGAACCCAACCCTTTCAAATTTGAATAAAAACCACCATTTTCATCAATCTTATTTATTTCGAGAAAGAACATGAAGTCCTATTACACTGGTTTAAAGATTTATTGGAAAAAAATAAAATTGAAAATGTCACATATAATGGTGTTTTGAGGCAAAAATTTAGAGACGGAAAAAAATGTACTTGGGTACGTCTGGAAAACATGATTTTAACTCAGAATTAAGCATAAGTTTGAGTTTTAATAGGCATAGCAGATACAATATATAAAGTCAGAAGTGAAAACAATCTTCAATGGCATTCTAAATGTTACAGAATAGGTTTTTAGTAAGTTTTGAACAATTGTTTTTTAAGTTTCTGCAGTTTTGGGGGTAAAATCCATATAAATGTAGCATTTCAGATGCCATTTGACCCCAGAAAAGGGTTTGTTTACATAACAATCAACAGATTTGACCTCCTGTCACAGAACAAAAAAAGAATTTGACCCCAAAATGTCAATGCCAGATATTAATTAACAGTCTTCTGTCACACCTGAACCTGTGGGCGAGGTCAGCCGCCTGCAATCTTCAATCTGTTCCAGGTACTCTCTGCTGAGTAATCTGTGAAAATAAAAAGGTTTTCTGTGCATATTTCCTCAATATTCTGATTACTAGTGTAACTTAGGTACAATAAGTGTACATATACAATAGTTTACTAAGTTTTATTTACTGCGATAAGGCTAGTCGCTATGCCGGCTTCAGATTGACCAGCTCATGTGCGAACAGTTCAGTTCTTAAACGGGTTTGAGATTCACAACAAAGTTAAACTCTTGCTTTTCCTACTGGTGTTGATAAGAAAAAATGCCAGGCTGGAAAAGAAAACATTAGATAGTAGAATACATGACAATAACATGTACTAACCTTAAAAAATACCGATGGTACGGACACGACTTTGTCAGCTTTACGGCCCCGCCCCAACGCTCCAGTGTAGTTGACAAGTAAAGTAGTTTTGATGACTCGTCACTTCACCCAGACTTGTATACCAATGAGTTGATGGTTCCGGCTGAGGTCATGGTTCTTTTCAACACTGCATTTAAAAAACATACTCAAATTAAACCAAACTGTGATGGTGATTTAAATTTTGATGCCGCTATCTCCATTTGGTCGGGTCTAGGTTGGCGTGAGCGGCTAAAGTGTTTTATGCATGCATTTCATGTATTTTTCAACTGAAAGCCTGATTGAACTACAATAACAAAATAACGTATGAACTAAATAGCATCTGTTAACTTTGCAAATTAGGAAAATTGGTATTATTCAAAGTAGGCAGGTCGGACGGTCATCATGGCCAAAGCATCGGCCAGTGCAGACACGACCTTTGCGGGGCATTATTGTCAGTTACAGGTTCTTAAACTAAATATTCAGGATTACAACACAATGCATTATGACCTTAATGAGAGAATTGTTGAAACTAATGCAAATTAATGTCAAAATGAAACTAAAAAACAACACGATGAACACAATGGGTCTCGGATTGCCACTCTGGGGGACATTTTGCTTTAATTTTCCCATATTTACCCACCTAATGCCCCCTAGAGAAACCATCCCATAAAATACAGCCCTAAATGGGGTCAAGGTGGCATCTGGCAGTTATTCTTTCCAGTACAGTGTGTTTGTAAGAGTCCATTTCCAAAATCGTGCAGACGACTAATATTAGTTGAAGTTCTTAAAGGTTACGCATTCGCAAATAAATTCATTCTTTGTTACATATACAATATTCAAAATTTGATCTCAATTTTCACCATGACTTTCCAATATATCACCATACTTGTTGGAAAGATGAGGACATAACCTTTTGAAAAAACAGCATGTCAAAAAATTATATGCGTTGTAACTCAAAATATTTACCTTAGAAAAAACACACCGGTTTTCACGGGCATGGAGGCTGCCATTTTGCGCGTGAATACATGGGCCAAACGTTATGAAGCTGGGAACCATTAGACATAAAAGTAGTGCACAAAACAGCCTTTTTTCTTGTTGCTTACATATATACCTTTAAAATGATACCAAAACATATCATTTAAACTGTATTTTACAAATTATATGCATCCTGCACTCAGCCACGTGTGCTTATTATCTAACTGACAGCATGTAACCCTGAGGATGTGACTTCCGTTTTGGGGTAATTAGACCTTTAAGAGAACACAACCCTTTCAAATTTGAATAAAAACCACCATTTTCATCAATCTGATCTATTTCGAGCAAGAACATGAAGTCCTATTACACTGGTTTAAAGATTTATTGGAAAAAAATAAAATTGAAAATGTCACATATAATGGTGTTTTGAGGCAAAAATTTAGAGACGGAAAAAAATGTACTTGGGTACGTCTGGAAAACATGATTTTAACTCAGAATTAAGCATAAGTTTGAGTTTTAATAGGCATAGCAGATACAATATATAAAGTCAGAAGTGAAAACAATCTTCAATGGCATTCTAAATGTTACAGAATAGGTTTTTAGTAAGTTTTGAACAATTGTTTTTTAAGTTTCTGCAGTTTTGGGGGTAAAATCCATATAAATGTAGCATTTCAGATGCCATTTGACCCCAGAAAAGGGTTTGTTTACATAACAATCAACAGATTTGACCTCCTGTCACACAACAAAAAAAGAATTTGACCCCAAAATGTCAATGCCAGATATTAATTAACAGTCTTCTGTCACACCTGAACCTGTGGGCGAGGTCAGCCGCCTGCAATCTTCAATCTGTTCCAGGTACTCTCTGCTGAGTAATCTGTGAAAATAAAAAGGTTTTCCGTGCATATTTACTCAATATTGTTATTACTAGTGTAACTTAGGTACAATAAGTGTACATATACAATAGTTTACTAAGTTTTATTTACTGCGATAAGGCTAGTCGCTATGCCGGCTTCAGATTGTCCAGCTCATGTGCGAACAGTTCAGTTCTTAAAAGGGTTTGAGATTCCCAACAAGGGTTAAACTCTTGCTTTTCCTACTGGTGTTGATAAGAAAAAATGCCAGGCTGGAAAAGAAAACATAAGATAGTAGAATACATGACAATAATCATGTACCAACCTTAAAAAATACCGATGGTAAGGACACGACTTTGTCAGCTTTACGGCCCCGCCCCAACGCTCCAGTGTAGTTGACAAGTAAAGTAGTTTTGATGACTCGTCACTTCTCCCAGACTTGTATACCAATGAGTTGATGGTTTCGGCTGAGGTCCTGGTTCTTTTCAACACTGCATTTAAAAAACATACTCAAATTAAACCAAACTGTGATGGTGATTTAAATTTTGATGTCGCTATCTCCATTTGGTCGGGTCTAGGTTGGCGTGAGCGGCTAAAGTGTTTTATGCATGCATTTCATGTATTTTTCAGCTGAAAGCCTGATTGAACTACAATAACAAAATAACGTATGAACTAAATAGGATCTGTTAACTTTGCAAATTAGGAAAATTGGTATTATTCAAAGTAGGCAGGTCGGACGGTCATCATGGCCAAAGCATCGGCCAGTGCGGACACGACCTTTGCGGGGCATTATTGTCAGTTACAGGTTAAACTAAATATTCAGGATTACAACACAAGGCATTATGACCTTAATGAGAGAATTGTTGAAACTAATGCAAATTAATGTCAAAATGAAACTGAAAAACAACACGATGAACACAAAGGGTCTCGGATTGCCACTCTGGGGGACATTGTGCTTTAATTTTCCCATATTTACCCCCCTAATGCCCCCTAGAGAAACCATCCCATAAAATAAAGCCTTAAATGGGGTCAATGTGGCATCTGGCAGTTATTCTTTCCAGTACAGTGTGTTTGTAAGAGTCCATTTTCAAAATCGTTGCAGACGACTAATATTAGTTGAAGTTCTTAAAGGTTACGCATGCGCAAATAAATTCATTCTTTGTTACATATAAAATATTCAAAATTTGATCTCAATTTTCACCATGACTTTCCAATATATCACCATACTTGTTGGAAAGATGAGGACATAACCTTTTGAAAAAACAGCATGTCAAAAAATTCTATGATTTGTAACTCAAAATATTTACCTTAGAAAAAACACACCGGTTTTCACGGGCATGGAGGCTGCCATTTTGCGCGTGAATACATGGGCCAAACGTTATGAAGCTGGGAACCACTAGACATAAAAGTAGTGCACAAAACAGCCTTTTTTATTATTGCTTACATATATACCTTTAAAATGATACCAAAACATATCATTTAAACTGTATTTTACAAATTATATGCATCCTGCACTCAGCCACGTGTGCTTATTATCTAACTGACAGCATGTAACCCTGAGGATGTGACTTCCGTTTTGGGGTAATTAGACCTTTAAGAGAACCCAACCCTTTCAAATTTGAATAAAAACCACCATTTTCATCAATCTGATCTATTTCGAGCAAGAACATGAAGTCCTATTACACTGGTTTAAAGATTTATTGGAAAAAAATATAATTGAAAATATCACATATAATGGTGTTTTGAGGCAAAAATTTAGACGGAAAAAAATGTACTTGGGTACGTCTGGAAAACATGATTTTAACTCAGAATTAAGCATAAGTTTGAGTTTTAATAGGCATAGCAGATACAATATATAAAGTCAGAAGTGAAAACAATCTTCATTGGCATTCTAAATGTTACAGAATAGGTTTTTAGTCAGTTTTGAACAATTGTTTTTTAAGTTTCTGCAGTTTTGGGGGTAAAATCCATATAAATGTAGCATTTCAGATGCCATTTGACCCCAGAAAAGGGTTTGTTTACATAACAATCAACAGATTTGACCTCCTGTCACACAACAAAAAAAGAATTTGACCCCAAAATGTCAATGCCAGATATTAATTAACAGTCTTCTGACACACCTGAACCTGTGGGTGAGGTCAGCCGCCTGCAATCTTCAATCTGTTCCAGGTACTCTCTGCTGAGTAATCTGTGAAAATAAAAAGGTTTTCTGTGCATATTTCCTCAATATTCTGATTACTAGTGTAACTTAGGTACAATAAGTGTACATATACAATAGTTTACTAAGTTTTATTTACTGCGATAAGGCTAGTCGCTATGCCGGCTTCAGATTGACCAGCTCATGTGCGAACAGTTCAGTTCTTAAACGGGTTTGAGATTCACAACAAAGTTAAACTCTTGCTTTTCCTACTGGTGTTGATAAGAAAAAATGCCAGGCTGGAAAAGAAAACATTAGATAGTAGAATACATGACAATAACATGTACTAACCTTAAAAAATACCGATGGTACGGACACGACTTTGCCAGCTTTACGGCCCCGCCCCAACGCTCCAGTGTAGTTGACAAGTAAAGTAGTTTTGATGACTCGTCACTTCACCCAGACTTGTATACCAATGAGTTGATGGTTCCGGCTGAGGTCATAGTTCTTTTCAACACTGCATTTAAAAAACAAAATCAAATTAAACCAAATTGTGATGGTGATTTAAATTTTGATGCCGCTATCTCCATTTGGTCGGGTCTAGGTTGGCGTGAGCGGCTAAAGTGTTTTATGCATGCATTTCATGTATTTTTCAACTGAAAGCCTGATTGAACTACAATAACAAAATAACGTATGAACTAAATAGCATCTGTTAACTTTGCAAATTAGGAAAATTGGTATTATTCAAAGTAGGCAGGTCGGACGGTCATCATGGCCAAAGCATCGGCCAGTGCAGACACGACCTTTGCGGGGCATTATTGTCAGTTACAGGTTCTTAAACTAAATATTCAGGATTACAACACAATGCATTATGACCTTAATGAGAGAATTGTTGAAACTAATGCAAATTAATGTCAAAATGAAACTAAAAAACAACACGATGAACACAATGGGTCTCGGATTGCCACTCTGGGGGACATTTTGCTTTAATTTTCCCATATTTACCCACCTAATGCCCCCTAGAGAAACCATCCCATAAAATACAGCCCTAAATGGGGTCAAGGTGGCATCTGGCAGTTATTCTTTCCAGTACAGTGTGTTTGTAAGAGTCCATTTCCAAAATCGTGCAGACGACTAATATTAGTTGAAGTTCTTAAAGGTTACGCATTCGCAAATAAATTCATTCTTTGTTACATATACAATATTCAAAATTTGATCTCAATTTTCACCATGACTTTCCAATATATCACCATACTTGTTGGAAAGATGAGGACATAACCTTTTGAAAAAACAGCATGTCAAAAAATTATATGCGTTGTAACTCAAAATATTTACCTTAGAAAAAACACACCGGTTTTCACGGGCATGGAGGCTGCCATTTTGCGCGTGAATACATGGGCCAAACGTTATGAAGCTGGGAACCATTAGACATAAAAGTAGTGCACAAAACAGCCTTTTTTCTTGTTGCTTACATATATACCTTTAAAATGATACCAAAACATATCATTTAAACTGTATTTTACAAATTATATGCATCCTGCACTCAGCCACGTGTGCTTATTATCTAACTGACAGCATGTAACCCTGAGGATGTGACTTCCGTTTTGGGGTAATTAGACCTTTAAGAGAACACAACCCTTTCAAATTTGAATAAAAACCACCATTTTCATCAATCTGATCTATTTCGAGCAAGAACATGAAGTCCTATTACACTGGTTTAATGATTTATTGGAAAAAAATATAATTGAAAATGTCACATATAATGGTGTTTTGAGGCAAAAATTTAGACGGAAAAAAATGTACTTGGGTACGTCTGGAAAACATGATTTTAACTCAGAATTAAGCATAAGTTTGAGTTTTAATAGGCATAGCAGATACAATATATAAAGTCAGAAGTGAAAACAATCTTCATTGGCATTTTAAATGTTACAGAATAGGTTTTTAGTCAGTTTTGAACAATTGTTTTTTAAGTTTCTGCAGTTTTGGGGGTAAAATCCATATAAATGTAGCATTTCAGATGCCATTTGACCCCAGAAAAGGGTTTGTTTACATAACAATCAACAGATTTGACCTCCTGTCACACAACAAAAAAAGAATTTGACCCCAAAATGTCAATGCCAGATATTAATTAACAGTCTTCTGACACACCTGAACCTGTGGGTGAGGTCAGCCGCCTGCAATCTTCAATCTGTTCCAGGTACTCTCTGCTGAGTAATCTGTGAAAATAAAAAGGTTTTCTGTGCATATTTCCTCAATATTCTGATTACTAGTGTAACTTAGGTACAATAAGTGTACATATACAATAGTTTACTAAGTTTTATTTACTGCGATAAAGCTAGTCGCTATGCCGGCTTCAGATTGACCAGCTTATGTGCGAACATTTCAGTTCTTAAACGGGTTTGAGATTCACAACAAAGTTAAACTCTTGCTTTTCCTACTGGTGTTGATAAGAAAAAATGCCAGGCTGGAAAAGAAAACATTAGATAGTAGAATACATGACAATAATCATGTACTAACCTTAAAAATACCAATGGTACGGACACGACTTTGTCAGCTTTACGGCCCCGCCCCAACGCTCCAGTGTAGTTGACAAGTAAAGTAGTTTTGATGACTCGTCACTTCACCCAGACTTGTATACCAATGAGTTGATGGTTCCGGCTGAGGTCCTGGTTCTTTTCAACACTGCATTTAAAAAACATACTCAAATTAAACCAAACTGTGATGGTGATTTAAATTTTGATGTCGCTATCTCCATTTGGTCGAGTCTAGGTTGGCGTGAGCGGCTAAAGTGTTTTATGCATGCATTTCATGTATTTTTCAGCTGAAAGCCTGACTGAACTACAATAACAAAATAACGTATGAACTAAATAGGATCTGTTAACTTTGCAAATTAGGAAAATTGGTATTATTCAAAGTAGGCAGGTCGGACGGTCATCATGGCCCAAGCATCGGCCAGTGCAGACACGACCTTTGCGGGGCATTATTGTCAGTTACAGGTTCTTAAACTAAATATCCAGGATTACAACACAAGGCATTATGACCTTAATGAGAGAATTGTTGAAACTAATGCAAATTAATGTCAAAATGAAACTGAAAACCAACACGATGAACACAATGGGTCTCGGATTGCCACTCTGGGGGACATTTTGCTTTAATTTTCCCATATTTACCCCTCTAATGCCCCCTAGAGACACCATCCCATAAAATACAGCCCTAACTGGGGTCAAGGTGGCATCTGGCAGTTATTCTTTCCAGTACAGTTTGTTTGTAAGAGTCCATTTTCAAAATCTTTGCAGACGACTAATATTAGTTGAAGTTCTTAAAGCTTACGCATGCGCAAATAAATTCCTTCTTTGTTACATATAAAATATTCAAAATTTGATCTCAATTTTCACCATGACTTGCCAATATATCACCAATCTTGTTGGAAAGATGAGGACATAACCTTTTGAAAAAACAGCATGTCAAAAAATTCTATGCGTTGTAACTCAAAATATTTACCGTAGAAAAAACACACCGGTTTTCACGGGCATGGAGGCTGCCATTTTGCGCATGAATACATGGGCCAAAATTTATGAAGCTGGGAACCACTAGACATAAAAGAAGTGCACAAAATAGCCTCGTTTCTTATTGCTTACATATATACCTTTAAAATGATACCAAAACATATCATTTAAACTGTATTTTACAAATTATATGCATCCTGCACTCAGCTACGTGTGCTTATTATCTAACTGACAGCATGTAACCCTGAGGATGTGACTTCCGTTTTGGGGTAATTAGACCTTTAAGAGAACCCAACCCTTTCAAATTTGAATAAAAACCACCATTTTCATCAATCTTATTTATTTCGAGAAAGAACATGAAGTCCTATTACACTGGTTTAAAGATTTATTGGAAAAAAATAAAATTGAAAATGTCACATATAATGGTGTTTTGAGGCAAAAATTTAGAGACGGAAAAAAATGTACTTGGGTACGTCTGGAAAACATGATTTTAACTCAGAATTAAGCATAAGTTTGAGTTTTAATAGGCATAGCAGATACAATATATAAAGTCAGAAGTGAAAACAATCTTCAATGGCATTCTAAATGTTACAGAATAGGTTTTTAGTAAGTTTTGAACAATTGTTTTTTAAGTTTCTGCAGTTTTGGGGGTAAAATCCATATAAATGTAGCATTTCAGATGCCATTTGACCCCAGAAAAGGGTTTGTTTACATAACAATCAACAGATTTGACCTCCTGTCACACAACAAAAAAAGAATTTGACCCCAAAATGTCAATGCCAGATATTAATTAACAGTCTTCTGTCACACCTGAACCTGTGGGCGAGGTCAGCCGCCTGCAATCTTCAATCTGTTCCAGGTACTCTCTGCTGAGTAATCTGTGAAAATAAAAAGGTTTTCCGTGCATATTTACTCAATATTGTTATTACTAGTGTAACTTAGGTACAATAAGTGTACATATACAATAGTTTACTAAGTTTTATTTACTGCGATAAGGCTAGTCGCTATGCCGGCTTCAGATTGTCCAGCTCATGTGCGAACAGTTCAGTTCTTAAAAGGGTTTGAGATTCCCAACAAGGGTTAAACTCTTGCTTTTCCTACTGGTGTTGATAAGAAAAAATGCCAGGCTGGAAAAGAAAACATAAGATAGTAGAATACATGACAATAATCATGTACCAACCTTAAAAAATACCGATGGTAAGGACACGACTTTGTCAGCTTTACGGCCCCGCCCCAACGCTCCAGTGTAGTTGACAAGTAAAGTAGTTTTGATGACTCGTCACTTCACCCAGACTTGTATACCAATGAGTTGATGGTTTCGGCTGAGGTCCTGGTTCTTTTCAACACTGCATTTAAAAAACATACTCAAATTAAACCAAACTGTGATGGTGATTTAAATTTTGATGTCGCTATCTCCATTTGGTCGGGTCTAGGTTGGCGTGAGCGGCTAAAGTGTTTTATGCATGCATTTCATGTATTTTTCAGCTGAAAGCCTGATTGAACTACAATAACAAAATAACGTATGAACTAAATAGGATCTGTTAACTTTGCAAATTAGGAAAATTGGTATTATTCAAAGTAGGCAGGTCGGACGGTCATCATGGCCAAAGCATCGGCCAGTGCGGACACGACCTTTGCGGGGCATTATTGTCAGTTACAGGTTAAACTAAATATTCAGGATTACAACACAAGGCATTATGACCTTAATGAGAGAATTGTTGAAACTAATGCAAATTAATGTCAAAATGAAACTGAAAAACAACACGATGAACACAAAGGGTCTCGGATTGCCACTCTGGGGGACATTGTGCTTTAATTTTCCCATATTTACCCCCCTAATGCCCCCTAGAGAAACCATCCCATAAAATAAAGCCTTAAATGGGGTCAATGTGGCATCTGGCAGTTATTCTTTCCAGTACAGTGTGTTTGTAAGAGTCCATTTTCAAAATCGTTGCAGACGACTAATATTAGTTGAAGTTCTTAAAGGTTACGCATGCGCAAATAAATTCATTCTTTGTTACATATAAAATATTCAAAATTTGATCTCAATTTTCACCATGACTTTCCAATATATCACCATACTTGTTGGAAAGATGAGGACATAACCTTTTGAAAAAACAGCATGTCAAAAAATTCTATGATTTGTAACTCAAAATATTTACCTTAGAAAAAACACACCGGTTTTCACGGGCATGGAGGCTGCCATTTTGCGCGTGAATACATGGGCCAAACGTTATGAAGCTGGGAACCACTAGACATAAAAGTAGTGCACAAAACAGCCTTTTTTATTATTGCTTACATATATACCTTTAAAATGATACCAAAACATATCATTTAAACTGTATTTTACAAATTATATGCATCCTGCACTCAGCCACGTGTGCTTATTATCTAACTGACAGCATGTAACCCTGAGGATGTGACTTCCGTTTTGGGGTAATTAGACCTTTAAGAGAACCCAACCCTTTCAAATTTGAATAAAAACCACAATTTTCATCAATCTGATCTATTTCGAGCAAGAACATGAAGTCCTATTACACTGGTTTAAAGATTTATTGGAAAAAAATATAATTGAAAATATCACATATAATGGTGTTTTGAGGCAAAAATTTAGACGGAAAAAAATGTACTTGGGTACGTCTGGAAAACATGATTTTAACTCAGAATTAAGCATAAGTTTGAGTTTTAATAGGCATAGCAGATACAATATATAAAGTCAGAAGTGAAAACAATCTTCATTGGCATTCTAAATGTTACAGAATAGGTTTTTAGTCAGTTTTGAACAATTGTTTTTTAAGTTTCTGCAGTTTTGGGGGTAAAATCCATATAAATGTAGCATTTCAGATGCCATTTGACCCCAGAAAAGGGTTTGTTTACATAACAATCAACAGATTTGACCTCCTGTCACACAACAAAAAAAGAATTTGACCCCAAAATGTCAATGCCAGATATTAATTAACAGTCTTCTGACACACCTGAACCTGTGGGTGAGGTCAGCCGCCTGCAATCTTCAATCTGTTCCAGGTACTCTCTGCTGAGTAATCTGTGAAAATAAAAAGGTTTTCTGTGCATATTTCCTCAATATTCTGATTACTAGTGTAACTTAGGTACAATAAGTGTACATATACAATAGTTTACTAAGTTTTATTTACTGCGATAAGGCTAGTCGCTATGCCGGCTTCAGATTGACCAGCTCATGTGCGAACAGTTCAGTTCTTAAACGGGTTTGAGATTCACAACAAAGTTAAACTCTTGCTTTTCCTACTGGTGTTGATAAGAAAAAATGCCAGGCTGGAAAAGAAAACATTAGATAGTAGAATACATGACAATAACATGTACTAACCTTAAAAAATACCGATGGTACGGACACGACTTTGTCAGCTTTACGGCCCCGCCCCAACGCTCCAGTGTAGTTGACAAGTAAAGTAGTTTTGATGACTCGTCACTTCACCCAGACTTGTATACCAATGAGTTGATGGTTCCGGCTGAGGTCATAGTTCTTTTCAACACTGCATTTAAAAAACAAAATCAAATTAAACCAAATTGTGATGGTGATTTAAATTTTGATGCCGCTATCTCCATTTGGTCGGGTCTAGGTTGGCGTGAGCGGCTAAAGTGTTTTATGCATGCATTTCATGTATTTTTCAGCTGAAAGCCTGATTGAACTACAATAACAAAATAACGTATGAACTAAATAGGATCTGTTAACTTTGCAAATTAGGAAAATTGGTATTATTCAAAGTAGGCAGGTCGGACGGTCATCATGGCCAAAGCATCGGCCAGTGCAGACACGACCTTTGCGGGGCATTATTGTCAGTTACAGGTTCTTAAACTAAATATTCAGGATTACAACACAAGGCATTATGACCTTAATGAGAGAATTGTTGAAACTAATGCAAATTAATGTCAAAATCAAACTGAAAAACAACACGATGAACACAATGGGTCTCGGATTGCCACTCTGGGGGACATTTTGCTTTAATTTTCCCATATTTACCCCCCTAATGCCCCCTAGAGAAACCATCCCATAAAATACAGCCCTAAATGGGGTCAAGGTGGCATCTGGCAGTTATTCTTTCCAGTACAGTGTGTTTGTAAGAGTCCATTTTCAAAATCGTTGCAGACGACTAATATTAGTTGAAGTTCTTAAAGGTTACGCATGCGCAAATAAATTCATTCTTTGTTACATATAAAATATTCAAAATTTGCTCTCAATTTTCACCATGACTTTCCAATATATCACCATACTTGTTGGAAAGATGAGGACATAACCTTTTGAAAAAACAGCATGTCAAAAAACTCTATGCGTTGTAACTCAAAATATTTACCTTAGAAAAAACACACCGGTTTTGACGAGCATGGAGGCTGCCATTTTGCGCATGAATAAATGGGCCAAAATGTATGAAGCTGGGAACTACTAAACATAAAAGTAGTGCACAAAACAGCCTTTTTTCTTATTGCTTACATATATACCTTTAAAATGATACCAAAACATATCATTTAAACTGAATTTTACAAATTATATGCATCCTGCACTCAGCCACGTGTGCTTATTATCTAACTGACAGCATGTAACCCTGAGGATGTGACTTCCGTTTTGGGGTAATTAGACCTTTAAGAGAACCCAACCCTTTCAAATTTGAATAAAAACCACCATTTTCGTCAATCTGATCTATTTCGAGAAAGAACGTGAAGTCCTACTACACTGGTTTAAAGATTTATGGGAAAAAAATATAATTGAAAATGTCACATATAATGGTGATTTGAGGCAAAAATTGAGACGGAAAAAAATGTACTTGGGTACGTCTGGAAAACATGATTTTAACTCTGAATTAAGCATAAGTTTGAGTTTTAATAGGCATAGCAGATACAATATACAAAGTCAGAAGTGAAAACAATCTTCATTGGCATTCTAATTGTTACAGAATAGGTTTTTAGTCAGTTTTGAACAATTTTCTTTTAAGTTTCTGCAGTTTTGGGGGTAAAATCCATATAAATGTAGCATTTCAGATGCCATTTGACCCCAGAAAAGGATTTGTTTACATAACAATCAACAGATTTGACCTCCTGTCACAAAACAAAAAAAGAATTTGACCCCAAAATGTCAATGCCAGATATTAATTAACAGTCTTCTGTCACACCTGAACCTGTGGGTGAGGTCAGCCGCCTGCAATCTTCAATCTGTTCCAGGTACTCTCTGCTGAGTAATCTGTGAAAATAAAAAGGTTTTCTGTGCATATTTACTCAATATTGTGATTACTAGTGTAACTTAGGTACAATAAGTGTACATATACAATAGTTTACTAAGTTTTATTTACTGCGATAAGGCTAGTCGCTATGCCGGCTTCAGATTGTCCAGCTCATGTGCGAACAGTTCAGTTCTTAAACGGGTTTGAGATTCCCAACAAGGGTTAAACTCTTGCTTTTCCTACTGGTGTTGATAAGAAAAAATGCCAGGCTGGAAAAGAAAACATTAGATAGTAGAATACATGACAATAATCATGTACCAACCTTAAAAAATACCGATGGTAAGGACACGACTTTGTCAGCTTTACGGCCCCGCCCCAACGCTCCAGTGTAGTTGACAAGTAAAGTAGTTTTGATGACTCGTCACTTCACCCAGACTTGTATACCAATGAGTTGATGGTTCCGGCTGAGGTCCTGGTTCTTTTCAACACTGCATTTAAAAAACATACTCAAATTAAACCAAACTGTGATGGTGATTTAAATTTTGATGTCGCTATCTCCATTTGGTCGGGTCTAGGTTGGCGTGAGCGGCTAAAGTGTTTTATGCATGCATTTCATGTATTTTTCAGCTGAAAGCCTGATTGAACTACAATAACAAAATAACGTATGAACTAAATAGGATCTGTTAACTTTGCAAATTAGGAAAATTGGTATTAGTAGGCAGGTCGGACGGTCATCATGGCCCAAGCATCGGCCAGTGCAGACACGACCTTTGCGGGGCATTATTGTCAGTTACAGGTTCTTAAACTAAATATTCAGGATTACAACACAAGGCATTATGACCTTAATGAGAGAATTGTTGAAACTAATGCAAATTAATGTCAAAATGAAACTGAAAAACAACACGATGAACACAATGGGTCTCGGATTGCCACTCTGGGGGACATTTTGCTTTAATTATCCCATATTTACCGCTCTAATGCCCCCTAGAGACACCATCCCATAAAATACAGCCCTAACTGGGGTCAAGGTGGCATCTGGCAGTTATTCTTTCCAGTACAGTGTGTTTGTAAGAGTCCAGTTTCAAAATCTTTTCAGACGACTAATATTAGTTGAAGTTCTTAAAGCTTTCGCATGCGCAAATAAATTCCTTCTTTGTTACATTTAAAATATTCAAAATTTGATCTCAATTTTCACCATGACTTTCCAATATATCACCAATCTTGTTGGAAAGATGAGGACATAACCTTTTGAAAAAACAGCATGTCAAAAAATTCTATGCGTTGTAACTCAAAATATTTACCGTAGAAAAAACACACCGGTTTTCACAGGCATGGAGGCTGCCATTTTGCGCATGAATACATGGGCCAAAATTTATGAAGCTGGGAACCACTAGACATAAAAGAAGTGCACAAAATAGCCTCTTTTCTTATTGCTTACATATATACCTTTAAAATGATACCAAAACATATCATTTAAACTGTATTTTACAAATTATATGCATCCTGCACTCAGCTACGTGTGCTTATTATCTAACTGACAGCATGTAACCCTGGGGATGTGACTTCCGTTTTGGGGTAATTAGACCTTTAAGAGAACCCAACCCTTTCAAATTTGAATAAAAACCACCATTTTCATCAATCTTATTTATTTCGAGAAAGAACATGAAGTCCTATTACACTGGTTTAAAGATTTATTGGAAAAAAATAAAATTGAAAATGTCACATATAATGGTGTTTTGAGGCAAAAATTTAGAGACGGAAAAAAATGTACTTGGGTACGTCTGGAAAACATGATTTTAACTCAGAATTAAGCATAAGTTTGAGTTTTAATAGGCATAGCAGATACAATATATAAAGTCAGAAGTGAAAACAATCTTCAATGGCATTCTAAATGTTACAGAATAGGTTTTTAGTCAGTTTTGAACAATTGTTTTTTAAGTTTCTGCAGTTTTGGGGGTAAAATCCATATAAATGTAGCATTTCAGATGCCATTTGACCCCAGAAAAGGGTTTGTTTACATAACAATCAACAGATTTGACCTCCTGTCACACAACAAAAAAAAGAATTTGACCCCAAAATGTCAATGCCAGATATTAATTAACAGTCTTCTGTCACACCTGAACCTGTGGGTGAGGTCAGCCGCCTGCAATCTTCAATCTGTTCCAGGTACTCTCTGCTGAGTAATCTGTGAAAATAAAAAGGTTTTCTGTGCATATTTACTCAATATTGTGATTACTAGTGTAACTTAGGTACAATAAGTGTACATATACAATAGTTTACTAAGTTTTATTTACTGCGATAAGGCTAGTCGCTGTGCCGGCTTCAGATTGTCCAGCTCATGTGCGAACAGTTCAGTTCTTAAACGGGTTTGAGATTCCCAACAAGGGTTAAACTCTTGCTTTTCCTACTGGTGTTGATAAGACAAAATGCCAGGCTGGAAAAGAAAACATTAGATAGTAGAATACATGACAATAATCATGTACTAACCTTAAAAAATACCGATGGTACGGACACGACTTTGTCAGCTTTACGGCCCCACCCCAACGCTCCAGTGTAGTTGACAAGTAAAGTAGTTTTGATGACTCGTCACTTCACCCAGACTTGTATACCAATGAGTTGATGGTTCCGGCTGAGGTCCTGGTTCTTTTCAACACTGCATTTAAAAAACATACTCAAATTAAACCAAACTGTGATGGTGATTTAAATTTTGATGTCGCTATCTCCATTTGGTCGGGTCTAGGATGGCGTGAGCGGCTAAAGTGTTTTATGCATGCATTTCATGTATTTTTCAGCTGAAAGCCTGATTGAACTACAATAACAAAATAACGTATGAACTAAATAGGATCTGTTAACTTTGCAAATTAGGAAAATTGGTATTATTCAAAGTAGGCAGGTCGGACGGTCATCATGGCCAAAGCATCGGCCAGTGCAGACACGACCTTTGCGGGGCATTATTGTCAGTTACAGGTTCTTAAACTAAATATTCAGGATTACAACACAAGGCATTATGACCTTAATGAGAGAATTGTTGAAACTAATGCAAATTAATGTCAAAATGAAACTGAAAAACAACACGATGAACACAATGGGTCTCGGATTGCCACTCTGGGGGACATTTTGCTATAATTTTCCCATATTTACCCCCCTAATGCCCCCCTAGAGACACCATCCCATAAAATACAGCCCTAACTGGGGTCAAGGTGGCATCTGGCAGTTATTCTTTCCAGTACAGTGTGTTTGTAAGAGTCGATTTTCAAAATCTTTGCAGACGACTAATATTAGTTGAAGTTCTTAAAGCTTACGCATGCGCAAATAAATTCATTCTTTGTTACATATAAAATATTCAAAATTTGATCTCAATTTTCACCATGACTTTCCAATATATCACCATACTTGTTGGAAAGATGAGGACATAACCTTTTGAAAAAACAGCATGTCAAAAAATTCTATGCGTTGTAATTCAAAATATTTACCTTAGAAAAAACACACAGGTTTTCACGGGCATGGAGGCTGCCATTTAGCGCGTGAATACATGGGCCAAACGTTATGAAGCTGGGAACCACTAGACATAAAAGTAGTGCACAAAACAGCCTTTTTTCTTATTGCTTACATATATACCTTTAAAATGATACCAAAACATATCATTTAAACTGTATTTTACAAATTATATGCATCCTGCACTCAGCCACGTGTGCTTATTATCTAACTGACAGCATGTAACCCTGAGGATGTGACTTCCGTTTTGGGGTAATTAGACCTTTAAGAGAACCCAACCCTTTCAAATTTGAATAAAAACCACCATTTTCATCAATCTGATCTATTTCGAGCAAGAACATGAAGTCCTATTACACTGGTTTAAAGATTTATTGGAAAAAAATAAAATTGAAAATGTCACATATAATGGTGTTTTGAGGTAAAAATTTAGACGGAAAAAATGTACTTGGGTACGTCTGGAAAACATGATTTTAACTCAGAATTAAGCATAAGTTTGAGTTTTAATAGGCATAGCAGATACAATATATAAAGTCAGAAGTGAAAACAATCTTCATTGGCATTCTAAATGTTACAGAATAGGTTTTTAGTCAGTTTTGAACAATTGTTTTTTAAGTTTCTGCAGTTTTGGGGGTAAAATCCATATAAATGTAGCATTTCAGATGCCATTTGACCCCAGAAAAGGGTTTGTTTACATAACAATCAACAGATTTGACCTCCTGTCACACAACAAAAAAAGAATTTGACCCCAAAATGTCAATGCCAGATATTAATTAACAGTCTTCTGTCACACCTGAACCTGAGGGTGAGGTCAGCCGCCTGCAATCTTCAATCTGTTCCAGGTACTCTCTGCTGAGTAATCTGTGAAAATAAAAAGGTTTTCTGTGCATATTTACTCAATACTGTGATTACTAGTGTAACTTAGGTACAATAAGTGTACATATACAATAGTTTACTAAGTTTTATTTACTGCGATAAGGCTAGTCGCTATGCCGGCTTCAGATTGTCCAGCTCATGTGCGAACAGTTCAGTTCTTAAACGGGTTTGAGATTCCAAACAAGGGTTAAACTCTTGCTTTTCCTACTGGTGTTGATAAGAAAAAATGCCAGGCTGGAAAAGAAAACATTAGATAGTAGAATACATGACAATAATCATGTACCAACCTTAAAAAATACCGATGGTAAGGACACGACTTTGTCAGCTTTACGGCCCCGCCCCAACGCTCCAGTGTAGTTGACAAGTAAAGTAGTTTTGATGACTCGTCACTTCACCCAGACTTGTATACCAATGAGTTGATGGTTCCGGCTGAGGTCCTGGTTCTTTTCAACACTGCATTTAAAAAACATACTCAAATTAAACCAAACTGTGATGGTGATTTAAATTTTGATGTCGCTATCTCCATTTGGTCGGGTCTAGGTTGGCGTGAGCGGCTAAAGTGTTTCATGCATGCATTTCATGTATTTTTCAGCTGAAAGCCTGATTGAACTACAATAACAAAATAACGTATGAACTAAATAGGATCTGTTAACTTTGCAAATTAGGAAAATTGGTATTATTCAAAGTAGGCAGGTCGGACGGTCATCATGGCCCAAGCATCGGCCAGTGCAGACACGACCTTTGCGGGGCATTATTGTCAGTTACAGGTTCTTAAACTAAATATCCAGGATTACAACACAAGGCATTATGACCTTAATGAGAGAATTGTTGAAACTAATGCAAATTAATGTCAAAATGAAACTGAAAAACAACACGATGAACACAATGGGTCTCGGATTGCCACTCTGGGGAACATTTTGCTTTAATTTTCCTATATTTACCCCTCTAATGCCCCCTAGAGACACCATCCCATAAAATACAGCCCTAACTGGGGTCAAGGTGGCATCTGGCAGTTATTCTTTCCAGTACAGTGTGTTTGTAAGAGTCCATTTTCAAAATCTTTGCAGACGACTAATATTAGTTGAAGTTCTTAAAGCTTACGCATGCGCAAATAAATTCATTCTTTGTTACATTTAAAATATTCAAAATTTGATCTCAATTTTCACCATGACTTTCCAATATATCACCATACTTGTTGGAAAGATGAGGACATAACCTTTTGAAAAAACAGCATGCCAAAAAAATCTATGCGTTGTAACTCAAAATATTGACCTTAGAAAAAACACACAGGTTTTCACGGGCATGGAGGCTGCCATTTAGCGCGTGAATACATGGGCCAAACGTTATGAAGCTGGGAACCACTAGACATAAAGGTAGTGCACAAAACAGCCTTTTTTCTTATTGCTTACATATATACCTTTAAAATGATACCAAAACATATCATTTAAACTGTATTTTACAAATTATATGCATCCTGCACTCAGCCACGTGTGCTTATTATCTAACTGACAGCATGTAACCCTGAGGATGTGACTTCCGTTTTGGGGTAATTAGACCTTTAAGAGAACCCAACCCTTTCAAATTTGAATAAAAACCACCATTTTCATCAATCTGATCTATTTCGAGCAAGAACACGAAGTCCTATTACACTGGTTTAAAGATTTATTGGAAAAAAATAAAATTGAAAATGTCACATATAATGGTGTTTTGAGGAAAAAATTTAGAGACGGAAAAAAATGTACTTGGGTACGTCTGGAAAACATGATTTTAACTCAGAATTAAGCATAAGTTTGAGTTTTAATAGGCATAGCAGATACAATATATAAAGTCAGAAGTGAAAACAATCTTCAAAGGCATTCTAAATGTTACAGAATAGGTTTTTAGTCAGTTTTGAACAATTGTTTTTTAAGTTTCTGCAGTTTTGGGGGTAAAATCCATATAAATGTAGCATTTCAGATGCCATTTGACCCCAGAAAAGGGTTTGTTTACATAACAATCAACAGATTTGACCTCCTGTCACACAACAAAAAAAAGAATTTGACCCCAAAATGTCAATGCCAGATATTAATTAACAGTCTTCTGTCACACCTGAACCTGTGGGTGAGGTCAGCCGCCTGCAATCTTCAATCTGTTCCAGGTACTCTCTGCTGAGTAATCTGTGAAAATAAAAAGGTTTTCTGTGCATATTTACTCAATATTGTGATTACTAGTGTAACTTAGGTACAATAAGTGTACATATACAATAGTTTACTAAGTTTTATTTACTGCGATAAGGCTAGTCGCTGTGCCGGCTTCAGATTGTCCAGCTCATGTGCGAACAGTTCAGTTCTTAAACGGGTTTGAGATTCCCAACAAGGGTTAAACTCTTGCTTTTCCTACTGGTGTTGATAAGACAAAATGCCAGGCTGGAAAAGAAAACATTAGATAGTAGAATACATGACAATAATCATGTACAAACCTTAAAAAATACCGATGGTACGGACACGACTTTGTCAGCTTTACGGCCCAGCCCCAACGCTCCAGTGTAGTTGACAAGTAAAGTAGTTTTGATGACTCGTCACTTCACCCAGACTTGTATACCAATGAGTTAATGGTTCCGGCTGAGGTCCTGGTTCTTTTCAACACTGCATTTAAAAAACATACTCAAATTAAACCAAACTGTGATGGTGATTTAAATTTTGATGTCGCTATCTCCATTTGGTCGGGTCTAGGATGGCGTGAGCGGCTAAAGTGTTTTATGCATGCATTTCATGTATTTTTCAGCTGAAAGCCTGATTGTACTACAATAACAAAATAACGTATGAACTAAATAGGATCTGTTAACTTTGCAAATTAGGAAAATTGGTATTATTCAAAGTAGGCAGGTCGGACGGTCATCATGGCCCAAGCATCGGCCAGTGCAGACACGACCTTTGCGGGGCATTATTGTCAGTTACAGGTTCTTAAAATAAATATTCAGGATTACAACACAAGGCATTATGACCTTAATGAGAGAATTGTTGAAACTAATGCAAATTAATGTCAAAATGAAACTGAAAAACAACACGATGAACACAATGGGTCTCGGATTGCCACTCTGGGGGACATTTTGCTTTAATTTTCCCATATTTACCCCCCTAATGCCCCCTAGAGACACCATCCCATAAAATACAGCCCTAACTGGGGTCAAGGTGGCATCTGGCAGTTATTCTTTCCAGTACAGTGTGTTTGTAAGAGTCCATTTTCAAAATCTTTGCAGACGACTAATATTAGTTGAAGTTCTTAAAGCTTACGCATGCGCAAATAAATTCATTCTTTGTTACATATAAAATATTCAAAATTTGATCTCAATTTTCACCATGACTTTCCAATATATCACCATACTTGTTGGAAAGATGAGGACATAACCTTTTGAAAAAACAGCATGTCAAAAAATTCTATGCGTTGTAACTCAAAATATTTACCTTAGAAAAAACACACAGGTTTTCACGGGCATGGAGGCTGCCATTTAGCGCGTGAATACATGGGCCAAACGTTATGAAGCTGGGAACCACTAGACATAAAAGTAGTGCACAAAACAGCCTTTTTTCTTATTGCTTACATATATACCTTTAAAATGATACCAAAACATATCATTTAAACTGTATTTACAAATTATATGCATCCTGCACTCAGCCACGTGTGCTTATTATCTAACTGACAGCATGTAACCCTGAGGATGTGACTTCCGTTTTGGGGTAATTAGATCTTTAAGAGAACCCAACCCTTTCAAATTTGAATAAAAACCACCATTTTCATCAATCTGATCTATTTCGAGCAAGAACATGAAGTCCTATTACACTGGTTTAAAGATTTATTGGAAAAAAATAAAATTGAAAATGTCACATATAATGGTGTTTTGAGACAAAAATTTAGACGGAAAAAATGTACTTGGGTACGTCTGGAAAACATGATTTTAACTCAGAATTAAGCATAAGTTTGAGTTTTAATAGGCATCGCAGATACAATATATAAAGTCAGAAGTGAAAACAATCTTCATTGGCATTCTAAATGTTACAGAATAGGTTTTTAGTCAGTTTTGAACAATTGTTTTTTAAGTTTCTGCAGTTTTGGGGGTAAAATCCATATAAATGTAGCATTTCAGATGCCATTTGACCCCAGAAAAGTGTTTGTTTACATAACAATCAACAGATTTGATCTCCTGTCACACAACAAAAAAAGAATTTGACCCCAAAATGTCAATGCCAGATATTAATTAACAGTCTTCTGTCACACCTGAACCTGTGGG
Source organism: Congeria kusceri (assembly GCA_027627225.1). Classification (NCBI taxonomy): domain Eukaryota; kingdom Metazoa; phylum Mollusca; class Bivalvia; order Myida; family Dreissenidae; genus Congeria; species Congeria kusceri. Next base: position 30,143,373 of record CM051034.1, read on the forward strand.
TGAGGTCAGCCCCCTGCAATCTTCAATCTGTTCCAGGTACTCTCTGCTGAGTAATCTGTGAAAATAAAAAGGTTTTCTGTGCATATTTACTCAATATTGTGATTACTAGTGTAACTTAGGTACAATAAGTGTACATATACAATAGTTTACTAAGTTTTATTTACTGCGATAAGGCTAGTCGCTGTGCCGGCTTCAGATTGTCCAGCTCATGTGCGAACAGTTCAGTCCTTAAACGGGTTTGAGATTCCCAACAAGGGTTAAACTCTTGCTTTTCCGACTGGTGTTGATAAGAAAAAATGCCAGGCTGGAAAAGAAAACATTAGATAGTAGAATACATGACAATAATCATGTACCAACCTTAAAAAATACCGATGGTAAGGACACGACTTTGTCAGCTTTACGGCCCAGCCCCAACGCTCCAGTGTAGTTGACAAGTAAAGTAGTTTTGATGACTCGTCACTTCACCCAGACTTGTATACCAATGAGTTGATGGTTCCGGCTGAGGTCCTGGTTCTTTTCAACACTGCATTTAAAAAACATACTCAAATTAAACCAAACTGTGATGGTGATTTAAATTTTGATGTCGCTATCTCCATTTGGTCGGGTCTAGGTTGGCGTGAGCGGCTAAAGTGTTTTATGCATGCATTTCATATATTTTTCAGCTGAAAGCCTGATTGAACTACAATAACAAAATAACGTATGAACTAAATAGGATCTGTTAGCTTTGCAAATTAGGAAAATTGGTATTATTCAAAGTAGGCAGGTCGGACGGTCAACATGGCCAAAGCATCGGCCAGTGCGGACACGACCTTTGCGGGGCATTATTGTCAGTTACAGGTTCTTAAACTAAATATTCAGGATTACAACACAAGGCATTATGACCTTAATGAGAGAATTGTTGAAACTAATGCAAATTAATGTCAAAATGAAACTGAAAAACAACACGATGAACACAATGGGTCTCGGATTGCCACTCTGGGGGACATTTTGCTTTAATTTTCCCATATTTACCCCTCTAATGCCCCCTAGAGACACCATCCCATAAAATACAGCCCTAACTGGGGTCAAGGTGGCATCTGGCAGTTATTCTTTCCAGTACAGTGTGTTTGTAAGAGTCCATTTTCAAAATCTTTGCAGACGACTAATATTAGTTGAAGTTCTTAAAGCTTACGCATGCGCAAATAAATTCATTCTTTGTTACATATAAAATATTCAAAATTTGATCTCAATTTTCACCATGACTTTCCAATATATCACCATACTTGTTGGAAAGATGAGGACATAACCTTTTGAAAAAACAGCATGTCAAAAAATTCTATGCGTTGTAACTCAAAATATTTACCTTAGAAAAAACACACCGGTTTTCACGGGCATGGAGGCTGCCATTTAGCGCGTGAATACATGGGCCAAACGTTATGAAGCTGGGAACCACTAGACATAAAAGTAGTGCACAAAACAGCCTTTTTTCTTATTGCTTACATATATACCTTTAAAATGATACCAAAACATATCATTTAAACTGTATTTACAAATTATATGCATCCTGCACTCAGCCACGTGTGCTTATTATCTAACTGACAGCATGTAACCCTGAGGATGTGACTTCCGTTTTGGGGTAATTAGACCTTTAAGAGAACCCAACCCTTTCAAATTTGAATAAAAACCACCATTTTCATCAATCTGATCTATTTCGAGCAAGAACATGAAGTCCTATTACACTGGTTTAAAGATTTATTGGAAAAAAATAAAATTGAAAATGTCACATATAATGGTGTTTTGAGACAAAAATTTAGACGGAAAAAATGTACTTGGGTACGTCTGGAAAACATGATTTTAACTCAGAATTAAGCATAAGTTTGAGTTTTAATAGGCATAGCAGATACAATATATAAAGTCAGAAGTGAAAACAATCTTCAAAGGCATTCTAAATGTTACAGAATAGGTTTTTAGTCAGTTTTGAACAATTGTTTTTTAAGTTTCTGCAGTTTTGGGGGTAAAATCCATATAAATGTAGCATTTCAGATGCCATTTGACCCCAGAAAAGGGTTTGTTTACATAACAATCAACAGATTTGATCTCCTGTCACACAACAAAAAAAGAATTTGACCCCAAAATGTCAATGCCAGATATTAATTAACAGTCTTCTGTCACACCTGAACCTGTGGGTGAGGTCAGCCCCCTGCAATCTTCAATCTGTTCCAGGTACTCTCTGCTGAGTAATCTGTGAAAATAAAAAGGTTTTCTGTGCATATTTACTCAATATTGTGATTACTAGTGTAACTTAGGTACAATAAGTGTACATATACAATAGTTTACTAAGTTTTATTTACTGCGATAAGGCTAGTCGCTGTGCCGGCTTCAGATTGTCCAGCTCATGTGCGAACAGTTCAGTCCTTAAACGGGTTTGAGATTCCCAACAAGGGTTAAACTCTTGCTTTTCCTACTGGTGTTGATAAGAAAAAATGCCAGGCTGGAAAAGAAAACATTAGATAGTAGAATACATGACAATAATCATGTACCAACCTTAAAAAATACCGATGGTAAGGACACGACTTTGTCAGCTTTACGGCCCAGCCCCAACGCTCCAGTGTAGTTGACAAGTAAAGTAGTTTTGATGACTCGTCACTTCACCCAGACTTGTATACCAATTAGTTGATGGTTCCGGCTGAGGTCCTGGTTCTTTTCAACACTGCATTTAAAAAACATACTCAAATTAAACCAAACTGTGATGGTGATTTAAATTTTGATGTCGCTATCTCCATTTGGTCGGGTCTAGGTTGGCGTGAGCGGCTAAAGTGTTTTATGCATGCATTTCATGTATTTTTCAGCTGAAAGCCTGATTGAACTACAATAACAAAATAACGTATGAACTAAATAGGATCTGTTAGCTTTGCAAATTAGGAAAATTGGTATTATTCAAAGTAGGCAGGTCGGACGGTCAACACGGCCAAAGCATCGGCCAGTGCGGACACGACCTTTGCGGGGCATTATTGTCAGTTACAGGTTCTTAAACTAAATATTCAGGATTACAACACAAGGCATTATGACCTTAATGAGAGAATTGTTGAAACTAATGCAAATTAATGTCAAAATGAAACTGAAAAACAACACGATGAACACAATGGGTCTCGGATTGCCACTCTGGGGGACATTTTGCTTTAATTTTCCCATATTTACCCCCCTAATGCCCCCTAGAGACACCATCCCATAAAATACAGCCCTAACTGGGGTCAAGGTGGCATCTGGCAGTTATTCTTTCCAGTACAGTGTGTTTGTAAGAGTCCATTTTCAAAATCTTTGCAGACGACTAATATTAGTTGAAGTTCTTAAAGCTTACGCATGCGCAAATAAATTCATTCTTTGTTACATATAAAATATTCAAAATTTGATCTCAATTTTCACCATGACTTTCCAATATATCACCAATCTTGTTGGAAAGATGAGGACATAACCTTTTGAAAAAACAGCATGTCAAAAAATTCTATGCGTTGTAACTCAAAATATTTACCGTAGAAAAAACCCACCGGTTTTCACGGGCATGGAGGCTGCCATTTTGCGCATGAATACATGGGCCAAAATTTATGAAGCTGGGAACCACTAGACATAAAAGTAGTGCACAAAACAGCCTCTTTTCTTATTGCTTACATATATACCTTTAAAATGATACCAAAACATATCATTTAAACTGTATTTTACAAATTATATGCATCCTGCACTCAGCCACGTGTGCTTATTATCTAACTGACAGCATGTAACCCTGAGGATGTGACTTCCGTTTTGGGGTAATTAGACCTTTAAGAGAACCCAACCCTTTCAAATTTGAATAAAAACCACCCTTTTCATCAATCTTATTTATTTCGAGAAAGAACATGAAGTCCTATTACACTGGTTTAAAGATTTATTGGAAAAAAATAAAATTGAAAATGTCACATATAATGGTGTTTTGAGGCAAAAATTTAGAGACGGAAAAAAATGTACTTGGGTACGTCTGGAAAACATGATTTTAACTCAGAATTAAGCATAAGTTTGAGTTTTAATAGGCATAGCAGATACAATATATAAAGTCAGAAGTGAAAACAATCTTCAAAGGCATTCTAAATGTTACAGAATAGGTTTTTAGTCAGTTTTGAACAATTGTTTTTTAAGTTTCTGCAGTTTTGGGGGTAAAATCCATATAAATGTAGCATTTCAGATGCCATTTGACCCCAGAAAAGGGTTTGTTTACATAACAATCAACAGATTTGACCTCCTGTCACACAACAAAAAAATGAATTTGACCCCAAAATGTCAATGCCAGATATTAATTAACAGTCTTCTGTCACACCTGAACCTGTGGGTGAGGTCAGCCGCCTGCAATCTTCAATCTGTTCCAGGTACTCTCTGCTGAGTAATCTGTGAAAATAAAAAGGTTTTCTGTGCATATTTACTCAATATTGTGATTACTAGTGTAACTTAGGTACAATAAGTGTACATATACAATAGTTTACTAAGTTTTATTTACTGCGATAAGGCTAGTCGCTGTGCCGGCTTCAGATTGTCCAGCTCATGTGCGAACAGTTCAGTTCTTAAACGGGTTTGAGATTCCCAACAAGGGTTAAACTCTTGCTTTTCCTACTGGTGTTGATAAGACAAAATGCCAGGCTGGAAAAGAAAACATTAGATAGTAGAATACATGACAATAATCATGTACAAACCTTAAAAAATACCGATGGTACGGACACGACTTTGTCAGCTTTACGGCCCAGCCCCAACGCTCCAGTGTAGTTGACAAGTAAAGTAGTTTTGATGACTCGTCACTTCACCCAGACTTGTATACCAATGAGTTAATGGTTCCGGCTGAGGTCCTGGTTCTTTTCAACACTGCATTTAAAAAACATACTCAAATTAAACCAAACTGTGATGGTGATTTAAATTTTGATGTCGCTATCTCCATTTGGTCGGGTCTAGGATGGCGTGAGCGGCTAAAGTGTTTTATGCATGCATTTCATGTATTTTTCAGCTGAAAGCCTGATTGAACTACAATAACAAAATAACGTATGAACTAAATAGGATCTGTTAACTTTGCAAATTAGGAAAATTGGTATTATTCAAAGTAGGCAGGTCGGACGGTCATCATGGCCCAAGCATCGGCCAGTGCAGACACGACCTTTGCGGGGCATTATTGTCAGTTACAGGTTCTTAAACTAAATATTCAGGATTACAACACAAGGCATTATGACCTTAATGAGAGAATTGTTGAAACTAATGCAAATTAATGTCAAAATGAAACTGAAAAACAACACGATGAACACAATGGGTCTCGGATTGCCACTCTGGGGGACATTTTGCTTTAATTTTCCCATATTTACCCCCCTAATGCCCCCTAGAGACACCATCCCATAAAATACAGCCCTAACTGGGGTCAAGGTGGCATCTGGCAGTTATTCTTTCCAGTACAGTGTGTTTGTAAGAGTCCATTTTCAAAATCTTTGCAGACGACTAATATTAGTTGAAGTTCTTAAAGCTTACGCATGCGCAAATAAATTCATTCTTTGTTACATATAAAATATTCAAAATTTGATCTCAATTTTCACCATGACTTTCCAATATATCACCATACTTGTTGGAAAGATGAGGACATAACCTTTTGAAAAAACAGCATGTCAAAAAATTCTATGCGTTGTAACTCAAAATATTTACCTTAGAAAAAACACACAGGTTTTCACGGGCATGGAGGCTGCCATTTAGCGCGTGAATACATGGGCCAAACGTTATGAAGCTGGGAACCACTAGACATAAAAGTAGTGCACAAAACAGCCTTTTTTCTTATTGCTTACATATATACCTTTAAAATGATACCAAAACATATCATTTAAACTGTATTTACAAATTATATGCATCCTGCACTCAGCCACGTGTGCTTATTATCTAACTGACAGCATGTAACCCTGAGGATGTGACTTCCGTTTTGGGGTAATTAGACCTTTAAGAGAACCCAACCCTTTCAAATTTGAATAAAAACCACCATTTTCATCAATCTGATCTATTTCGAGCAAGAACATGAAGTCCTATTACACTGGTTTAAAGATTTATTGGAAAAAAATAAAATTGAAAATGTCACATATAATGGTGTTTTGAGACAAAAATTTAGACGGAAAAAATGTACTTGGGTACGTCTGGAAAACATGATTTTAACTCAGAATTAAGCATAAGTTTGAGTTTTAATAGGCATAGCAGATACAATATATAAAGTCAGAAGTGAAAACAATCTTCATTGGCATTCTATATGTTACAGAATAGGTTTTTAGTCAGTTTTGAACAATTGTTTTTTAAGTTTCTGCAGTTTTGGGGGTAAAATCCATATAAATGTAGCATTTCAGATGCCATTTGACCCCAGAAAAGGGTTTGTTTACATAACAATCAACAGATTTGATCTCCTGTCACACAACAAAAAAAGAATTTGACCCCAAAATGTCAATGCCAGATATTAATTAACAGTCTTCTGTCACACCTGAACCTGTGGGTGAGGTCAGCCCCCTGCAATCTTCAATCTGTTCCAGGTACTCTCTGCTGAGTAATCTGTGAAAATAAAAAGGTTTTCTGTGCATATTTACTCAATATTGTGATTACTAGTGTAACTTAGGTACAATAAGTGTACATATACAATAGTTTACTAAGTTTTATTTACTGCGATAAGGCTAGTCGCTGTGCCGGCTTCAGATTGTCCAGCTCATGTGCGAACAGTTCAGTCCTTAAACGGGTTTGAGATTCCCAACAAGGGTTAAACTCTTGCTTTTCCGACTGGTGTTGATAAGAAAAAATGCCAGGCTGGAAAAGAAAACATTAGATAGTAGAATACATGACAATAATCATGTACCAACCTTAAAAAATACCGATGGTAAGGACACGACTTTGTCAGCTTTACGGCCCAGCCCCAACGCTCCAGTGTAGTTGACAAGTAAAGAAGTTTTGATGACTCGTCACTTCACCCAGACTTGTATACCAATGAGTTGATGGTTCCGGCTGAGGTCCTGGTTCTTTTCAACACTGCATTTAAAAAACATACTCAAATTAAACCAAACTGTGATGGTGATTTAAATTTTGATGTCGCTATCTCCATTTGGTCGGGTCTAGGTTGGCGTGAGCGGCTAAAGTGTTTTATGCATGCATTTCATATATTTTTCAGCTGAAAGCCTGATTGAACTACAATAACAAAATAACGTATGAACTAAATAGGATCTGTTAGCTTTGCAAATTAGGAAAATTGGTATTATTCAAAGTAGGCAGGTCGGACGGTCAACATGGCCAAAGCATCGGCCAGTGCGGACACGACCTTTGCGGGGCATTATTGTCAGTTACAGGTTCTTAAACTAAATATTCAGGATTACAACACAAGGCATTATGACCTTAATGAGAGAATTGTTGAAACTAATGCAAATTAATGTCAAAATGAAACTGAAAAACAACACGATGAACACAATGGGTCTCGGATTGCCACTCTGGGGGACATTTTGCTTTAATTTTCCCATATTTACCCCTCTAATGCCCCCTAGAGACACCATCCCATAAAATACAGCCCTAACTGGGGTCAAGGTGGCATCTGGCAGTTATTCTTTCCAGTACAGTGTGTTTGTAAGAGTCCATTTTCAAAATCTTTGCAGACGACTAATATTAGTTGAAGTTCTTAAAGCTTACGCATGCGCAAATAAATTCATTCTTTGTTACATATAAAATATTCAAAATTTGATCTCAATTTTCACCATGACTTTCCAATATATCACCATACTTGTTGGAAAGATGAGGACATAACCTTTTGAAAAAACAGCATGTCAAAAAATTCTATGCGTTGTAACTCAAAATATTTACCTTAGAAAAAACACACAGGTTTTCACGGGCATGGAGGCTGCCATTTAGCGCGTGAATACATGGGCCAAACGTTATGAAGCTGGGAACCACTAGACATAAAAGTAGTGCACAAAACAGCCTCTTTTCTTATTGCTTACATATATACCTTTAAAATGATACCAAAACATATCATTTAAACTGTATTTACAAATTATATGCATCCTGCACTCAGCCACGTGTGCTTATTATCTAACTGACAGCATGTAACCCTGAGGATGTGACTTCCGTTTTGGGGTAATTAGACCTTTAAGAGAACCCAACCCTTTCAAATTTGAATAAAAACCACCATTTTCATCAATCTGATCTATTTCGAGCAAGAACATGAAGTCCTATTACACTGGTTTAAAGATTTATTGGAAAAAAATAAAATTGAAAATGTCACATATAATGGTGTTTTGAGACAAAATTTTAGACGGAAAAAATGTACTTGGGTACGTCTGGAAAACATGATTTTAACTCAGAATTAAGCATAAGTTTGAGTTTTAATAGGCATAGCAGATACAATATATAAAGTCAGAAGTGAAAACAATCTTCATTGGCATTCTAAATGTTACAGAATAGGTTTTTAGTCAGTTTTGAAGAATTGTTTTTTAAGTTTCTGCAGTTTTGGGGGTAAAATCCATATAAATGTAGCATTTCAGATGCCATTTGACCCCAGAAAAGGGTTTGTTTACATAACAATCAACAGATTTGATCTCCTGTCACACAACAAAAAAAGAATTTGACCCCAAAATGTCAATGCCAGATATTAATTAACAGTCTTCTGTCACACCTGAACCTGTGGGTGAGGTCAGCCCCCTGCAATCTTCAATCTGTTCCAGGTACTCTCTGCTGAGTAATCTGTGAAAATAAAAAGGTTTTCTGTGCATATTTACTCAATATTGTGATTACTAGTGTAACTTAGGTACAATAAGTGTACATATACAATAGTTTACTAAGTTTTATTTTCTGCGATAAGGCTAGTCGCTGTGCCGGCTTCAGATTGTCCAGCTCATGTGCGAACAGTTCAGTCCTTAAACGGGTTTGAGATTCCCAACAAGGGTTAAACTCTTGCTTTTCCTACTGGTGTTGATAAGAAAAAATGCCAGGCTGGAAAAGAAAACATTAGATAGTAGAATACATGACAATAATCATGTACCAACCTTAAAAAATACCGATGGTAAGGACACGACTTTGTCAGCTTTACGGCCCAGCCCCAACGCTCCAGTGTAGTTGACAAGTAAAGTAGTTTTGATGACTCGTCACTTCACCCAGACTTGTATACCAATGAGTTGATGGTTCCGGCTGAGGTCCTGGTTCTTTTCAACACTGCATTTAAAAAACATACTCAAATTAAACCAAACTGTGATGGTGATTTAAATTTTGATGTCGCTATCTCCATTTGGTCGGGTCTAGGTTGGCGTGAGCGGCTAAAGTGTTTTATGCATGCATTTCATATATTTTTCAGCTGAAAGCCTGATTGAACTACAATAACAAAATAACGTATGAACTAAATATCATCTGTTAGCTTTGCAAATTAGGAAAATTGGTATTATTCAAAGTAGGCAGGTCGGACGGTCAACATGGCCAAAGCATCGGCCAGTGCGGACACGACCTTTGCGGGGCATTATTGTCAGTTACAGGTTCTTAAACTAAATATTCAGGATTACAACACAAGGCATTATGACCTTAATGAGATAATTGTTGAAACTAATGCAAATTAATGTCAAAATGAAACTGAAAAACAACACGATGAACACAATGGGTCTCGGATTGCCACTCTGGGGGACATTTTGCTTTAATTTTCCCATATTTACCCCTCTAATGCCCCCTAGAGACACCATCCCATAAAATACAGCCCTAACTGGGGTCAAGGTGGCATCTGGCAGTTATTCTTTCCAGTACAGTGTGTTTGTAAGAGTCCATTTTCAAAATCTTTGCAGACGACTAATATTAGTTGAAGTTCTTAAAGCTTACGCATGCGCAAATAAATTCATTCTTTGTTACATATAAAATATTCAAAATTTGATCTCAATTTTCACCATGACTTGCCAATATATCACCAATCTTGTTGGAAAGATGAGGACATAACCTTTTGAAAAAACAGCATGTCAAAAAATTCTATGCGTTGTAACTCAAAATATTTACCGTAGAAAAAACACACCGGTTTTCACGGGCATGGAGGCTGCCATTTTGCGCATGAATACATGGGCCAAACGTTATGAAGCTGGGAACCACTAGACATAAAAGTAGTGCACAAAACAGCCTCTTTTCTTATTGCTTACATATATACCTTTAAAATGATACCAAAACATATCATTTAAACTGTATTTTACAAATTATATGCATCCTGCACTCAGCCACGTGTGCTTATTATCTAACTGACAGCATGTAACCCTGAGGATGTGACTTCCGTTTTGGGGTAATTAGACCTTTAAGAGAACCCAACCCTCTCAAATTTGAATAAAAACCACCCTTTTCATCAATCTTATTTATTTCGAGAAAGAACATGAAGTCCTATTACACTGGTTTAAAGATTTATTGGAAAAAAATAAAATTGAAAATGTCACATATAATGGTGTTTTGAGGCAAAAATTTAGAGACGGAAAAAAATGTACTTGGGTACGTCTGGAAAACATGATTTTAACTCAGAATTAAGCATAAGTTTGAGTTTTAATAGGCATAGCAGATACAATATATAAAGTCAGAAGTGAAAACAATCTTCAATGGCATTCTAAATGTTACAGAATAGGTTTTTAGTCAGTTTTGAACAATTGATTTTTAAGTTTCTGCAGTTTTGGGGGTAAAATCCATATAAATGTAGCATTTCAGATGCCATTTGACCCCAGAAAAGGGTTTGTTTACATAACAATCAACAGATTTGACCTCCTGTCACACAACAAAAATAGAATTTGACCCCAAAATGTCAATGCCAGATATTAATTAACAGTCTTCTGTCACACCTGAACCTGTGGGTGAGGTCAGCCGCCTGCAATCTTCAATCTGTTCCAGGTACTCTCTGCTGAGTAATCTGTGAAAATAAAAAGGTTTTCTGTGCATATTTACTCAATATTGTGATTACTAGTGTAACTTAGGTACAATAAGTGTACATATACAATAGTTTACTAAGTTTTATTTACTGCGATAAGGCTAGTCGCTATGCCGGCTTCAGATTGTCCAGCTCATGTGCGAACAGTTCAGTTCTTAAACGGGTTTGAGATTCCCAACAAGGGTTAAACTCTTGCTTTTCCTACTGGTGTTGATAAGACAAAATGCCAGGCTGGAAAAGAAAACATTAGATAGTAGAATACATGACAATAATCATGTACAAACCTTAAAAAATACCGATGGTACGGACACGACTTTGTCAGCTTTACGGCCCAGCCCCAACGCTCCAGTGTAGTTGACAAGTAAAGTAGTTTTGATGACTCGTCACTTCACCCAGACTTGTATACCAATGAGTTAATGGTTCCGGCTGAGGTCCTGGTTCTTTTCAACACTGCATTTAAAAAACATACTCAAATTAAACCAAACTGTGATGGTGATTTAAATTTTGATGTCGCTATCTCCATTTGGTCGGGTCTAGGATGGCGTGAGCGGCTAAAGTGTTTTATGCATGCATTTCATGTATTTTTCAGCTGAAAGCCTGATTGAACTACAATAACAAAATAACGTATGAACTAAATAGGATCTGTTAACTTTGCAAATTAGGAAAATTGGTATTATTCAAAGTAGGCAGGTCGGACGGTCATCATGGCCCAAGCATCGGCCAGTGCAGACACGACCTTTGCGGGGCATTATTGTCAGTTACAGGTTCTTAAACTAAATATTCAGGATTACAACACAAGGCATTATGACCTTAATGAGAGAATTGTTGAAACTAATGCAAATTAATGTCAAAATGAAACTGAAAAACAACACGATGAACACAATGGGTCTCGGATTGCCACTCTGGGGGACATTTTGCTTTAATTTTCCCATATTTACCCCCCTAATGCCCCCTAGAGAAACCATCCCATAAAATACAGCCCTAACTGGGGTCAAGGTGGCATCTGGCAGTTATTCTTTCCAGTACAGTGTGTTTGTAAGAGTCCATTTTCAAAATCTTTGCAGACGACTAATATTAGTTGAAGTTCTTAAAGCTTACGCATGCGCAAATAAATTCATTCTTTGTTACATATAAAATATTCAAAATTTGATCTCAATTTTCACCATGACTTTCCAATATATCACCATACTTGTTGGAAAGATGAGGACATAACCTTTTGAAAAAACAGCATGTCAAAAAATTCTATGCGTTGTAACTCAAAATATTTACCTTAGAAAAAACACACAGGTTTTCACGGGCATGGAGGCTGCCATTTAGCGCGTGAATACATGGGCCAAACGTTATGAAGCTGGGAACCACTAGACATAAAAGTAGTGCACAAAACAGCCTTTTTTCTTATTGCTTACATATATACCTTTAAAATGATACCAAAACATATCATTTAAACTGAATTTTACAAATTATATGCATCCTGCACTCAGCCACGTGTGCTTATTATCTAACTGACAGCATGTAACCCTGAGGATGTGACTTCCGTTTTGGGGTAATTAGACCTTTAAGAGAACCCAACCCTTTCAAATTTGAATAAAAACCACCATTTTCGTCAATCTGATCTATTTCGAGAAAGAACGTGAAGTCCTACTACACTGGTTTAAAGATTTATGGGAAAAAAATATAATTGAAAATGTCACATATAATGGTGATTTGAGGCAAAAATTGAGACGGAAAAAAATGTACTTGGGTACGTCTGGAAAACATGATTTTAACTCTGAATTAAGCATAAGTTTGAGTTTTAATAGGCATAGCAGATACAATATACAAAGTCAGAAGTGAAAACAATCTTCATTGGCATTCTAAATGTTACAGAATAGGTTTTTAGTCAGTTTTGAACAATTTTCTTTTAAGTTTCTGCAGTTTTGGGGGTAAAATCCATATAAATGTAGCATTTCAAATGCCATTTGACCCCAGAAAAGGGTTTGTTTACATAACAATCAACAGATTTGACCTCCTGTCACAAAACAAAAAAAGAATTTGACCCCAAAATGTCAATGCCAGATATTAATTAACAGTCTTCTGTCACACCTGAACCTGTGGGTGAGGTCAGCCGCCTGCAATCTTCAATCTGTTCCAGGTACTCTCTGCTGAGTAATCTGTGAAAATAAAAAGGTTTTCTGTGCATATTTACTCAATATTGTGATTACTAGTGTAACTTAGGTACAATAAGTGTACATATACAATAGTTTACTAAGTTTTATTTACTGCGATAAGGCTAGTCGCTGTGCCGGCTTCAGATTGTCCAGCTCATGTGCGAACAGTTCAGTCCTTAAACGGGTTTGAGATTCCCAACAAGGGTTAAACTCTTGCTTTTCCTACTGGTGTTGATAAGACAAAATGCCAGGCTGGAAAAGAAAACATTAGATAGTAGAATACATGACAATAATCATGTACTAACCTTAAAAAATACCGATGGTACGGACACGACTTTGTCAGCTTTACGGCCCCACCCCAACGCTCCAGTGTAGTTGACAAGTAAAGTAGTTTTGATGACTCGTCACTTCACCCAGACTTGTATACCAATGAGTTGATGGTTTCTGCTGAGGTCCTGGTTCTTTTCAACACTGCATTTAAAAAACATACTCAAATTAAACCAAACTGTGATGGTGATTTAAATTTTGATGTCGCTATCTCCATTTGGTCGGGTCTAGGATGGCGTGAGCGGCTAAAGTGTTTTATGCATGCATTTCATGTATTTTTCAGCTGAAAGCCTGATTGAACTACAATAACAAAATAACGTATGAACTAAATAGGATCTGTTAACTTTGCAAATTAGGAAAATTGGTATTATTCAAAGTAGGCAATTCGGACGGTCATCATGGCCCAAGCATCGGCCAGTGCAGACACGACCTTTGCGGGGCATTATTGTCAGTTACAGGTTCTTAAACTAAATATTCAGGATTACAACACAAGGCATTATGACCTTAATGAGAGAATTGTTGAAACTAATGCAAATTAATGTCAAAATGAAACTGAAAAACAACACGATGAACACAATGGGTCTCGGATTGCCACTCTGGGGGACATTTTGCTTTAATTTTCCCATATTTACCCCCCTAATGCACCCCTAGAGACACCATCCCATAAAATACAGCCCTAACTGGGGTCAAGGTGGCATCTGGCAGTTATTCTTTCCAGTACAGTGTGTTTGTAAGAGTCCATTTTCAAAATCTTTGCAGACGACTAATATTAGTTGAAGTTCTTAAAGCTTACGCATGCTCAAATAAATTCATTCTTTGTTACATATAAAATATTCAAAATTTGATCTCAATTTTCACCATGACTTTCCAATATATCACCAATCTTGTTGGAAAGATGAGGACATAACCTTTTGAAAAAACAGCATGTCAAAAAATTCTATGCGTTGTACCTCAAAATATTTACCTTAGAAAAAACACACCAGTTTTGACGGGCATGGAGGCTGCCATTTTGCGCATGAATACATGGGCCAACATGTATGAAGCTGGGAACCACTAGACATAAAAGTAGTGCACAAAACAGCCTCTTTTCGTATTGCTTACATATATACCTTTAAAATGATACCAAAACATATCATTTAAACTGTATTTTACAAATTATATGCATCCTGCACTCAGCCACGTGTGCTTATTATCTAACTGACAGCAATGTAACCCTGAGGATGTGACTTCCGTTTTGGGGTAATTAGACTTTTAAGAGAACCCAACCCTTTCAAATTTGAATAAAAACCACCATTTTCATCAATCTTATTTATTTCGAGAAAGAACATGAAGTCCTATTACACTGGTTTAAAGATTTATTGGAAAAAAATAAAATTGAAAATGTCACATATAATGGTGTTTTGAGGCAAAAATTTAGAGACGGAAAAAAATGTACTTGGGTACGTCTGGAAAACATGATTTTAACTCAGAATTAAGCATAAGTTTGAGTTTTAATAGGCATAGCAGATACAATATACAAAGTCAGAAGTGAAAACAATCTTCAATGGCATTCTAAATGTTACAGAATAGGTTTTTAGTCAGTTTTGAACAATTTTCTTTTAAGTTTCTGCAGTTTTGGGGGTAAAATCCATATAAATGTAGCATTTCAAATGCCATTTGACCCCAGAAAAGGGTTTGTTTACATAACAATCAACAGATTTGACCTCCTGTCACACAACAAAAAAAGAATTTGACCCCAAAATGTCAATGCCAGATATTAATTAACAGTCTTCTGTCACACCTGAACCTGTGGGTGAGGTCAGCCGCCTGCAATCTTCAACCTGTTCCAGGTACTCTCTGCTGAGTAATCTGTGAAAATAAAAAGGTTTTCTGTGCATATTTACTCAATATTGTGATTACTAGTGTAACTTAGGTACAATAAGTGTACATATACAATAGTTTACTAAGTTTTATTTACTGCGATAAGGCTAGTCGCTATGCCGGCTTCAGATTGTCCAGCTCATGTGCGAACAGTTCAGTTCTTAAACGGGTTTGAGATTCCCAACAAAGTTAAACTCTTGCATTTCCTACTGGTGTTGATAAGAAAAAATGCCAGGCTGGAAAAGAAAACATTAGATAGTAGAATACATGACAATAATCATGTACTAACCTTAAAAAATACCGATGGTACGGACACGACTTTGTCAGCTTTACGGCCCAGCCCCAACGCTCCAGTGTAGTTGACAAGTAAAGTAGTTTTGATGACTCGTCACTTCACCCAGACTTGTATACCAATGAGTTGATGGTTCCGGCTGAGGTCATGGTTCTTTTCAACACTGCATTTAAAAAACATACTCAAATTAAACCAAACTGTGATGGTGATTTAAATTTTGATGTCGCTATCTCCATTTGGTCGGGTCTAGGTTGGCGTGAGCGGCTAAAGTGTTTTATGCATGCATTTCATGTATTTTTCAGCTGAAAGCCTGATTGAACTACAATAACAAAATAACGTATGAACTAAATAGGATCTGTTAACCCTGCAAATTAGAAAAATTGGTATTATTCAAAGTAGGCAGGTCGGACGGTCATCATGGCCAAAGCATCGGCCAGTGTGGACACGACCTTTGCGGGGCATTATTGTCAGTTACAGGTTCTTAAACTAAATATTCAGGATTACAACACAAGGCATTATGACCTTAATGAGATAATTGTTGAAACTAATGCAAATTAATGTCAAAATGAAACTGAAAAACAACACGATGAACACAATGGGTCTCGGATTGCCACTCTGGGGGACATTTTGCTTTAATTTTCCCATATTTACCCCCCTAATGGCCCCTAGAGAAACCATCCCATAAAATAAAGCCCTAAATGGGGTCAAGGTGGCATCTGGCAGTTATTCTTTCCAGTACAGTGTGTTTGTAAGAGTCCATTTTCAAAATCTTTGCAGACGACTAATATTAGTTGAAGTTCTTAAAGCTTACGCATGCGCAAATAAATTCCTTCTTTGTTACATATAAAATATTCAAAATTTGATCTCAATTTTCACCATGACTTTCCAATATATCACCAATCTTGTTGGAAAGATGAGGACATAACCTTTTGAAAAAACAGCATGTCAAAAAATTCTATGCGTTGTACCTCAAAATATTTACCTTAGAAAAAACACACCAGTTTTGACGGGCATGGAGGCTGCCATTTTGCGCATGAATACATGGGCCAAAAGTTATGAAGCTGGGAACCACTAGACATAAAAGTAGTGCACAAAACAGCCTCTTTTCTTATTGGTTACATATATACCTTTAAAATGATACCAAAACATATCATTTAAACTGTATTTTACAAATTATATGCATCCTGCACTTAGCCACGTGTGCTTATTATCTAACTGACAGCATGTAACCCTGAGGATGTGACTTCCGTTTTGCGGAAATTAGACCTTTAAGAGAACCCAACCCTTGCAAATTTGAATAAAAACCACAATTTTCATCAATCTGACCTATTTCGAGAAAGAACATGAAGTCTTATTACACTGGTTTAAAGATTTATTGGAAAAAAATAAAATTGAAAATGTCACATATAATGGTGTTTTGAGGCAAAAATTTAGACGGAAAAAAATGTACTTGGGTACGTCTGGAAAACATGATTTTAACTCAGAATTAAGCATAAGTTTGAGTTTTAATAGGCATAGCAGATACAATATACAAAGTCAGAAGTGAAAACAATCTTCATTGGCATTCTAAATGTTACAGAATAGGTTTTTAGTCAGTTTTGAACAATTTTCTTTTAAGTTTCTGCAGTTTTGGGGGTAAAATCCATATAAATGTAGCATTTCAGATGCCATTTGACCCCAGAAAAGGGTTTGTTTACATAAAAATCAACAGATTTGACCTCCTATCACACAACAAAAAAGAATTTGACCCCAAAATGTCAATACCAGATATTAATTAACAGTCTTCTGTCACACTGAACCTGTGGGTGAGGTCAGCCGCCTGCAATCTTCAATCTGTTCCAGGTACTCTCTGCTGAGTAATCTGTGAAAATAAAAAGGTTTTCTGTGCATATTTACTCAATATTGTGATTACTAGTGTAACTTAGGTACAATAAGTGTACATATACAATAGTTTACTAAGTTTTATTTACTGCGATAAGGCTAGTCGCTATGCCGGCTTCAGATTGTCCAGCTCATGTGCGAACAGTTCAGTTCTTAAACGGGTTTGAGATTCCCAACAAGGGTTAAACTCTTGCTTTTCCTACTGGTGTTGATAAGAAAAAATGCCAGGCTGGAAAAGAAAACATTAGATAGTAGAATACATGACAATAATCATGTACTCACCTTAAAAAATACCGATGGTACGGACACGACTTTGTCAGCTTTACGGCCCAGCCCCAACGCTCCAGTGTAGTTGACAAGTAAAGTAGTTTTGATGACTCGTCACTTCACCCAGACTTGTATACCAATGAGTTGATGGTTCCGGCTGAGGTCATGGTTCTTTTCAACACTGCATTTAAAAAACATACTCAAATTAAACCAAACTGTGATGGTGATTTAAATTTTGATGCCGCTATCTCCATTTGGTCGGGTCTAGGTTGGCTTGAGCGGCTAAAGTTTTTTATGCATGCATTTCATGTATTTTTCAGCTGAAAGCCTGATTGAACTACAATAACAAAATAACGTATGAACTAAATATCATCTGTTAACTTTGCAAATTAGGAAAATTGGTATTATTCAAAGTAGGCAGGTCGGACGGTCATCATGGCCAAAGCATCGGCCAGTGCAGACACGACCTTTGTGGGGCATTATTGTCAGTTACAGGTTCTTAAACTAAATATTCAGGATTACAACACAAGGCATTATGACCTTAATGAGAGAATTGTTGAAACTAATGCAAATTAATGTCAAAATGAAACTAAAAAACAACACGATGAACACAATGGGTCTCGGATTGCCACTCTGGGGGACATTTTGCTTTAATTTTCCCATATTTACCCCTCTAATGTCCCCTAGAGAAACCATCCCATAAAATACAGCCCTAAATGGGGTCAAGGTGGCATCTGGCAGTTATTCTTTCCAGTACAGTGTGTTTGTAAGAGTCCATTTTCAAAATCGTGCAGACGACTAATATTAGTTGAAGTTCTTAAAGGTTACGCATGCGCAAATAAATTCCTTCTTTGTTACATATAAAATATTCAAAATTTGATCTCAATTTTCACCATGACTTTCCAATATATCACCATACTTGTTGGAAAGATGAGGACATAACCTTTTGAAAAAACAGCATGTCAAAAAATTATATGCGTTGTAACTCAAAATATTTACCTTAGAAAAAAGACACCGGTTTTCACGGGCATGGAGGCTGCCATTTTTTGCGCGTGAATACATGGGCCAATCGTTATGAAGCTGGGAACTACTAGACATAAAAGTAGTGCACAAAACAGCCTTTTTTCTTATTGCTTACATATATACCTTTAAAATGATACCAAAACATATCATTTAAACTGTATTTTACAAATTATATGCATCCTGCACTCAGCCACGTGTGCTTATTATCTAACTGACAGCATGTAACCCTGAGGATGTGACTTCCGTTTTGCGGAAATTAGACCTTTAAGAGAACCCAACCCTTTCAAATTTGAATAAAAACCACAATTTTCATCAATCTGATCTATTTCGAGAAAGAACATGAAGTCTTATTACACTGGTTTAAAGATTTATTGGAAAAAAATAAAATTGAAAATGTCACATATAATGGTGTTTTGAGGCAAAAATTTAGACGGAAAAAAATGTACTTGGGTACGTCTGGAAAACATGATTTTAACTCAGAATTAAGCATAAGTTTGAGTTTTAATAGGCATAGCAGATACAATATATAAAGTCAGAAGTGAAAACAATCTTCATTGGCATTCTAAATGTTACAGAATAGGTTTTTAGTCAGTTTTGAACAATTGTTTTTTAAGTTTCTGCAGTTTTGGGGGCAAAATCCATATAAATGTAGCATTTCAGATGCCATTTGACCCCAGAAAAGGGTTTGTTTACATAACAATCAACAGATTTGACCTCCTGTCACACAACACAAAAAGAATTTGACCCCAAAATGTCAATGCCAGATATTAATTAACAGTCTTCTGTCACACCTGAACCTGTGGGTGAGGTCAGCCGCCTGCAATCTTCAATCTGTTCCAGGTACTCTCTGCTGAGTAATCTGTGAAAATAAAAAGGTTTTCTGTGCATATTTACTCAATATTGTGATTACTAGTGTAACTTAGGTACAATAAGTGTACATATACAATAGTTTACTAAGTTTATTTACTGCGATAAGGCTAGTCGCTGTGACGGCTTCAGATTGTCCAGCTCATGTGCGAACAGTTCAGTTCTTAAACGGGTTTGAGATTCCCAACAAGGGTTAAACTCTTGCTTTTCCTACTGGTGTTGATAAGAAA
Source organism: Congeria kusceri (assembly GCA_027627225.1). Classification (NCBI taxonomy): domain Eukaryota; kingdom Metazoa; phylum Mollusca; class Bivalvia; order Myida; family Dreissenidae; genus Congeria; species Congeria kusceri. The sequence continues at coordinate 30,163,179 of CM051034.1, forward strand.
AAATGCCAGGCTGGAAAAGAAAACATTAGATAGTAGAACACATGACAATAATCATGTACTAACCTTAAATTATACCGATGGTACGGACACGTCTTTGTCAGCTTTACGGCCCCGCCCCAACGCTCCAGTGTAGTTGACAAGTAAAGTAGTTTTGATGACTCGTCACTTCACCCAGACTTGTATACCAATGAGTTGATGGTTCCGGCTGAGGTCATGGTTCTTTTCAACACTGCATTTAAAAAACATACTCAAATTAAACCAAACTGTGATGGTGATTTAAATTTTGATGTCGCTATCTCCATTTGGTCGGGTCTAGGTTGGCGTGAGCGGCTAAAGTGTTTTATGCATGCATTTCATGTATTTTTCAGCTGAAAGCCTGATTGAACTACAATAACAAAATAACGTATGAACTAAATAGGATCTGTTAACCCTGCAAATTAGAAAAATTGGTATTATTCAAAGTAGGCAGGTCGGACGGTCATCATGGCCAAAGCATCGGCCAGTGTGGACACGACCTTTGCGGGGCATTATTGTCAGTTACAGGTTCTTAAACTAAATATTCAGGATTACAACACAAGGCATTATGACCTTAATGAGATAATTGTTGAAACTAATGCAAATTAATGTCAAAATGAAACTGAAAAACAACACGATGAACACAATGGGTCTCGGATTGCCACTCTGGGGGACATTTTGCTTTAATTTTCCCATATTTACCCCCCTAATGGCCCCTAGAGAAACCATCCCATAAAATAAAGCCCTAAATGGGGTCAAGGTGGCATCTGGCAGTTATTCTTTCCAGTACAGTGTGTTTGTAAGAGTCCATTTTCAAAATCTTTGCAGACGACTAATATTAGTTGAAGTTCTTAAAGCTTACGCATGCGCAAATAAATTCCTTCTTTGTTACATATAAAATATTCAAAATTTGATCTCAATTTTCACCATGACTTTCCAATATATCACCAATCTTGTTGGAAAGATGAGGACATAACCTTTTGAAAAAACAGCATGTCAAAAAATTCTATGCGTTGTACCTCAAAATATTTACCTTAGAAAAAACACACCAGTTTTGACGGGCATGGAGGCTGCCATTTTGCGCATGAATACATGGGCCAAAAGTTATGAAGCTGGGAACCACTAGACATAAAAGTAGTGCACAAAACAGCCTCTTTTTTTATTGGTTACATATATACCTTTAAAATGATACCAAAACATATCATTTAAACTGTATTTTACAAATTATATGCATCCTGCACTTAGCCACGTGTGCTTATTATCTAACTGACAGCATGTAACCCTGAGGATGTGACTTCCGTTTTGCGGAAATTAGACCTTTAAGAGAACCCAACCCTTGCAAATTTGAATAAAAACCACAATTTTCATCAATCTGATCTATTTCGAGAAAGAACATGAAGTCTTATTACACTGGTTTAAAGATTTATTGGAAAAAAATAAAATTGAAAATGTCACATATAATGGTGTTTTGAGGCAAAAATTTAGACGCAAAAAAATGTACTTGGGTACGTCTGGAAAACATGATTTTAACTCAGAATTAAGCATAAGTTTGAGTTTTAATAGGCATAGCAGATACAATATACAAAGTCAGAAGTGAAAACAATCTTCATTGGCATTCTAAATGTTACAGAATAGGTTTTTAGTCAGTTTTGAACAATTTTCTTTTAAGTTTCTGCAGTTTTGGGGGTAAAATCCATATAAATGTAGCATTTCAGATGCCATTTGACCCCAGAAAAGGGTTTGTTTACATAAAAATCAACAGATTTGACTTCCTATCACACAACAAAAAAGAATTTGACCCCAAAATGTCAATACCAGATATTAATTAACAGTCTTCTGTCACACTGAACCTGTGGGTGAGGTCAGCCGCCTGCAATCTTCCATCTGTTCCAGGTACTCTCTGCTGAGTAATCTGTGAAAATAAAAAGGTTTTCTGTGCATATTTACTCAATATTGTGATTACTAGTGTAACTTAGGTACAATAAGTGTACATATACAATAGTTTACTAAGTTTTATTTACTGCGATAAGGCTAGTCGCTATGCCGGCTTCAGATTGTCCAGCTCATGTGCGAACAGTTCAGTTCTTAAACGGGTTTGAGATTCCCAACAAGGGTTAAACTCTTGCTTTTCCTACTGGTGTTGATAAGAAAAAATGCCAGGCTGGAAAAGAAAACATTAGATAGTAGAATACATGACAATAATCATGTACTAACCTTAAAAAATACCGATGGTACGGACACGACTTTGTCAGCTTTACGGCCCCGCCCCAACGCTCCAGTGTAGTTGACAAGTAAAGTAGTTTTGATGACTCGTCACTTCACCCAGACTTGTATACCAATGAGTTCATGGTTCCGGCTGAGGTCATGGTTCTTTTCAACACTGCATTTAAAAAACATACTCAAATTAAACCAAACTGTGATGGTGATTTAAATTTTGATGTCGCTATCTCCATTTGGTCGGGTCTAGGTTGGCGTGAGCGGCTAAAGTGTTTTATGCATGCATTTCATGTATTTTTCAGCTGAAAGCCTGATTGAACTACAATAACAAAATAACGTATGAACTAAATAGGATCTGTTAACCCTGCAAATTAGAAAAATTGGTATTATTCAAAGTAGGCAGGTCGGACGGTCATCATGGCCAAAGCATCGGCCAGTGTGGACACGACCTTTGCGGGGCATTATTGTCAGTTACAGGTTCTTAAACTAAATATTCAGGATTACAACACAAGGCATTATGACCTTAATGAGATAATTGTTGAAACTAATGCAAATTAATGTCAAAATGAAACTGAAAAACAACACGATGAACACAATGGGTCTCGGATTGCCACTCTGGGGGACATTTTGCTTTAATTTTCCCATATTTACCCCCCTAATGGCCCCTAGAGAAACCATCCCATAAAATAAAGCCCTAAATGGGGTCAAGGTGGCATCTGGCAGTTATTCTTTCCAGTACAGTGTGTTTGTAAGAGTCCATTTTCAAAATCTTTGCAGACGACTAATATTAGTTGAAGTTCTTAAAGCTTACGCATGCGCAAATAAATTCCTTCTTTGTTACATATAAAATATTCAAAATTTGATCTCAATTTTCACCATGACTTTCCAATATATCACCAATCTTGTTGGAAAGATGAGGACATAACCTTTTGAAAAAACAGCATGTCAAAAAATTCTATGCGTTGTACCTCAAAATATTTACCTTAGAAAAAACACACCAGTTTTGACGGGCATGGAGGCTGCCATTTTGCGCATGAATACATGGGCCAAAAGTTATGAAGCTGGGAACCACTAGACATAAAAGTAGTGCACAAAACAGCCTCTTTTTTTATTGGTTACATATATACCTTTAAAATGATACCAAAACATATCATTTAAACTGTATTTTACAAATTATATGCATCCTGCACTTAGCCACGTGTGCTTATTATCTAACTGACAGCATGTAACCCTGAGGATGTGACTTCCGTTTTGCGGAAATTAGACCTTTAAGAGAACCCAACCCTTGCAAATTTGAATAAAAGCCACAATTTTCATCAATCTGATCTATTTCGAGAAAGAACATGAAGTCTTATTACACTGGTTTAAAGATTTATTGGAAAAAAATATAATTGAAAATGTCACATATAATGGTGTTTTGAGGCAAAAATTTAGACGGAAAAAAATGTACTTGGGTACGTCTGGAAAACATGATTTTAACTCAGAATTAAGCATAAGTTTGAGTTTTAATAGGCATAGCAGATACAATATACAAAGTCAGAAGTGAAAACAATCTTCATTGGCATTCTAAATGTTACAGAATAGGTTTCTAGTCAGTTTTAATCAATTTTCTTTTAAGTTTCTGCAGTTTTGGGGGCAAAATCCATATAAATGTAGCATTTCAGATGCCATTTGACCCCAGAAAAGGGTTTGTTTACATAAAAATCAACAGATTTGACTTCCTATCACACAACAAAAAAGAATTTGACCCCAAAATGTCAATACCAGATATTAATTAACAGTCTTCTGTCACACTGAACCTGTGGGTGAGGTCAGCCGCCTGCAATCTTCCATCTGTTCCAGGTACTCTCTGCTGAGTAATCTGTGAAAATAAAAAGGTTTTCTGTGCATATTTACTCAATATTGTGATTACTAGTGTAACTTAGGTACAATAAGTGTACATATACAATAGTTTACTAAGTTTTATTTACTGCGATAAGGCTAGTCGCTATGCCGGCTTCAGATTGTCCAGCTCATGTGCGAACAGTTCAGTTCTTAAACGGGTTTGAGATTCCCAACAAGGGTTAAACTCTTGCTTTTCCTACTGGTGTTGATAAGAAAAAATGCCAGGCTGGAAAAGAAAACATTAGATAGTAGAATACATGACAATAATCATGTACTAACCTTAAAAAATACCGATGGTACGGACACGACTTTGTCAGCTTTACGGCCCCGCCCCAACGCTCCAGTGTAGTTGACAAGTAAAGTAGTTTTGATGACTCGTCACTTCACCCAGACTTGTATACCAATGAGTTGATGGTTCCGGCTGAGGTCATGGTTCTTTTCAACACTGCATTTAAAAAACATACTCAAATTAAACCAAACTGTGATGGTGATTTAAATTTTGATGCCGCTATCTCCATTTGGTCGGGTCTAGGTTGGCTTGAGCGGCTAAAGTGTTTTATGCATGCATTTCATGTATTTTTCAGCTGAAAGCCTGATTGAACTACAATAACAAAATAACGTATGAACTAAATATCATCTGTTAACTTTGCAAATTAGGAAAATTGGTATTATTCAAAGTAGGCAGGTCGGACGGTCATCATGGCCAAAGCATCGGCCAGTGCAGACACGACCTTTGTGGGGCATTATTGTCAGTTACAGGTTCTTAAACTAAATATTCAGGATTACAACACAAGGCATTATGACCTTAATGAGAGAATTGTTGAAACTAATGCAAATTAATGTCAAAATGAAACTGAAAAACAACACGATGAACACAATGGGTCTCGGATTGCCACTCTGGGGGACATTTTGCTTTAATTTTCCCATATTTACCCCCCTAATGTCCCCTAGAGAAACCATCCCATAAAATACAGCCCTAAATGGGGTCAAGGTGGCATCTGGCAGTTATTCTTTCCAGTACAGTGTGTTTGTAAGAGTCCATTTTCAAAATCGTGCAGACGACTAATATTAGTTGAAGTTCTTAAAGGTTACGCATGCGCAAATAAATTCCTTCTTTGTTACATATAAAATATTCAAAATTTGATCTCAATTTTCACCATGACTTTCCAATATATCACCATACTTGTTGGAAAGATGAGGACATAACCTTTTGAAAAAACAGCATGTCAAAAAATTATATGCGTTGTAACTCAAAATATTTACCTTAGAAAAAAGACACCGGTTTTCACGGGCATGGAGGCTGCCATTTTTTGCGCGTGAATACATGGGCCAATCGTTATGAAGCTGGGAACTACTAGACATAAAAGTAGTGCACAAAACAGCCTTTTTTCTTATTGCTTACATATATACCTTTAAAATGATACCAAAACATATCATTTAAACTGTATTTTACAAATTATATGCATCCTGCACTCAGCCACGTGTGCTTATTATCTAACTGACAGCATGTAACCCTGAGGATGTGACTTCCGTTTTGCGGAAATTAGACCTTTAAGAGAACCCAACCCTTTCAAATTTGAATAAAAACCACAATTTTCATCAATCTGATCTATTTCGAGAAAGAACATGAAGTCTTATTACACTGGTTTAAAGATTTATTGGAAAAAAATAAAATTGAAAATGTCACATATAATGGTGTTTTGAGGCAAAAATTTAGACGGAAAAAAATGTACTTGGGTACGTCTGGAAAACATGATTTTAACTCAGAATTAAGCATAAGTTTGAGTTTTAATAGGCATAGCAGATACAATATATAAAGTCAGAAGTGAAAACAATCTTCATTGGCATTCTAAATGTTACAGAATAGGTTTTTAGTCAGTTTTGAACAATTGTTTTTTAAGTTTCTGCAGTTTTGGGGGCAAAATCCATATAAATGTAGCATTTCAAATGCCATTTGACCCCAGAAAAGGGTTTGTTTACATAACAATGAACAGATTTGACCTCCTGTCACACAACAAAAAAAGAATTTGACCCCAAAATGTCAATGCCAGATATTAATTAACAGTCTTCTGTCACACCTGAACCTGTGGGTGAGGTCAGCCGCCTGCAATCTTCAACCTGTTCCAGGTACTCTCTGCTGAGTAATCTGTGAAAATAAAAAGGTTTTCTGTGCATATTTACTCAATATTGTGATTACTAGTGTAACTTAGGTACAATAAGTGTACATATACAATAGTTTACTAAGTTTTATTTACTGCGATAAGGCTAGTCGCTATGCCGGCTTCAGATTGTCCAGCTCATGTGCGAACAGTTCAGTTCTTAAACGGGTTTGAGATTCCCAACAAAGTTAAACTCTTGCATTTCCTACTGGTGTTGATAAGAAAAAATGCCAGGCTGGAAAAGAAAACATTAGATAGTAGAATACATGACAATAATCATGTACTAACCTTAAAAAATACCGATGGTACGGACACGACTTTGTCAGCTTTACGGCCCAGCCCCAACGCTCCAGTGTAGTTGACAAGTAAAGTAGTTTTGATGACTCGTCACTTCACCCAGACTTGTATACCAATGAGTTGATGGTTCCGGCTGAGGTCATGGTTCTTTTCAACACTGCATTTAAAAAACATACTCAAATTAAACCAAACTGTGATGGTGATTTAAATTTTGATGTCGCTATCTCCATTTGGTCGGGTCTAGGTTGGCGTGAGCGGCTAAAGTGTTTTATGCATGCATTTCATGTATTTTTCAGCTGAAAGCCTGATTGAACTACAATAACAAAATAACGTATGAACTAAATAGGATCTGTTAACCCTGCAAATTAGAAAAATTGGTATTATTCAAAGTAGGCAGGTCGGACGGTCATCATGGCCAAAGCATCGGCCAGTGTGGACACGACCTTTGCGGGGCATTATTGTCAGTTACAGGTTCTTAAACTAAATATTCAGGATTACAACACAAGGCATTATGACCTTAATGAGATAATTGTTGAAACTAATGCAAATTAATGTCAAAATGAAACTGAAAAACAACACGATGAACACAATGGGTCTCGGATTGCCACTCTGGGGGACAATTTGCTTTAATTTTCCCATATTTACCCCCCTAATGGCCCCTAGAGAAACCATCCCATAAAATAAAGCCCTAAATGGGGTCAAGGTGGCATCTGGCAGTTATTCTTTCCAGTACAGTGTGTTTGTAAGAGTCCATTTTCAAAATCTTTGCAGACGACTAATATTAGTTGAAGTTCTTAAAGCTTACGCATGCGCAAATAAATTCCTTCTTTGTTACATATAAAATATTCAAAATTTGATCTCAATTTTCACCATGACTTTCCAATATATCACCAATCTTGTTGGAAAGATGAGGACATAACCTTTTGAAAAAACAGCATGTCAAAAAATTCTATGCGTTGTACCTCAAAATATTTACCTTAGAAAAAACACACCAGTTTTGACGGGCATGGAGGCTGCCATTTTGCGCATGAATACATGGGCCAAAAGTTATGAAGCTGGGAACCACTAGACATAAAAGTAGTGCACAAAACAGCCTCTTTTTTTATTGGTTACATATATACCTTTAAAATGATACCAAAACATATCATTTAAACTGTATTTTACAAATTATATGCATCCTGCACTTAGCCACGTGTGCTTATTATCTAACTGACAGCATGTAACCCTGAGGATGTGACTTCCGTTTTGCGGAAATTAGACCTTTAAGAGAACCCAACCCTTGCAAATTTGAATAAAAACCACAATTTTCATCAATCTGATCTATTTCGAGAAAGAACATGAAGTCTTATTACACTGGTTTAAAGATTTATTGGAAAAAAATAAAATTGAAAATGTCACATATAATGGTGTTTTGAGGCAAAAATTTAGACGGAAAAAAATGTACTTGGGTACGTCTGGAAAACATGATTTTAACTCAGAATTAAGCATAAGTTTGAGTTTTAATAGGCATAGCAGATACAATATACAAAGTCAGAAGTGAAAACAATCTTCATTGGCATTCTAAATGTTACAGAATAGGTTTTTAGTCAGTTTTGAACAATTTTCTTTTAAGTTTCTGCAGTTTTGGGGGTAAAATCCATATAAATGTAGCATTTCAGATGCCATTTGACCCCAGAAAAGGGTTTGTTTACATAAAAATCAACAGATTTGACTTCCTATCACACAACAAAAAAGAATTTGACCCCAAAATGTCAATACCAGATATTAATTAACAGTCTTCTGTCACACTGAACCTGTGGGTGAGGTCAGCCGCCTGCAATCTTCCATCTGTTCCAGGTACTCTCTGCTGAGTAATCTGTGAAAATAAAAAGGTTTTCTGTGCATATTTACTCAATATTGTGATTACTAGTGTAACTTAGGTACAATAAGTGTACATATACAATAGTTTACTAAGTTTTATTTACTGCGATAAGGCTAGTCGCTATGCCGGCTTCAGATTGTCCAGCTCATGTGCGAACAGTTCAGTTCTTAAACGGGTTTGAGATTCCCAACAAGGGTTAAACTCTTGCTTTTCCTACTGGTGTTGATAAGAAAAAATGCCAGGCTGGAAAAGAAAACATTAGATAGTAGAATACATGACAATAATCATGTACTAACCTTAAAAAATACCGATGGTACGGACACGACTTTGTCAGCTTTACGGCCCCGCCCCAACGCTCCAGTGTAGTTGACAAGTAAAGTAGTTTTGATGACTCGTCACTTCACCCAGACTTGTATACCAATGAGTTCATGGTTCCGGCTGAGGTCATGGTTCTTTTCAACACTGCATTTAAAAAACATACTCAAATTAAACCAAACTGTGATGGTGATTTAAATTTTGATGTCGCTATCTCCATTTGGTCGGGTCTAGGTTGGCGTGAGCGGCTAAAGTGTTTTATGCATGCATTTCATGTATTTTTCAGCTGAAAGCCTGATTGAACTACAATAACAAAATAACGTATGAACTAAATAGGATCTGTTAACCCTGCAAATTAGAAAAATTGGTATTATTCAAAGTAGGCAGGTCGGACGGTCATCATGGCCAAAGCATCGGCCAGTGTGGACACGACCTTTGCGGGGCATTATTGTCAGTTACAGGTTCTTAAACTAAATATTCAGGATTACAACACAAGGCATTATGACCTTAATGAGATAATTGTTGAAACTAATGCAAATTAATGTCAAAATGAAACTGAAAAACAACACGATGAACACAATGGGTCTCGGATTGCCACTCTGGGGGACATTTTGCTTTAATTTTCCCATATTTACCCCCCTAATGGCCCCTAGAGAAACCATCCCATAAAATAAAGCCCTAAATGGGGTCAAGGTGGCATCTGGCAGTTATTCTTTCCAGTACAGTGTGTTTGTAAGAGTCCATTTTCAAAATCTTTGCAGACGACTAATATTAGTTGAAGTTCTTAAAGCTTACGCATGCGCAAATAAATTCCTTCTTTGTTACATATAAAATATTCAAAATTTGATCTCAATTTTCACCATGACTTTCCAATATATCACCAATCTTGTTGGAAAGATGAGGACATAACCTTTTGAAAAAACAGCATGTCAAAAAATTCTATGCGTTGTACCTCAAAATATTTACCTTAGAAAAAACACACCAGTTTTGACGGGCATGGAGGCTGCCATTTTGCGCATGAATACATGGGCCAAAAGTTATGAAGCTGGGAACCACTAGACATAAAAGTAGTGCACAAAACAGCCTCTTTTTTTATTGGTTACATATATACCTTTAAAATGATACCAAAACATATCATTTAAACTGTATTTTACAAATTATATGCATCCTGCACTTAGCCACGTGTGCTTATTATCTAACTGACAGCATGTAACCCTGAGGATGTGACTTCCGTTTTGCGGAAATTAGACCTTTAAGAGAACCCAACCCTTGCAAATTTGAATAAAAGCCACAATTTTCATCAATCTGATCTATTTCGAGAAAGAACATGAAGTCTTATTACACTGGTTTAAAGATTTATTGGAAAAAAATATAATTGAAAATGTCACATATAATGGTGTTTTGAGGCAAAAATTTAGACGGAAAAAAATGTACTTGGGTACGTCTGGAAAACATGATTTTAACTCAGAATTAAGCATAAGTTTGAGTTTTAATAGGCATAGCAGATACAATATACAAAGTCAGAAGTGAAAACAATCTTCATTGGCATTCTAAATGTTACAGAATAGGTTTCTAGTCAGTTTTAATCAATTTTCTTTTAAGTTTCTGCAGTTTTGGGGGCAAAATCCATATAAATGTAGCATTTCAGATGCCATTTGACCCCAGAAAAGGGTTTGTTTACATAAAAATCAACAGATTTGACTTCCTATCACACAACAAAAAAGAATTTGACCCCAAAATGTCAATACCAGATATTAATTAACAGTCTTCTGTCACACTGAACCTGTGGGTGAGGTCAGCCGCCTGCAATCTTCCATCTGTTCCAGGTACTCTCTGCTGAGTAATCTGTGAAAATAAAAAGGTTTTCTGTGCATATTTACTCAATATTGTGATTACTAGTGTAACTTAGGTACAATAAGTGTACATATACAATAGTTTACTAAGTTTTATTTACTGCGATAAGGCTAGTCGCTATGCCGGCTTCAGATTGTCCAGCTCATGTGCGAACAGTTCAGTTCTTAAACGGGTTTGAGATTCCCAACAAGGGTTAAACTCTTGCTTTTCCTACTGGTGTTGATAAGAAAAAATGCCAGGCTGGAAAAGAAAACATTAGATAGTAGAATACATGACAATAATCATGTACTAACCTTAAAAAATACCGATGGTACGGACACGACTTTGTCAGCTTTACGGCCCCGCCCCAACGCTCCAGTGTAGTTGACAAGTAAAGTAGTTTTGATGACTCGTCACTTCACCCAGACTTGTATACCAATGAGTTGATGGTTCCGGCTGAGGTCATGGTTCTTTTCAACACTGCATTTAAAAAACATACTCAAATTAAACCAAACTGTGATGGTGATTTAAATTTTGATGCCGCTATCTCCATTTGGTCGGGTCTAGGTTGGCTTGAGCGGCTAAAGTGTTTTATGCATGCATTTCATGTATTTTTCAGCTGAAAGCCTGATTGAACTACAATAACAAAATAACGTATGAACTAAATATCATCTGTTAACTTTGCAAATTAGGAAAATTGGTATTATTCAAAGTAGGCAGGTCGGACGGTCATCATGGCCAAAGCATCGGCCAGTGCAGACACGACCTTTGTGGGGCATTATTGTCAGTTACAGGTTCTTAAACTAAATATTCAGGATTACAACACAAGGCATTATGACCTTAATGAGAGAATTGTTGAAACTAATGCAAATTAATGTCAAAATGAAACTGAAAAACAACACGATGAACACAATGGGTCTCGGATTGCCACTCTGGGGGACATTTTGCTTTAATTTTCCCATATTTACCCCCCTAATGTCCCCTAGAGAAACCATCCCATAAAATACAGCCCTAAATGGGGTCAAGGTGGCATCTGGCAGTTATTCTTTCCAGTACAGTGTGTTTGTAAGAGTCCATTTTCAAAATCGTGCAGACGACTAATATTAGTTGAAGTTCTTAAAGGTTACGCATGCGCAAATAAATTCCTTCTTTGTTACATATAAAATATTCAAAATTTGATCTCAATTTTCACCATGACTTTCCAATATATCACCATACTTGTTGGAAAGATGAGGACATAACCTTTTGAAAAAACAGCATGTCAAAAAATTATATGCGTTGTAACTCAAAATATTTACCTTAGAAAAAAGACACCGGTTTTCACGGGCATGGAGGCTGCCATTTTTTGCGCGTGAATACATGGGCCAATCGTTATGAAGCTGGGAACTACTAGACATAAAAGTAGTGCACAAAACAGCCTTTTTTCTTATTGCTTACATATATACCTTTAAAATGATACCAAAACATATCATTTAAACTGTATTTTACAAATTATATGCATCCTGCACTCAGCCACGTGTGCTTATTATCTAACTGACAGCATGTAACCCTGAGGATGTGACTTCCGTTTTGCGGAAATTAGACCTTTAAGAGAACCCAACCCTTTCAAATTTGAATAAAAACCACAATTTTCATCAATCTGATCTATTTCGAGAAAGAACATGAAGTCTTATTACACTGGTTTAAAGATTTATTGGAAAAAAATAAAATTGAAAATGTCACATATAATGGTGTTTTGAGGCAAAAATTTAGACGGAAAAAAATGTACTTGGGTACGTCTGGAAAACATGATTTTAACTCAGAATTAAGCATAAGTTTGAGTTTTAATAGGCATAGCAGATACAATATATAAAGTCAGAAGTGAAAACAATCTTCATTGGCATTCTAAATGTTACAGAATAGGTTTTTAGTCAGTTTTGAACAATTGTTTTTTAAGTTTCTGCAGTTTTGGGGGCAAAATCCATATAAATGTAGCATTTCAAATGCCATTTGACCCCAGAAAAGGGTTTGTTTACATAACAATCAACAGATTTGACCTCCTGTCACACAACAAAAAAAGAATTTGACCCCAAAATGTCAATGCCAGATATTAATTAACAGTCTTCTGTCACACCTGAACCTGTGGGTGAGGTCAGCCGCCTGCAATCTTCAACCTGTTCCAGGTACTCTCTGCTGAGTAATCTGTGAAAATAAAAAGGTTTTCTGTGCATATTTACTCAATATTGTGATTACTAGTGTAACTTAGGTACAATAAGTGTACATATACAATAGTTTACTAAGTTTTATTTACTGCGATAAGGCTAGTCGCTATGCCGGCTTCAGATTGTCCAGCTCATGTGCGAACAGTTCAGTTCTTAAACGGGTTTGAGATTCCCAACAAAGTTAAACTCTTGCATTTCCTACTGGTGTTGATAAGAAAAAATGCCAGGCTGGAAAAGAAAACATTAGATAGTAGAATACATGACAATAATCATGTACTAACCTTAAAAAATACCGATGGTACGGACACGACTTTGTCAGCTTTACGGCCCAGCCCCAACGCTCCAGTGTAGTTGACAAGTAAAGTAGTTTTGATGACTCGTCACTTCACCCAGACTTGTATACCAATGAGTTGATGGTTCCGGCTGAGGTCATGGTTCTTTTCAACACTGCATTTAAAAAACATACTCAAATTAAACCAAACTGTGATGGTGATTTAAATTTTGATGTCGCTATCTCCATTTGGTCGGGTCTAGGTTGGCGTGAGCGGCTAAAGTGTTTTATGCATGCATTTCATGTATTTTTCAGCTGAAAGCCTGATTGAACTACAATAACAAAATAACGTATGAACTAAATAGGATCTGTTAACCCTGCAAATTAGAAAAATTGGTATTATTCAAAGTAGGCAGGTCGGACGGTCATCATGGCCAAAGCATCGGCCAGTGTGGACACGACCTTTGCGGGGCATTATTGTCAGTTACAGGTTCTTAAACTAAATATTCAGGATTACAACACAAGGCATTATGACCTTAATGAGATAATTGTTGAAACTAATGCAAATTAATGTCAAAATGAAACTGAAAAACAACACGATGAACACAATGGGTCTCGGATTGCCACTCTGGGGGACAATTTGCTTTAATTTTCCCATATTTACCCCCCTAATGGCCCCTAGAGAAACCATCCCATAAAATAAAGCCCTAAATGGGGTCAAGGTGGCATCTGGCAGTTATTCTTTCCAGTACAGTGTGTTTGTAAGAGTCCATTTTCAAAATCTTTGCAGACGACTAATATTAGTTGAAGTTCTTAAAGCTTACGCATGCGCAAATAAATTCCTTCTTTGTTACATATAAAATATTCAAAATTTGATCTCAATTTTCACCATGACTTTCCAATATATCACCAATCTTGTTGGAAAGATGAGGACATAACCTTTTGAAAAAACAGCATGTCAAAAAATTCTATGCGTTGTACCTCAAAATATTTACCTTAGAAAAAACACACCAGTTTTGACGGGCATGGAGGCTGCCATTTTGCGCATGAATACATGGGCCAAAAGTTATGAAGCTGGGAACCACTAGACATAAAAGTAGTGCACAAAACAGCCTCTTTTCTTATTGGTTACATATATACCTTTAAAATGATACCAAAACATATCATTTAAACTGTATTTTACAAATTATATGCATCCTGCACTAAGCCACGTGTGCTTATTATCTAACTGACAGCATGTAACCCTGAGGATGTGACTTCCGTTTTGCGGAAATTAGACCTTTAAGAGAACCCAACCCTTGCAAATTTGAATAAAAACCACAATTTTCATCAATCTGATCTATTTCGAGAAAGAACATGAAGTCTTATTACACTGGTTTAAAGATTTATTGGAAAAAAATAAAATTGAAAATGTCACATATAATGGTGTTTTGAGGCAAAAATTTAGACGGAAAAAAATGTACTTGGGTACGTCTGGAAAACATGATTTTAACTCAGAATTAAGCATAAGTTTGAGTTTTAATAGGCATAGCAGATACAATATACAAAGTCAGAAGTGAAAACAATCTTCATTGGCATTCTAAATGTTACAGAATAGGTTTTTAGTCAGTTTTGAACAATTTTCTTTTAAGTTTCTGCAGTTTTGGGGGTAAAATCCATATAAATGTAGCATTTCAGATGCCATTTGACCCCAGAAAAGGGTTTGTTTACATAACAATCAACAGATTTGACCTCCTATCACACAACGAAAAAGAATTTGACCCCAAAATGTCAATACCAGATATTAATTAACAGTCTTCTGTCACACCTGAACCTGTGGGTGAGGTCAGCCGCCTGCAATCTTCAATCTGTTCCAGGTACTCTCTGCTGAGTAATCTGTGAAAATAAAAAGGTTTTCTGTGCATATTTACTCAATATTGTGATTACTAGTGTAACTTAGGTACAATAAGTGTACATATACAATAGTTTACTAAGTTTTATTTACTGCGATAAGGCTAGTCGCTATGCCGGCTTCAGATTGTCCAGCTCATGTGCGAACAGTTCAGTTCTTAAACGGGTTTGAGATTCCCAACAAGGGTTAAACTCTTGCTTTTCCTACTGGTGTTGATAAGAAGAAATGCCAGGCTGGAAAAGAAAACATTAGATAGTAGAATACATGACAATAATCATGTACTAACCTTAAAAAATACCGATGGCACGGACACGACTTTGTCAGCTTTACGGCCCCGCCCCAACGCTCCAGTGAAGTTGACAAGTAAAGTAGTTTTGATGACTCGTCACTTCACCCAGACTTGTATACCAATGAGTTCATGGTTCCGGCTGAGGTCCTGGTTCTTTTCAACACTGCATTTAAAAAACATACTCAAATTAAACCAAACTTTGATGGTGATTTAAATTTTGATGTCGCTATCTCCATTTGGTCGGGTCTAGGTTGGCGTGAGCGGCTAAAGTGTTTTATGCATGCATTTCATGTATTTTTCAGCTGAAAGCCTGACTGAACTACAATAACAAAATAACGTATGAACTAAATAGGATCTGTTAACTTAGCAAATTAGGAAAATTGGTATTATTCAAAGTAGGCAGGTCGGACGGTCATCATCGCCAAAGCATCGGCCAGTGCAGACACGACCTTTGCGGGGCATTATTGTCAGTTACAGGTTCTTAAACTAAATATTCAGGATTACAACACAAGGCATTATGACCTTAATGAGATAATTGTTGAAACTAATGCAAATTAATGTCAAAATGAAACTGAAAAACAACACGATGAACACAATGGGTCTCGGATTGCCACTCTGGGGGACATTGTGCTTTAATTTTCCCATATTTACCCCCCTAATGCCCCCTAGAGAAACCATCCGATAAAATACAGCCCTAAATGTGGTCAAGGTGGCATCTGGCAATTATTCTTTCCAGTACAGTGTGTTTGTAAGAGTCCATTTTCAAAATCTTTGCAGACGACTAATATTAGTTGAAGTTCTTAAAGGTTATGCATGCGCAAATAAATTCCTTCTTTGTTACATATAAAATATTCAAAATTTGATCTCAATTTTCACCATGACTTTCCAATATATCACCAATCTTGTTGGAAAGATGAGGACATAACCTTTTGAAAAAACAGCATGTCAAAAAATTCTATGCGTTGTACCTCAAAATATTTACCTTAGAAAAAACACACCAGTTTTGACGGGCATGGAGGCTGCCATTTTGCGCATGAATACATGGGCCAAAAGTTATGAAGCTGGGAACCACTAGACATAAAAGTAGTGCACAAAACAGCCTCTTTTCTTATTGCTTACATATATACCTTTAAAATGATACCAAAACATATCATTTAAACTGTATTTTACAAATTATATGCATCCTGCACTAAGCCACGTGTGCTTATTATCTAACTGACAGCATGTAACCCTGAGGATGTGACTTCCGTATTGCGGAAATTAGACCTTTAAGAGTACCCAACCCTTTCAAATTTGAATAAAAACCACAATTTTCATCGATCTGATCTATTTCGAGAAAGAACATGAAGTCTTATTACACTGATTTAAAGATTTATTGGAAAAAAATAAAATTGAAAATGTCACATATAATGGTGTTTTGAGGCAAAAATTTAGACGGAAAAAAATGTACTTGGGTACGTCTGGAAAACATGATTTTAACTCAGAATTAAGCATAAGTTTGAGTTTTAATAGGCATAGCAGATACAATATATAAAGTCAGAAGTGAAAACAATCTTTATTGGCATTCTAAATGTTACAGAATAGGTTTTTAGTCAGTTTTGAACAATTTTCTTTTAAGTTTCTGCAGTTTTGGGGGTAAAATCCATATAAATGTAGCATTTCAGATGCCATTTGACCCCAGAAAAGGGTTTGTTTACATAACAATCAACAGATTTGACCTCCTGTCACACAACAAAAAAGAATTTGACCCCAAAATGTCAATGCCAGATATTAATTAACAGTCTTCTGTCACACCTGAACCTGTGGGTGAGGTCAGCCGCCTGCAATCTTCAATCTGTTCCAGGTACTCTCTGCTGAGTAATCTGTGAAAATAAAAAGGTTTTCTGTGCATATTTACTCAATATTGTGATTACTAGTGTAACTTAGGTACAATAAGTGTACATATACAATAGTTTACTAAGTTTTATTTACTGCGATAAGGCTAGTCGCTGTGCCGGCTTCAGATTGTCCAGCTCATGTGCGAACAGTTCAGTTCTTAAACGGGTTTGAGATTCCCAACAAGGGTTAAACTCTTGCTTTTCCTACTGGTGTTGATAAGAAAAAATGCCAGGCTGGAAAAGAAAACATTAGATAGTAGAACACATGACAATAATCATGTACTAACCTTAAAAAATACCGATGGTACGGACACGACTTTGTCAGCTTTACGGCCCCGCCCCAACGCTCCAGTGTAGTTGACAAGTAAAGTAGTTTTGATGACTCGTCACTTCACCCAGACTTGTATACCAATGAGTTAATGGTTCCGGCTGAGGTCATGGTTCTTTTCAACACTGCATTTAAAAAACATACTCAAATTAAACCAAACTGTGATGGTGATTTAAATTTTGATGTCGCTATCTCCATTTGGTCTGGTCTAGGTTGGCGTGAGCGGCTAAAGTGTTTTATGCATGCATTTCATGTATTTTTCAGCTGAAAGCCTGATTGAACTACAATAACAAAATAACGTATGAACTAAATAGGATCTGTTAACTTTGCAAATTAGGAAAATTGGTATTATTCAAAGTAGGCAGGTCGGACGGTCATCATGGCCAAAGCATCGGCCAGTGTGGACACGACATTTGCGGGGCATTATTGTCAGTTACAGGTTCTTAAACTAAATATTCAGGATTACAACACAAGGCATTATGACCTTAATGAGATAATTGTTGAAACTAATGCAAATTAATGTCAAAATGAAACTGAAAAACAACACGATGAACACAATGGGTCTCGGATTGCCACTCTGGGGGACATTTCGCTTTAATTTTCCCATATTTACCCCCCCCCCCCCCAATGGCCCCTAGAGAAACCATCCTATAAAATAAAGCCCTAAATGGGGTCAAGGTGGCATCTGGCAGTTATTCTTTCCAGTACAGTGTGTTTGTAAGAGTCCATTTTCAAAATCTTTGCAGACGACTAATATTAATTGAAGTTCTTAAAGCTTACGCATGCGCAAATAAATTCCTTCTTTGTTACATATAAAATATTCAAAATTTGATCTCAATTTTCACCATGACTTTCCAATATATCACCAATCTTGTTGGAAAGATGAGGACATAACCTTTTGAAAAAACAGCATGTCAAAAAATTCTATGCGTTGTACCTCAAAATATTTACCTTAGAAAAAACACACCAGTTTTGACGGGCATGGAGGCTGCCATTTTGCGCATGAATACATGGGCCAAAATTTATGAAGCTGGGAACCACTAGACATAAAAGTAGTGCACAAAACAGCCTCTTTTCTTATTGCTTACATATATACCTTTAAAATGATACCAAAACATATCATTTAAACTGTATTTTACAAATTATATGCATCCTGCACTAAGCCACGTGTGCTTATTATCCAACTGACAGCATGTAACCCTGAGGATGTGACTTCCGTTTTGGGGTAATTAGACCATGTACATGTAGGTTAGATACCAGTAATTCCAATTCCCATAGGGTCCCATTTTAAAACGGCGATCTTTCCAAGCATTTTTTTAGCCTTTCCTCTATTTGAGATTGTGCAAGCATGGTATCAATTTGATGAAACCTTCCTCTTCCAAAAATTGCCATAAAAAAGATATGTCATGTTACTTCTAAGAAACTGCATCTCGCATAAATGCAGACACCGGTAGAGAACAGGGTTTCAGCAGTCATATTTCGACAAAAGCCCCATACCACAGTAAACACACCACAAAAGTTTACCTTTCAAGTTAGCCTCCAATGCTATATCACATGAGCTATAAGAAATAACCACAAGAGGCATGTCTGAGATTGCTAAATGGCTTTTATACCGGCAGAGAAAAGGAACTCTTTAGTAATGGGCATTACTTTCGAGGACCACGGAGGGATACACAATGATTTACTGGTATCTAGCCTGTAGGCCTGAGCAATTAAAATCGATAATCCGATATGCCTGATCTCCTCGTAAATTAACATCCGGTAATTAAAATGGAATGACCACGGCAAGTCTATTGAGTCACGTGACCTGCGGCTATATAAACGGTATCGCGCAGTGTAATAGGCAGAAATGGGCTGTCCGGCTAGTAGTAGTAGTAGTAGTACTTCCCTCTCTCGGCGCATGTGTTGGTTGTTGGTCACCGGACAGGTGGGGTTCCTCCGGGTACTCCGGTTTCCCCCCACAGCACAAGGCCACACCAAAATTAAAATCTTTCAGAAAAAAATGAATAGCTGGAAATTGCAGCTATGATTCAAAATTCGTCCCAACTTTCGTGAGTATCTAGTTAGTTAATTAGGCACGGGTGCTGAGACACACCCCGGGTCCTCACATAATGTAGCCTCAGGCGCGGAAGGACCTCATAAACTTCGAAATACACACGTATTAGGCAAACATTAGTCCTCACATAATGCAGCCTCTGGCGTGGAAGGACTATAAACCCCGAAACAACAACAACGTATTAGGCAGAACGTCTGTCCGGCTAGCGCAGTGGTTGGTACACTCGCTTCTCACCTAGGCTGCCCGGGATCGCTTTCCATTTGTCGCAAGTGAGTTTGGTATGTTGTCACCATACCGGACAGGTGGGGTTTCCTCCGGCTACTCTGGCTTCCTGCACAATGCCACACCCAAATTAACAAATATTTCAATGAAGATAAATAGCAGGATTGCAGCTATGATTCAAAATTGGTCCCAACTTGCGATGAGTCTAAAAGTAAATTAGGCAGGGGTGCTGGGACGGGACACACCCCGGGTCCTCCCATAATGTAGCTTCGGCGTGGAAGGACCTCATAAACTTCGGAAATACTATTACTACTAGTATTAGGCAGAACCGTTCCTGCTGCCGAAGAAGACAGTCCTAATAGTAATTTAAGGTAATTCATTGAGCTTGTGAGAGCTGATTCTTCATCTTCTGCTTGCGACTACCTCGTACCAAACTTGTTTGGACGCTGGAAAAGCAGCAGAACATTGTCATTAGAAATTAAAGACTCGCTATCCATTGTCCGTGGAATATAATTGCACAAGCATTGCGTTTGATGCGATCTACAAAGCGACAAGGACAGTGTGATCTGCTGTACCACACTTTCATACCTTGTTTAAACTATAATATACTGTGCTAGCCCATCACATCTATGGATATCAGTGTTCCATCCACCCGTCTTGTATATACAGTATGTGATATACAAATGCTATCAGGGAACCAAAATTGGGGCCAAGGAAAAGTTAATAACGGAAGAAACTTGTATCAACTTGTATATCACCAATGTTCCAAGGTAAAAACATGTAATTCATCATTTGTTCTTCTAAAAGCAGGTGTATAAAGTACTTATTAATTATTTAAGTTATTAAGTTATAATCATATAATAATTATTTTCTAGAAAAGTTTACTTTTATCCATAAATATTTGTTTTAAAAAGACTGGATCAATCATCCAACTTTTCACGACAAGTTAATACATTTTTTTATAATGCATACGGTATTTAAGTATTTGTCCGAAATTGGCCCTCAGGGATTAATTCTTTTGAATTGAAAAAAAAAGAACTGAGCACCTTGTGTTTGAGATCGAACCCGGGTCACCGACATGTCGCTAAAGAGACTATTTGAAGTTGCTTCTAGGCCAGTCACAAGATCTACAAGTCCAACATTAATGTCCCTTCGCCAAAATGGAAACTAATATAATATTGGGACAATGTTCTGTATCTGGCCCAGTATCAACAAAGCTCCTTAGTTAAAACTTTTCAGATGACCTAAAATAATAAAATTTCATTACCCTAGGTCTGGCTCTACCATGAATCGTGCACTTTGCATTAAGATATTTTATTCTAACTTTGTGAAAAAGTAAATAGTTGATTCTTATTAGTTTCCGTTTGAATACACGTAATGAAATTTCACATATTACATTTTATCTGAAATTTCACTATTAAATGTGAAATTAACATTTACCTTATCTGATTTATGAATACCAGCTAAGAAACCACAGATAAGACCAAAACTGTTCTAAAAAATTCATTGTACAGAACATTTAAGAATTTACATTGTAAATTTTGTATTTTACAGCAATACAAATATTATTATTAAAATTATTTATACATATAATTTTAATAATGTAACTTTAGACATGAAAATGCAATATACTGAATGTAAAAATAAAGTGATTTCAAATTATATATGATTCAAGTGCAATAAAAGTAAATTGTTAAATAAAAATGTATTCAGAAAGGACGTTAACATGTTTTCACAATGAATGTTAGTTATATTATAATTATATTATAATTCAATATCTAAAGGCTCTTGGTTGAGTTAAGCTTCTAGACTCAATCAGTTTGCTTTGTAAAGTTAAGTTAGAGTAAGTAAAGTTATAATTTACAGAATGTTCAGCAAGAAATAAAGTCTATTTCTGTTTGGGTTTCTCGACTGAGGCAGTGCCTAAATTCATATTAAGTTTATTGGCTTTGTTTAATAATCGGTGTATACAATCGTTGACTAATCATGAGGCGGGTATTGAATTACTGATCGAAACCTATAGCGAACTAAAAAAGTAATATTAACTTGGGCTAATTATTCGGAAAGCACATATCGTTAAATATTTAAAAATAATTTAAACATTTACTAATCTTTGTCGAAAAAAAATAATATTAATTTTACAAAATACAACAAAAAAAACAACAACAACAGAGTATTACCTTTACCAAAACACAGTACTTTGTTTTAAACTTAAACTCAGTTTCAGTTCCTCGGCCCAAAATCTCTAGGGTTTATTAGTACTGCGATAAATTTTGGTTGTACAGTTATATGTAACCTTTCTGTGTTCAATATATCTTTGCTTTAATTTATCCTTTGAGGTTTTTATTTAGGAAGTCTCGCATTACACGATACACTTTGCGTGAAAAACATCAGTCAACTATGAAGAAATGTTCTGTTTTATTTAACATAAACAACTCTGAAAATGTTAAACTGCCATGATAAACAGTGAATTAAAATCATGAATTCGATAAGGAAATGGCTGTACAAGCCAAGGGTAACGTTACGTTCTGTCTAATCTTCAATTTAACAGCCATAGTCTTTAAACAATTTTCATAGTTTCACAAAGTCTTGTTTTGATCATTGATGAATCATTATCATATGTAATATTCATTTTACGAAAAAATTAGTTGTTGCATACTTTTGACTCTTGCTCTTACAATAGACTGGTTATAGAAAAGAAGTCTCCTAGAACTGTCTCCAAAAAAATTATACCAGCCGTAGATCTATATCTTTTGTTAAAATGGTGAAACCCTTGGGTGTCTCAACGTTTCTGACCTCAGACCCTAAAATCACTAGACATTTCTTACCCCAGACATCTTGGACTCTAAAATTACTATACATTTCATACCCCAGACATCCAGGACCCTAATATTACTAGATATTTCTGACCCTAGACATCTCAGACCCTAAAATCACTAGACATTTCTTACCCCAGCCCCAGACATCTTGACCCTAAAAACACTAGACATTACTGACCTATCTCTCACCCTGTACCCTATTATGTCCCTTGTCATTAAACATCATACTAATTGTCATTAAGCATCAAAAACCAGATTTGTATAAAAAATATGACAGAAAAGCTGGATGTAGTTTTACAATAAATCAGTGATTTTTTTTTGAATTTTTACAACTACCTGTGCCTTTGAACTAGGGGAATTTTAGCGCGACAAACCTCAAAAAGGGGAAAATAGTAAAGTTTTTTTATATTCTAAATTGTCAACTGTGACCATTTTATATTTTTATTTTTCTACTGATATATTTAACTTTTTATACTGCAGTGACTGTGTGCACACCTTTAACACATGATGATCAGATCACAGACAGATGATATGATTCTTAAAGTAAGATAATTCTTGTATAGGCAATTGGTCAATTGCCTCACATAAAGGACTAACAAATGGTAATAAGTGTTTCTCTTCAGATGATGTCTCTGGAGTGTCATTATTCCTATATTAAAGTTGAACCAAAAAATGTAAAACTGAAATCAATTAAAGTTACTTGATTGTCATAGCAAATGTTCATTTAAATTTTACAATATTTGAATGATGAACACAAGAGTCAGATTTCTGAGGGTAATTGATGAGTAGCAATGCTAGTTGTCTTGTTTTATTGGTCTTGAATTTGTCAACCAATAGTTCAAGATCTTCATCTGTCAGGTGTCTTTGGTGGTGGCAAATCCTCATAGTGGCATCTAGATGACCTTGGGTTAGCCTGTTTCTCTTCTTAGTATGTGTGGTGGCCATTAGAGATAAACTTTTTACCCCAGAATTTGGCTATGGAAATGTGGTGCACATTATACATGGTAACAATAAAAAAAATTCAAGGTGTTCTGTTTTATAAAAAAAATCGTAATATATTCATTATATTTTGTTAATAATTAATTCATGATGTTTTTTAAACAAATAAACACTGCATTATAATAAATTGCAAAAATATTTCCAAATAGAACAAACTATAAAATCCTTTAAAAACGCGATTCGAATAATATAATCTGTTAAAACTAAAGAATGACAGCGTGACGTTATCAGTTAACCGGGCTTCCAAATCTGCAAGCCGTTAGCAACACCCATAGCAACGGTGTTGGTTTTACTTCAAATGGCTTTGATGTGACAGCCGAATTTGCGGCTATCGTCTAGCAGTTTGTACCTGAAAAGCGTGTAACACGCTGAGCACGTGGTCGGTGTCAAAAAGCATCGATTGATGCTACTTAGTACTGTACCTGAACAAAGCAAGCGCTGTCGAAGAGCATTAATGCATAAGCGTTCAAAAGGAAATATCAAGGACTAAAATTTCAAACGGCTGTTTTGTTGCATTGGATAAATTGGATATTTAATTTTGGGATGAGGTACTGTACATTGTCTGGGTTATTTAGAGGATTTAATTATATTTGGATACGTGTTTCATGCATAAGGTATTATGTTACTTACTGTAAATTAAGTTTTGATTAAATTAGTGTAATATTACAGAATATCTTCATTAAACAAATGCGGACAAAAACAGTGCAATGCAATATCAACAGAAGTGGCAAAATCAGCTGCAAATGTTTACCAGATTTTAACTCAAATTTTGCTTCTAAAATCGGATCCGCGTTATACACATTTTTACCAGAACTGTTTTTAGCGTTGTATCGAACGCTGATTTTCGTTATATTTGCAACCTAATACAGTGTTCTGGCGAGGCCGCCAAATTGCGATTTTATCGCTTATTTTTCACAAATGTTGCAAAAAACTTGGTCTAGTAGCGATTTTTGTCGCATACAAAATTTCATGGGACGAATCGTCAAAAATGCAAAACAATTTGGGGACGAATATCAAATCTCTCGAAGTGTGCTGAGTACGAACCAAACATCCGATTGAGGTCTGATTTCTGATTGGTTTAATTAAATATGGCGCTACAATCTTAGCCAATCGATAACATTATGCCTTCGAGCTTTATCTCCATATTGAAGAGTATTCATTTTGTTTTCCAAGATGTAGTTGTTTGCTGCGTCGCCTAAGAAAAAAAGCCTCGAATTTTATATTGAATAATTTCAAAACATAAGAGTTTGTTGGTAACGATTCGAGTCTGACCGTTTTTTCGCAAGCTGCCTGCAACCCTATCAATAAAGCCGGCTACGGTCTAGAAGTTTCTTTGACAGAAACTCAAAGTGACTGTGTCACGAATTTGACGTAAAATTCCAAAATTCTGAGTTGAAAAAACACAGTGGCTTGCTTATAATGTTGAAGGAAATTTTATGAAGCGTTCACTTTTTATTAAGCACATAAAGATTAACATTTTCCAATAAAGTCACTGATTTTAAGTTTATTAGTTATATCAGTTATTTGTGTTGAGCAGTTTATAATTTAAAAAAACAAAAACATTAACTGTGTTTCTAATGTTAACTGCTGTTGGTTAAACTCTTACCAACCACTGACACTTAAACAAGACACAACTAGTCAAGGTAAATAAATCTTGTTATTGATTTTATCATTTGTAGGAAATTGTAGGTGTATTTTGTTTGTGTCTCCAAAAAATTGAAAATGTCCCCAATTTTTCATGACCTGTGAGACAAATGTCTCACCTTTCGTGATACCTCGCCAGAACACTGTAATATCGTGCGTAAAGAAGCAATCAAGTTTCATCAATTTTGGTTGAAATACCAACCCAGTCTGGGTGGAAAATGTTTCTTATTTTTGGGGAAAAATTGGGTCATTTTAGGGGAAAAAAGGTTTATTCGCAAGCGGAAACTGCCGTTATTCTGCAGTAAAAAAATAGGCAAAAAAAATAACTGTAAATGTTTTCCATTTTAACATACAAAACAAATATTCATATGTAAATATGGACTCTGATCACTATCCGTCATGTAGATATTTTGTTAGCAATATTATTCATTGATAAGCATTGCGTTACACAATTTTATTTAATGATGGTTGTTATATTTGTGCTCATTTAAATTGTTTCCAGAAAACTGACAACACGCTGTTGGCTCAGTTTTTCTTTGCCGATGAAGACCTCAATCTTGTTGCTTCGGAATTGGACAGCTTTGATGGACGCAAGGACCCAGAGAGATGTACCATGCTGGTCAATCAGCTGCGAGTGTGCCAGGATAAAGTTCTCACTGTGATTCAAAAAATAATGGAAGACGCTATTCCTGACGAGCGTGCAAACAGAGACTTCCGGGTGAAGTTTCCAGATGATGTGTTGCAAGAAAGTTTGGCTGGTCAACTTTGGTTTGGAGCTGAAGTAAGCAAGCAAACTTTTTGCTTGCAACATGATATTTTGAAAAATGTAAAACTAAACACAGACACTGTTACCCCATTCTCAGAATTGGTCTTGCTGTTAAAAATATTTCATTGTACTTTATTTAATATAATGTCAACAATTTCCACTACAAAGATTAAACAGTAAATTTATAAAACTTATTTTAATCTGAATTATTGCAATTTTCTTGTTATTTTTGTTGTACTTCAACAAATTTAATAAATGGTTTATTCTTGATTGTTAAAACTGGTAGTAATAATGATCAACTGACTTAAAAACAAAAATATACTATAATTTCTTAATGTGAAGTCAGTAGCTGCAGCATTTTGGTTTTCGTCAATTAAACTAGTTTTTCATTGTATCTTACAGTGTCTTGCTGCTGGGTCAAGCATTCTGAATCGTGAAGTTGAAAGTGCCAGTATGCGTCCTCTGGCCAGGGCCTTGACCAAGAATCTAGACAGCCTCAGGTCCATTCTGAGGGATCAGTGCCTTAAAACGTGTAACGAATACACAGACAGGGTGAGTAACTGATAGACTAATTTTGCCATATTTCCTTTGGAAAAAAATGCCTGTCATATTGAATGAGTTTTCAATAAAATTGTGAAAATATTGCTCCTAGTCCAAATATGTAATTTCAGAAATGTTAGTATCCAATAGCTCTTTTGGCTAATGGTAAACAGGGCTTTTTCATTAATTTTCGAAAACTGGAAGTATGAACTTCCTGGCCTCTCATTTTGGAAGTTTGCTCATAATATTTGGAAGTTTTGACAGTATTGTGCGACATAAATATGTACATTACAATTTTAACAGCATATAGCCTTAGTATACCTATTATTTTACAGTCATGTTTTCACTCTATTCACCTATTGTAAACTTTGAATTATAATTAAGACTTGTACTTAGGTGAAATTTTGGAAGTCCTCACTTCCAAGGGTTGGATATTGGAAGTCTTAAGCATTCTTTTGACGTTTTGATACTTCCATGGCTGCAAATTTGGTAGTCCTGTTACAAAAACTGGGAGTAAATAACTCCCAAACTTCCTTTAATGCAAGCCCTGGGTAACACTAGCATATAATGATATATGTTTTCAAATATTCTTGTAAATTACCATGTTGTTAGAGACATTAAAAAAAGTATATGCCGTTCACTGGGCCAGGTGGGATCAATAGCGGCCCCCATCAGGGCTTTGATCAAAGGTTGTGGAGTAGTATTGTCAGGGCTATTTTTTTTGCCTAATTTTATTGCCATTATTGGGTCATATTCCCTTGACATATTGTTGATACCTTAAAAGCCAATATACAATGTGAATGACATACTATGGTGGGTGTCGAAGTTCTCATCTGAAGATTGCTTGCATTGCCTTGTGTGTTGCAGATCAAGGAAGCGCTGGTGATATTTGACAAGCTGTTTGCGGAGTTCGAGCTCAGCTATGTGAGTGCCATGGTGCCTGTCAAGACCATGAAGGAGTATGACATGCTCCAGGAAGTTACCGTGCTCTTCTCAGAAACTGTGCACAGGTTAGCGGTGCAGTATTACTGTGTTCGTTTAATGATTCTACCATGTGTCTGGTCATTCAGTATGTCAGTGTTTGTATTTTTTGTCAGAGATGTCATGCAAAAACGCTCCTTGTCAGAAAACTGAGCAGGCATATTATAGCAAATGTCAATCTGTCTTTTCCAAATAATAACAAATCCTTAAAAAATCATTGGATCCATTCTAGGCAGAGATTTGGATTACTACAAAAATATAATCTTTCATTCATTAGCTTTTTTCCATGTTTCTCAGAAAATGGTATGCAAATCTGTTAAACAATCCAATGCCATCAAAAACAAACCTCCCTGGCAGATTTAATTATTGTAAAGCCAGTTCTTGCAGATGACTTAGGGAAAGATCTAGAGTGAAATAGCCGGGTGCTGCACCCTGCACCTTTTTGGTTCCCCCTGCTGCCCGTCTGGGCTGGTAGACACAAAAATGTTGGAAATCTTTTAAAATTTAATATATTTGTGCAAATATTCAATGACAAATGAATAGATTATGCTTAAAGACGTTCGCAACAATTTCCTTCAATTTTTTTCCAACAACAGATTTTCTTAAAACTTGGCACAAACATGCATCAATGTATCCTAAAACTAAAACAATCTTAGAAAATAGGGGTCACCGGCCTTTTTCCGGAAATATTGAATTTTGAATACGGTACCTGTCGAAGCCTTTTTTCAGTTTGTGTTACTTAGAATGTTGAATAATATAAAGCGTTTATAGTCAAACAAAGATGGAGATTTTATAAATGCATCTTTTTTTTAACTGTTGCGTTTGGTAATATACAAGTGCAGTTTAATGATAAAATGCGCTTTATCTACAGTTATCATTTAACAAATTACTTGTAATGGACACTTAACGAGGTTAATTATGCATTAAATATGCCTGTGGAAACATCAATAATTTATCAAATATACAAATATCTTTTGTTCCAAATGACTGATTTTGTTAAAAGATCCCACATACATGCGTCATTGTATACTGAAACTAAAACAGTCTTAAAAAATAGGGGTCACTGGCCTTGTTTCGGAAATATTGGGTTTTGAATACGGTACCCGTCGAAGCCCCTTTTTCAGTTTGGTTTTTATCAATGTTTCAAGTATAAAGGATAGCTTTTTTTCAAACAAGGTTATGGTTCTTTCAAATTATATGTTTGTACATGCTTTGTTTGGCAATATACATGTGTATGTTGATAATAAAAATGCTTAACCTACATTTACTGCTTAAATAATGAATTTGACTGGACGTTTAAGTGTGTCAAATGGGAACTAATAATGCTTTCTGAAACTTAATTTTTATCAAATGCATATTTTGTTTCAAACGACAGATTTTCTTAAAATTTGCCACATACATGCATCAATGTGTACTTACACCAAAACATTAATAAAAAGAATGGCTCACCGAATTTGTTTGGGAAATATTGGATTTCATATAGGGTACCTGTGTAGCCTTTTTCCTGTTTCGTTTTAACATACATAAACAACATATCAATAGAATGGAGATATTTAATGGATCAGTTCTGAACTAAATTTGTTTGGAAATACATTGCATAAGTGTGTTTTTGAGTATTATATATGCTTTATGAACTTTTACAATTAAAATATTTCTTTTGAATGGACGTAGAGATGAAATTAGTATACTGTAACCTATATACAATAAAGAAAAAATGAAGCAAAAGGAGAAATTAACCCAATTATTTTCTTTTTGTTGCGAACGTCTTTAAAAATCATAATTAGAAGCATTAGACTAATATATACCCTTGATTTAGCAAATTATTAGAAAATGTCAACACTATATCAGCTTTCCACCCTGCCCCTTTTTAGCAGCACCCTGTACTTTTTGTGGTCCAAGATCTTTCCCTACAGACGATAATGTACATGTAGTATCATTACTGTCAGGGCCCTCAAGATGAACCTTCTCAACCAGGACATGATAGACGACTGTGATCCCGCCCTGATGTTCACCATTCCACGGCTGGCCATCGTCTGGTATAGCATCCTTCTCAGTTGCTTTGTCTTGATCTTCTGAAAAATTATTTAGTTTTTTCAGTGTTCACACTGATTGAAAATATCCTGAGGCCACATTTCTCTAACTTCTTTTAAAAGTATGTGCATAATTAATGTTCGTTTTCTTCTTAAATTGATATGATGTTTGTTTTCGCCTCGTAGACATGTGTGTAATGCTTATTGGCCTCTTTTATGTTCATTTGTATAACTTATTGCTAATACTGGATATATTTCTTACAATGTGAAGTTGACCATCACATGGCTGAAAAGCACAATGGTTAGAGCACCTACATTTCAATTTTGGCCATGAGCTTAAATACTGTGGCATCAATAAGTTTCGCGGTGGTCTAATTTTCGCGCTTTTCGCGCTCCCGCCATTGCAGGAATTTATGACCACCGCGAATATTTACCGATTTCATAATGTAGCAAAACCTTGGGAGTTTACATGTTTGTTCAACTGTACGTCGGTAGTCGTTCATAAATATATGCAGATAGGCCTATATGTTACGATCCCAATGTTTTTAATGAACGTTTTTAATTTTTTTTTCATCGGCTTCATTCCGATTAATGAATGCTTTTTTAGCTCACCTGAGAGCGAAGTGCTCAAGGGTGAGCTATTGTGGTCAGTCTGTGTCTGGCGTCCGTCGTCAATATTTTACTTCAAACAACTTCTTCTTTGAAACCACTTGGCGGATTTTAACCAAACTTGGCAGGAATGTTCCTGAGATGGTCCTTTACCATATGTCTTCAATTTATGTAAATATATATTGAAAACTGGTTGTCATGGCAACCAAAAGCTTAAAAACTGGAAAACTTAAAAAATCTTCTTGTCAGAAACCACTGGCTGGATTTGAAACTAGTTTTCACAGAAATGCTCCTTGGGTGACCCTCTACCATATTCCTTCAAGTCATTTTGATTTGTTAAAAAACATGGCCGCCAAGGGGAGGGGCAGTTTTCCTTATATGGCTGTATTGAAAACTTTAAAAATCTTCTTGTCTGAAACCACTTTCTGGATTTATAAATAATTTCACAGAAATGTTCCTTGGGTGACCCTCTACCATATTCCTTGAAATTATTTTGATTCGTTAAAAAACGGCTGCCAGAGGGGGCGGGCCAGTTTTCCTTAGGGCTGTTCCAGGAAAAAAGGTGATGAGGGGGTGGAACGCCAATGTATTAAAATTCGGTGGGTGGGGGTGATGGAGGGGATAGAACAGATTATCAATGACAGAAATTCTTGGGTGACCCTCTACCAAATTCCTTCAAATCATTTTGATAAGTTAAAAAACGTTGAGCAGTTTTCCTCATATGGCTATATTGAAAACTTTTAAAATCTATAGTCTGAAACCACTGGCTGGATTTCAAAAGAATTTTACAGAAATGTTCCTTGGGTGACCCTCTACCAAACTCCGTGAAATCATTTTGATTTGTTGAAAAACATGGCCGCCAGGGGTCAGGGCAGTTTCCCTTATATGGCTATATTGAAAACTTTAAAAATCTTCTTGTCAGAAACGACTGGCTGGATTTCAAAATAATTTCACAGAAATGTTCCTTGGGTGACCCTCTACAAAACTCCTTGAATCATTTTGATTTGTTAAAAAACATGGCCGCCAAGGGGCGGGGCAGTTTTCCTTATATGGCTATATTGAAAACTTTAAAAATCTTCTTGTCGGAAACCACTGGCTGGATTTCAAAATAATTTCACATAAATGTGCCTTGGGTGACCCTCTATCAAATTCCTTGAAATCATTTTGATTTGTTTAAAAACATGGCCGCCAGGGGGCGGGGCCTTTTTTCCTTATATGGCTATATTGAAAACTTTAAAAATCTTCTTGTCTTACACCACTGGCTAAATTTCAAAATAATTTCACATACATGTTCCTTGACCGTCTACCAAATTCCTGGAAATCATTTTTTGATTCCTTAAAAATAGTGGCCGCCAGGGGGCGGGACGGTTTTCCTTATCCTTATATGGCTATATTTGAACAATTTTTTTGTTAAAAGCCATTATGATGCTTTACACTCAGGTGAGCGACCTAGGGCCATCTTGGCCCTCTTGTTTTCTTTTGAATTAAATTGTGAGCGTTTTAAATGCAGCCATACACTGCAGATCTGCTATATCACGATTTGCGTGGTCCATATATAAATATACTTGTATACACTATAGCCCATTTTAGTGACCTCAAAACATAAACGTGCCTTTTTCATTGCTGTTAGCATCCTTAATGTATTATATCCATATGAATAATATTATGTTTGTATACATGTATAAAAATATAGAGATCTAAAATTATTCCTTGTAAGAAATTTCAAATCACGTATATTAGTAATCAATTCGAAATCCGAAATGCTTTTCCGAATATTACTGTTCACGTGATGTAAACACCAACACCAATTTATTATGCCCCCCTTCGAAGAAGTGGGGGTATATTGCACCTGTTCATCGGTCGGTCGGTCGGATGGTCAGTCCGTAGACCATTTCGTTTCCGCACGTTATCTAGAGAACGCTTTGACCTACGATCATTTAAGTTGGTATGCTGGTTACTTGGGAGGAAAGGAAGACGCCAATTAATTTTGAGGTCAACAGGTCAAAGGTCAAGGTCACAGGGGCTTGTAACATGAAATTCATTTCCGCACAATATCTAGAGAATGCTTTGACCTACGATCATTTAAGTTGGTATGCTGGTTACTTGGGAGGAAAGGAAGACGCCTATCAATTTTGAGGTGAACAGGTCGAAGGTCAAGGTGACAGAGGCTTGTTACATGAAAACTGGTTCCTCTGTAGACCATTTTGTTTCCGCATAATATTGTTGTGCTAAAAAAGCGCGCGAAAATCATGCCGACATGTGCAACGTCACGTCATCCGCACGGAAAGCGTGGGTGCATTGATTGCCATAAAACACTTTGTAGCGCAGAGTACGTTGAGATCTTTAATTTTGCATAAAAATTTCGTAACGCATAGCAACAAATTTGTATTTCTAAAACACAGTTCTGCAAAGGCGTGATTTTGAACAATCGTAATACAATGAGTAAAAGGAACATGAAGATGTTCTGCGACCACCGTTGTCAATTAAGAGCCTGATCCGGTACTAATATACGTGTTGATTGCAACAATAAGCTGTCACAATAGGACCCTTCATTGGCTGGTTGGTCGTTCTATTGCATAATTGACACATGTTTTGAGTAAAAACCAATTCTCTTTTGTTTGTTTTTTCAAAATCGTAGATGCGCGAATTTAAGACCATACAAATATTTCCGCGATCGCAAGTGCATTAAATTTGTACGCTGCTAATTTAAGTGATTCAACAGTACATGTACCAGTACACCATTAACTGTAACTTGCAGACTATGTATAACTATGCAGTTGATTAGCATATTCTTCATGCTTCGATCTGTCCAGGTACATTGTACCTCATAAATCTTTTATGCTTAGTCAACTTTTGAATGGTTAAGTATTATGTGGTTCTTTGCTTTACAGTGGGTTGTTGATTTACCCCAATGGGCCCTTGAACCCAGATATGGAGCCAACCAGCATGTCAGAAATGTACCGACCTTTCCAGACATTGTTGCAGAAAATCAGGTAAGGCTGATCCAGGACGACACTTTCCGCTTTATGGTATTGTCTGTTTCAAGGAAGTTGTTTCCAAACATAAATCTACTGTAGGCGGAAAGTGCCGTCCTGGATTAGCCTGTGCAGATTGCATCTGGCTGATCGGGGACGACACTTTACGCATGTGCATTAAGCCCGGTTTTCCCACTTGCGTCATATTATTTTTAACAGGAGTTACTGTATGGTTGTACTCTACTCTACTTCTTTAAAAAGTAGATGCTTGAATAAAGTTTAACAAAATTACTTGCTAACAAATATTTCATTGAGATACTACTTAATTTCAATGTTTTATCCAGAACATGTGGAAAAATACATTATTTAATATTATTTAATTCATTATATCATATTCATTGTATGACTTCCTATTATTTAATTCATTATATCATATTCATTGTATGACTTCCTACATGCTGTTTTACATTTCATTTTTGTTTGTTGCAGAGAATTGCTGCACACATTGAGCAGTTCAGAGTTGTCAATGCTGGAGAAGTCATTGTGCAGTTCTGAAGAACCTGAGATGTCTTCCACTCACTCTGTAGCCAGCCAATCGGAAGCCGCGTTACAAATTGATCAAGGGTTTCATGAAGGGGGAGAGGGCATAGTTTCAGTATTGGTTGATCCGATTGGCTCAGATTTGATTGACCATTCTCCATGTGCAGGTAGCCCAGTGACACCTGTCAATCAACTCGTTGATCCTCCGGATTTCGGACAACTTTCGCCTTCGACAACAATAGTTGAAGAGTTCAGTGACAGTGACTTGAGATGTTTGAACATGAACTTGAACAAGTCCGAATCTCAAGATTCCGGTCTGCAAAGTGAGAACGTCAGCACACAGGACACGGTGTCTGCTGATTGCCATGCCTCTCTAGCTGGAGACTTGGAGACTGGGAACAAGCCACACGACTCTGATACTGGAACCGCAACACCCGGTGCTTCTGCATCTGAAAGTGCAAACGAACCATCACCCACCAAAGCCTCGTGTGATTGTGACAATGTTAGTTGTGAATCTACTGTGTGTGATACAGACAGGACTGGTGCAATAAGTGACTCCATGGCTGCCGTGGGTGAATCACAATGTGAATCTACTGTGTGTGATACAGACAGGACTGGTGCAATAAGTCACTCCATAGTTGCCGTGGGTGAATCACAATGTGACAGCAGTGATACAAGTGCTAGCCTGTGTAATTCAGATTTTACGAATTCGAACTCAACTAGTGAATCTAGTAATGCAATGGCAGGCACTGTTAATGAATACTTGAAAAGTTCACTAGAAAACAGTGATACAAATGGTAAGGAAGAAGAAAACATTAAAGGAAACATATCAACTGACTTATTCAATGAAGTTACTATTCTCGATGATTCTTTAATGGAAAGCAGACAAAGCGAAACTGGTTTTACTGAAACAAACATGAGAACTGAAAGTGCTAACACCCAAGTGAATGTAACTGAAACTGCTCAGGATACAGAATCTGCGTCTGGAAGAAACCCCTCACCACTAGACCGACAGTTTAGCTGGCAGTATAATGTACAGTTTGCTTTGCCACGTATTACCATGACAACAGACTACGAACTAGAGAGGCAGTCCTCTGGCTCAATATCTAGCGATAGCACCTTGTCTGACACCGGAGTACAGGTTGAGAGTGTTTCAGACTTTGTCAATGAATCTCTCGCCACTATGACGATGCCTGATCGTGAGGTGCATGCTTGTCCAGTTGTTAACAAAGGTGTTTCTAAAGGTAAACGGACTGACAAGGGAGGGCGACGTCATAGACATTCCAGTAAGGAATCAGCTACTGCGTCAGCATCGAATCAAAATTATTCATCGGGGGTGAGCAATGTAGATATAGATTTATCATTGCCCTCGACTTCTCAGAGTTCAAATATTCAAAATAAACCAAGGAGCATGTCGACAACTCACGAGAAAAGAGACTCTGTTGAGAACATTTTTTGTGAAATTGGTGCTCAAACTGAAAACAAAGATGACATGACATCGGAACATTCAAGCACAGCTTGCGCTGAGGGAAGCTGTATGTCCGAATCAAAATCTTTGCAAAAGAAATGTGATAGGGAAGGGGGTAGTGTAAATGGTGACTCTACATATGAGTGTAGTGTAGCCCATGAGGAAGAGTGTAGTATAACCAGTTGCTCAAGTTCTCAGAGAACTGCCTCCAGTATCGTCTGTGACTGTGATTCTGACCAGTGCTGGTATGTATTCTTAATGTATTTGTCATTTACTTACCTGAGGCTAAAGCTTTTGTTGGAAGGTTTTGCATCCAGGCTTTGCATTTATAACTCAAAAATTAGCCTGAAGCTCTAAATAAGTTTATATATTGTTAGCATTAGCCTTAAATTGTGTGGTTTAAATTTAAAAAGCATTTGACAAAGTAAATCAGATGCTAACTTTTTATTTTTTAAATAATGTAGTATTGAATAACATTGTTTCCATTACATTTAATAAGGAAATTGAATATATGTAACACAGTGTTTTTCATTATATAAGAGTTTTGCCCCTTTCATCCTGTACAGCAGTTGCATGGGCAGTGAAACCAGCTCCTACAACTCTGAGGTGAATGACGAGGAAGAGATCGCACTGGCAATTAAAGCGGCAGAAGCTGCGTCGCGGAAAGAAGCTCGGTCCCGATTCCGCAGCAGTGGAGACTTGATACATAGACTGTTTGTGTGTATAGCTGGTAAGGTCCTGCTTTTATATGTGATTATTTGAAAATTGCTGCTGTTTACCTGGAAACAGTCACTAAACGAAGTGTAGATGTGTAAGAAGGTATTAGACACAGATTGTATGAAAAGTTAGTCATATATCAATTACCCAGTATAATGTAAAAAATATCATACAACAATTAATACAATTTTCACCCAACCTTTGTGTAGATTTGTATGTGTATGAAAGTATTAGACACAGATTGTATAAAAAGTCAGTCATAAATCAGGTACCTGGTGTAATGTTAAAATTTCATACGGCAATTACATTTTTCACCCAGTTGTGTCAAACAAGCTTCGAGTCAAACTCCCTGATATAAATCTAGTTTTGGCTTAAAAATATTTGACAAGAAACAAAATTGTGAGAGATCTTTTTATATCTACCACCAAGAATAGTAGCATAAAGCCTTTGACACACATTCCTTAGATTGTTATAAGCGTACTGTTCAGCATTCGCCATACTTTAAAGTTTAAACTATTAAATGGCCTTTTTCTTTTCAGGTGTTGCTGATCAACTGCAGACAAACTATGCCAGTGACCTCCGACGTATTCTTAAGTGTGTTTTTGAAATGAACACCACTGATGAACCAGAAGATCAACAGACTGTCAGCCATTCACATGCAAACTGTGATTCCCAAGTTACGTCACCACATCTTAATGCGTCAGAAGTGCCTAGCAACTCACAGAGTGAAGTGCGTTCGTTGCCTAGCAACAGTAACCAAGCAGTGCCTTCCACTAGTAGTACACATCAAACAAGTCGAAATCAGACGGCTCAATCTTTGCAGGACAACAGATCTCACTCCAGCTCTAGACGCATTTTTGATGGTAACATGATTAAGCATTTCTGTTGTTAAAACTGGTTAAGCATTTCTGTTGCTATAATGTCTTGATGATGTGCTAAACTGTTTTCAGCTGAATTGCAGAGTCATCGTTTTAATATATTTTTAGCTCACCTGAGCACCAAGTGCGTGAGTCCGTCGTCAACTTTTCATTCAAACGACATCTCCTCCTTTACACTTGGCAGATTTTTACCAAACATCACAGGAATGATCATTGGGTGACCCTCTTTCAAAGTTGTTCAAATCGTTATGGTCCGCTGCATATGTAGGTCACCAGAGCTAAAAATAGATTTTAAAAGTGTAAACTTAAACAATCTTCTTTTCTCAAACCGCAAGGCCCAGAGGTTTCATATTTGGTATGTAACATCCTATAGTGGTCCTCTACAAAAATTATGCCCCTGGGGTCAAAACTGGCCACGCCCCAAGGGTCACATGGTTTATATAGAATATATAGCAAAATGACTTTAAAAATCTCCTCTGAAACCACAGGGCCCAGAGGTTTCATATTTGGTATGTAACATCCTATAGTGGTCCTCTACAAAGATTGTTCAAATTATGCCCCTGGGGTCAAAACTGGCCATGCCCTGGGGGACACATGGCCTATATAGACTTAAGTACCAAAATGTCTTCAAAAATCTTCTTCTCTGAAACCCCAGGGCCCTTAGGTTTCATATATGGTATGTGGTCCACTACAAATATTGTTCAATTTATGCCCCTAGGGTCAAAACTGGCCACGCCCCGGGGGCCACATGATTTATATACACTTAAATAGCAAAATGACTTTAAAAATCTTCTCCTCAGAAACCGCAAGGCCCAGATGTTTCTTATTTGGTATGAAACATCATATAGTGGTCCTCTACAAAGATTGTTCAAATTATCCCCCGAGGTCAAAACTGGCCACGCCCTGGGGGTCACATGGTTTATATAAACATAAATAGCAAAATGTCTTTAAAAATCTTGTCCTGAAACTGCAAGGCACAGAGGTTTCGTATTTGGTATGTAACATCCTTTAGTGGTCATCTACAAAGATTGTTCAAATGATGCCCCTGGGGTGAAAACTGGCCACACCCCGGGGGTCACATGGTTTATATTAGGGATGTCAATGAATATCCGGATAACCGGTTATCTGGTTACTATGTTAATATCCGGTTACCAAGTTAGTAACCGAATATTCGTATAAAAATTGAAAATCCAATTTTTCTTATTAGCTCACCTGAGCACAAAGTGCTCATGGTGAGCTTTTGTGATCGCCCGTTGTCTGTCGTGTGTGTGTGCGTGCGTGCGTCGTCAACTTTTTATTCAAACAACATCTCCTCCTAAACCGCTTGGCAGATTTTCACCAAACTTCACAGGAATGAACCCTGGGTGAACCTCTTTCAAAGTTCAAATCTTTCCAGTCCGCTGAATATGTAGGTCACCAGAGCTAAAAATAGATTTAAAAAGTGAAAACTAAAAAAATCTATGAAACTGCAAGGCTCAGAGCTTTCATATTTGACATGTGACATCCTCTAGAGGTCCTCTACAAAGATTCTTCAAATTATGCCCCAAGGGTCAAAACTGGCAACGCCCCAGGGGTCACATGGTTTATATAGACTTATATAGCAAAATGACTTTAAAAATCTTCTCTGAAACCACAAGGCCTAGAGGTTTCATATTTGGTATGTAACATTGTATAGTGGTCCTCTACAAAGATTGTTCAAATGATGCCCCTGGGGTCAAAACTGGCCACACCCTGGGGGTCATGTTTTATATAGACTTAAATAGCAAAATGACTTTAAAAAATTTCTCCTCTGAAAGTTCAAGGCCTAGAGGTTTTATATTTGGTATGTAACATTGTGTAGTGGTCCTCTATAAAGATTGTTCAAATGATGCCCCTGGTGTCACACCCCGGGGCTCACATGGTTTATATAGATGTAAATGGCAAAATGATTTAAAAATTCTCTGAAACCACAAGGCCCAGAGGTTTCATATTTGGTTAAAACATTATATCGAGACCTCAATTGGGATTGCATATGGGATGGGTGGGGTCTAGGTCTAGGTCACTGTTACTAAAAATAGAAAAACGGTTTCCGCTCAATAACTGTATAACGCATTGAGATATTTTAATGAAACTTAATACATAGATACCTTATATTGACACCTCGCGTGGGATTGCATATGGGGTGGGAGGGGTCAAGGTCACCATTATTAAATATAGAAAAATGGTTTCCGCTAAATATTTTGAGAACGCAGTGATCTATTTAAAGAAACTTAATACATAAGCACCTTATATCAACACATTGCTTGGGATGGCATATGGGGTGGGTGGGGTCAAGGTCACTTTACTGAAAATAGATAAACAGTATCCGCTCAATAACTTGTTAAGGAAAGCATTGCGATATTTTAATGAAACTTAATGCACATATCTTATATCGAGACCTCACTTGGGTTTTCTTATGGGGTGGGTGGGGTAAAGGTCACTGTTATTAAAAGTAGAAAAACGGTTTAAGCTCAATAACTTAAGAACGCATTGACATATTTTAATGAAACTTCATACGTAGATACCTTATATTGAGACCTTGCTTTAAGTATGTGGTGGGTGGGGTCATGGTCAAGGTCACTGTTACTAAAAATAGAAAAACAGTTTTCGCTCAATAACTTGAAAACCTATTGAGATATTTTAATGAAACTTCATACATAGATATCAGGTGAGGGACATAGGGCCATAGTGGACCTGCTGTTGAAAGTTATATTGTTATTCAAAGGTTTATTTCCACAGACACTAGACAATGATCACGGTGACTGCAAGAACCATACTCATTCTCTTTCTGCTCCTTTGTGCAAGTTCTGAAAATGTGTTAACTTATATCTGCGTTATAATATTTATTGATCAGATGCAAAATTAAGTTAACCGAGTTGTTGTTTTCCAGCAAAAGCCTTGAATAAATTGACTTGAACGTTGTAGTTCAGTACTAGCCAGTTGTTTATGTGTATATTGCCAACTGTTTATAATTGATGTGTACCATATGAGCAAGATTCATCGCTATAAATCAAGCAAGAAATGCGCTGCTATTTGTTTAAAATTTATTGGCTGTGTGTCCTATATGTTACAAAATGGTCGAGACTAAACTCTACTGAAGCCACAGAAACTTATGCAAAATTGATAAAACATCCACACTTGGTCTTTCAAATTTCTATTGTCAGATTTTACTTCAGGAAGATCATGCACTTAGTCAGATTGGATTATGTTTGCTGTGTTCTTCAGAGCCCCCAGAGTGGGTGCCTGATGACGAGGTGGAGAGATGTACAGCCTGCAAAACTCCCTTCACATTCGTACGGAGACGACACCACTGCAGGAACTGTGGCAAGGTTAGTTAAGCATCCACCGTACATGTACAGGGATTTTTTTTTCTAACAATTGTAAAGAGGCCCAGGCCTTTTCATTTTGTGAAAGATAATGCAATAAAATGGTAAATTGTGAAATATGTAATGCATTGAGGTAGTTCAGTTGTGACCAAACAATCTAAAAACAACATTGTATTCACAAATATCTGATGATATTTGTATTATTTTAATATTATCTATGTTTTGTTTACATACTATTCAATAATCAATGAATTTTGTTTGAAAATACTGTTGAAAAAGGAACCTTTGAATTTTGATATCCATCTGATTTGTTAAGTTTTATAGCCACACTTGTGAAAAATGTTACATATTTAGGATTGTGAAATAGCCTCTTATTGGCCTCAACTATATCAGGAAATAAAGCCCTGACTGAGATTTATAATGTGACAAATGTTTGTTGTTTTTTATTAAAAACATAATTTTAACAATTTGATTACTATGTACAGTTTTCTTTCTAGTTGCTACTTGTACAAAAAATATATGCAAATATGCATGATACTGTTAAACTTGACATACGGTTAGTGGATTATTCATAACCATTGCCTACTCAGTTAGATTTCTGACAAACAC
Organism: Congeria kusceri; assembly: GCA_027627225.1. NCBI lineage: Eukaryota > Metazoa > Mollusca > Bivalvia > Myida > Dreissenidae > Congeria > Congeria kusceri. Next base: position 30,203,814 of record CM051034.1, read on the forward strand.
CATTTACTATATACCGGCATTTTTACAAGAGATCTCTGTCAAGCATAGTCCTGACTCACTGAATGGCTTAATGCGTTGTCAATCAAATTTCGTTGATTAGTTAGTATGAGGCGCGTCGTGAGAAAACCGGTCTTAATGCATGTGTAAAAGTGTCGTCCCGGATCAGCCTGTGCAGTCTGCACTTTCCGCTTTTATGGTATTTTCTGTTTCAAGAAAGTCTCTTCTAAACATAAATCAACTGTAGGCGGAAAGTGTCGTCCCGGATTAGCCTGTGCAGACTTCACAGGCTAATCTGGGACGACACTTTACGCACATGCATTAAGACCGGTTTTCTCACGACGCGCCATGTATTATGTGTTATGGGTGTTTTCAGATATTCTGTGGCAAGTGTTCCTCGACGACTGTGCCTTTGCCGCAGTATGGCCATCAGATGCCAGTGCGTGTGTGTCACAGATGTTTCCTCTACCAAGTCACACACTTCACAGTCTCCCCATAGATCTACACAGACTACACACTTCACAGTCTCCCCATAGATCTACACAGACTACACACTTCACAGTCTCCCCATAGATCTACACAGACTACACACTTCACAGTCTCCCCATAGATCTACACAGACTACACACTTCAAAGTCTCCCCATAGATCTACACAGACTACACACATCACAGTCTCCCCATAGATCTACACAGACTACACACTTCACAGTCTCCCCATAGATCTACACACTTCACAGTCTCCCCATAGATCTACACAGACTACACACTACCAGGGGCCAGTTGCTCAAAATGTTGTCGGCCTATTAAGATCAGGCCCCATGTTCACAAAACAAATTGAGCTTGATTTTCGGGTTCATGACAAACTTGCACCAGATATTTCATGATCAGCTCAAAAATGCATTCATTAAAAAATATGGGATCAGTTTTAATTGTTGGTCTGATATGTATTATACATAATTCTGAATTCTTCTAGCATACATTTGCAATCTTTTAAGAAGCTCTCAATCAAAACTTTACAATGTTTCATGCTATTTTACCTAGATAAAAAGTCAAAGCATTGTTATCTACAAAAGCAAATAAAAAGTTTCACGAATACCTTTCTATTAAAAATGTTTTATTAATAACAACAGTTAATTCACAATAACCTCAAATGTTAATCATTGTAATTTTGCTTTGGGCTGTTAATTTGATTGGCCATTAAAGCTTTGAGCAACCAGACCCAGATCGTGAATGTACCAGTACTGATTTAACAATTCAAATATTTTTGTTTTCATCCCTATTGCGTGCACACAACTTATTGACCTGTATTTCATGTCTCTACTGACTGCAATTTATATGGTCTTGTCATACACTAGAGAAGTCACTGTTTTCAGGATAATGTAGTGAATAGTCAGTATTTATCTCAGATAATGATGTTCTGCATTGACTTCATTGTGTAGTTATGGGTAGGGTCCAGATTTGAATAGAGATACCTACTACACCAAGTTATAAAATTCACAACAAACTTGATTATTTTTTTTAACAAAAATGAGTTTGTTGAAAGTTCTGATGATCAAGGTTCTATATTTCTCAGTGTTTTGAGGAACAATTTCAGTTATGTTTTTAACAGATTTTTGTGTGGTAAGATGTCAAGTTATGAGCAATTTTAGAGATACAGATTTTATAAGCTGGACTATTCAATTTCACGGAATAGTCGGAGGTTTTCTACTGACCCGTTTGTCGGAGTCAGCGTAATGCTCTGGCTAAGTTTTGCGTACAAGTTCATATCTCTATATCTACTACATATATTCAGTTGTGTATTCACATATGTTATCAGGGTAATTACATAAGGTCACTGGCCAAGGCTCATAACTGTGACCTGCATTTTTAGCTCACCTGAGCACAACATGCTCATGGTGAGCTTTTGTGATCGCCTTTTGTCCATCGTTCATCGTGCATTGTCAACATTTACCACGTTAACACTATAGAGGCCACATTTATTGGCCAATCTTCATGAAACTTGGTCAAAACATTTGACCCAATTATATCTCGGTTGATTCAGAATCTGAGTCATGTCGGGTCAAAAACTAGGTCACGCGGTCAAATTGAAGAAAAAGCTTGTTAACACTCTAGAAGTCACATTTTTTGCCCAATCTTCTTGGAACTTGCGCTGAACATTTGTCCCAATGGTATCTCAGCTGAGTTCGAATCTGGGTCATGTGGGGTCAAAAACTAGGTCACTAGGTCAAATTGAAGAAAAAACTTCAATTTCAATATGTTCTTCCCAAATTTTGAATGTCTGTTGTCACGTAAGTTTTTCAAACCATGATGATTAAGGCCGCATTTCCATCAGTCCGTATCAGTATATCCATATCCATATGTAACACATGGAAAATTGTTCGACTCAGGTGAGCGACCCAGGGCCATTTGGCCCTCTTGTAGCAGAATTGTGTCTCTTTTTGAACTTAGAAAATTCAGGTTAAGGTTTGAGTGCAACAAGTTCATATAGAAAATTCAGGTTAAGGTTTGCGTGTAACAAGTTCATATAGAAAATTCAGGTTAGGGTTTGCGTGCAACAAGTTCATAAAAAATTCAGGTTAAGGTTTGTGTGCAACAAGTTCATATCTAGACAAAGGACCATACCTCTGACAAAGCAGTATGAATAGTTGAGCGTGCTTTCCTGAGACAGCTCTTGTTAGTTATATACATGTACACATGTATTGAAACTTTTATATTGTTTTCTTGCATTTTTATGAAAATGTACACCTTTAATAAAAATATTTTGCATAGATCCAAATAACATATTGTATAACGTGAATCATTGTTTCATTTTAGCATGTTATGTCTTTAAACAGATTAATGAGTCGTAAATGCATTTATTTCAATGGAGTACTAAGGTTGTATATTAAGAGAGAATTTTCTTAGAAGGTTCAAACACGCACATAATTACCTGATACGCAAAACACATATCAATCCATACTAAATGTAAATATTCATGCTAATATCCAATAATTTCCCTCGTAATACATTTTCCATTTTAATTCCAAGACGTTTATTTCATCACCCCATTTAAATATCCATTTTATCCCATGCAATAAAGCAACTGTCTGATTTTGTTCACGCCCTTGACATTTCCTCTGGAACACTAATTCATTAATGCTCTATCGACAGTGCTTGCATTGTTCAGGTACAGTGGTATTGATTGATGCTTTTTTCACTGACCACGTGCTAATCGTGTTACACCCTTAGTTCTACAAACTGCTATAGACAATGGCCCCATCGCGGCAGTCACATCAAAGACTTTTTGAAGTCAAACCGACACCGTTGCTATTATAGCTGTTGCTAACGGCTTGCAGATTTGAAAGCCCAATCTAATTGATTACGTCACGCTGTCACTCTTCTTATATTTAACATGTGTTATTATTAATGACTGGTGTTTTTAACGGATTTTATTGTTTGTTCAAATTAGATAAATAATTGCAAGGTAATTTTAGGTAATTTTAACGAAGTGTTTTATTGAGAAAAAAATTGAATTAATAACTAACAGAATATAATTAATATATAGTTAATATTTAATTCCAAAAAAAAACAATGTTTTATGATGCACTGTGAACGTTTAGATAAAAAAAATATTTACATATTTGACCTGAAAAAATACAGCACTGATGTCTGACAGAATGGTGAAAGTCTTTCCGTTCATCGGGAAACTGGTTTAATTGACAATAAAATGAAAAGCATTATCTCCTGTAACATGACAGTTTATAATTGGGTTTATGAATGTTATGCAACTTGATGTTAATCTTTCTATGGCATTAACCTCTGCAAATACTGTTAATCAGTAAGGTATTGTGATTGTTCAAGAACAGGATCAATGTAACATCTCATCTGTAATAAGCTTTTTTATACCCCCACAAACGAAGTTTAGGGGGGTATATAGGAGTGAGCTTGTCTGTCCGTCGGTCTGTCGGTTTGTTGGTTTGTGGTTTCCGGATGATAACTCAAGAAAGGCTTGACATATTCAAATAATTTTTGGTACACATGTGTAACATCATAGAATACAGGTCAAGTTCGATGTTGGTTACAAACCACTAAGTTTTGACAGAGTCATGGCCCCTTTTCGACTTAAAATTCCCTAAAAACATGGTTTCCGGATGATAACTCAATAAAGGCTTGACATATTCAAATAATTTTTGGTACACATGTGTAACATCATAGAATACAGGTCAAGTTGGTTACAAGCAACTAAATGTTGACAGAGTTATGGCCCCTTTTTGACTTAAAATTTTCTTAAAACATTATTTCCAGACGATAACTCAAGAATGGCTTGATATATTCAAATAATTCTTGGTATACATGTGTAGCATCATAAAATGCGGGTTAAGTTCGACTTTGGTTACAAACTGCTAAATTTTGACAGAGTTATGGCCCTTTGTTTGACTTAAATTCCCTAAAAACATGGTTTCCTGACAATAACTCAACAATGGCTTGACATATTAAATAATTATTGGTACACATGTGTAGCATCATAAAATATAGGTCAAGTTTGACTTTGGTTACAAACCACTAAATTTTGACACAGTTATGGCCCCTTTTTGACTCATTCCCGAAAAACATAAACAATAACTCATGAAAGGCTTCACATATTTAATTATTTTTGGTACAAAGGTGTAACATCATATAATACAGATCACGTTCAACTTCGGTTACAAACCACTAAATGTTAACAGAGTTATGGCTCCTACTGAAATTAAATTTTCCAAATACACTGTTGACCATTCACAAATTAAAGCATTCTCTCTCTGTCCATTTCTTTCGAATGGATGCCATAGTTTTGTGACAAGGCCATATTGTGGGGGTATATCCGTCACTGATGTGACAATGCTAGTTGTTTTATTTCTAACTTTGTATGCATTGACCTCTGCTACATTCACAAAAATGGACTATTTTTATGCCCCCGAAGGTGGGCATATTCTATTCGAACCGTTTGTCCGTCTGTTCATCCGTGCGGCCAAAATTCTGTGTTTTTCACTCACCTGAGCACAAAGTGCTCATGGTGAGCTTTTGTGATCGCCCGTTGTCCGTCGTGCGTGCGTGCGTGCGCCGTCAACTTTTCATTTAAACAACATCTCCTAAACCACTTGGCAGATTTTCACCAAACTTCACAGGAATGATCCTTGGGTGGACCTCTTTCAAAGTTGTTCAAATCTTTCCGGTCCACTGCATATGTAGGTCACCAGAGCTAAAAATAGATTTAAATAGTGAAAACTTTAACAATCTTCTATGAAACCGGAAGGCTCAGAGCTTTCATATTTGATATGTGACATCCTTTAGTGGTCCTCTACAAAGATTGTTCAAATGATGCCCCTGGGGTCAAAACTGGCCACGCCCCAGGGGTCACATGGTTTATATAGACTTAGATAGCAAAATGACTTTAAAAATCTTCTCTTTTGAAACCGCAAGGCCCAGAGGTTTCATATTTGGTACGAAACATTGTATAGTTGTCTTCTACAAAGATTGTTCAAATTATGCCCCTGGGGTCAAAACTGGCCACGCCCTCGGGGTCACATTGTTTGTATAGAATTATTTAGCAAAATGACTTTAAAAATCTTCTTCTCTAAAACCGCAAGGCCCAGAGGTTTCATATTTGGTATGTAATATTGTGTATCAGTCCTCTACAAAGAATGTTGAAATGATGCCTCTGGGGTCAAAATTGGCAGCATCCCGGGGTCACATGGTTTATATAGACTTAAATAGCAAAATGAGTTTTAAAATCTTCTCCTCTAAATCTTCAAGGCCTATAGGTGTCATGGCTGGCAACATTGTATAGTGGTCCTCTACAAAGATTGTTCAAATGATGCCCCTGGGGTCAAAACTGGCCACACCGCGGGGGTCACATGGTTTATATAGACTTAAATAGCAAAATGACTTTAAAAATCTTCTCCTCTGAAACCGCAAGGCCCAGAGGTTTCATATGTGGTATGTAACATTATATAGTGGTCCTCTACAAAGATTGTTCAAATGATACCCCTGGATTAAAACTGGCCAAACCCTGGTTGTCACATATTTTATATAGACTTCAAAAGCAAACTGACTTAAAATCTTCTCTGAAACTGCAAGGCCCATAATTTTTATATTTGGTATGTAACATTGTATAGTGGTTCCCTACAAAGAGTGTTCAAATAATGTCCCTGGGGTAAAAACTGGCCACACCCCGGGGGTCACATGGTTTATATTGACTTAAATAGCAAAATGACTTTAAAAATCTCTGAAATCTCAAGGCCTAGAGGTTTCATATTTCGTATGTAACATTGTATACCGTAAATACGCAGTCATAAGTAAAGAAGTTAAAATTCATTCCAGAAACGCATTTCCAATAATAACCATTCCATAAATCAAGTTAGAATGATCATAAAACACAATCTGAAAATTTGCCAGAGTATACCCTATAAGTTGGTATATACGTACAGTATGCAGTAAATGCCTTGAAGTGTGAAATCACTGCCTTATCCTCTTTGACAGGTCATGATGTAGACAAATACCTGTTCCAGCCAGTATAATTAGCAATATGCTATACACGAAAATCATGGGTTTCGTCTGCGGGTTTATTGATTTTTTATTGGTGGCTGACGGTCTAGCTGGGGCCTAAAGTGGGGAAGTCAATTAAAATAGAGTAGATAGTTTCATTCACAGTTCGTGGCGGATCCGTGGTCTAGTGGTAACGCACTGGTTTCACAACTCGGGTCGCAGTTTCGAGCCCCCGCTACACCCTAACCTACTAACTCGTCTTTTGCATGAGACGTTAAACCGAGGTGCAGTGTACTAGGTGCTTCACGCCGGGCACTAAAAGACCCAGGGTCGTCTCTGGAACCGGGCGTCTCCTGTATCTTGCACTATCCCTCGTAACCCAACTAATAAGTCTTCCGGGGGCGATGGCCATATGGGAGAGAATCCCGGTGCACTCAATAAAAATGTACCACACACACTCATTCACAGTTTGCATCTTATTTAATAATGAAACAGTTATGCGTTTGTCTTAATTGTCGGTAATTAATAGAAAGGGCAAACTGTGATAATTATGAATGGATTATAGTGTGTGGATTAGCAAATATGCAGGTAAGAAATAATATGCATTTGACAAATATTTCAATATAATATGCTAAGACTTTTTGTGAACTGCCTCATAAGTCAAATGTACTTTATAACTACGATTTTAGAGGTCACATTTTTGTATAGACTTAAATAGCAAAATGACTTTAAAAATCTCTGAAACTGCAAGGCCCAGAGGTTTCGTATTTGGTATGTAACGTTTTATAGTGGTCCTCTACAAAGATTGTTCAAATGATGCCACTGGGGTCAGACTGGGCTACCCCGGGGGTCACATGGTTTATATAGACTTAAAATGCAAAATGACTTTAAAAATCTCCTCTGAAACCGTAAGGCCCAGAGGTTTTATATGTGGTATGTAACATTGTATAGTTGTCCTCTGCAAAGATTGTTCAAATGATGTCTCGGGTCAAAATTGGCCCTGCTGGTCACACTGTTTATATAGACTTAAATAGCAAAATGACTTTAAAATCTTCTCGGAAACCGGAGTGTTTTCATATTTGATATGTAACATTGTATAGTAGTCCTCTACAAAGATTGTTCAAAGTATGCCCCTGTGGTAAAAAGTGGCCATGACCCGGGGTCACACGGTTTATATAGACTTATATGGCAAGTTGGCCTTAAAAATCTTCCTTGTTAAAACTGTAAGGCCCAGAGGTTTTATATTTGGCGTGAAACATTGTGGAGTGATCCTCGACACAGATTGATCCAATGATGCCCCTGGATGTCACATGGTTTACATACATTTAAATAGCTAAATGACTTTTAAAATCTCTGCAACCGCAAGGCCCAGTGGTTTCATATTTGGTATGTAACATTGAATAGTGGTCTACTACAAATATTTTTCAAATTATGCCCCTAAGGTAGAAAGTGGCCACGCCCTTTTGGTCACATGGTTTATACAGACTAAAACACTTCTGAACCTGCAAGGCCCAAAATTTTTATTCTCAGGTAAGGGGTTTAGTGCCATTTTGCCCTTTTGTTATTAGCCATTATGATGCCTTAAACTCAGGTGAGCGACCTAGGGCCATCATGGCCCTCTTGTTTTTAACAAGTCCAATATTTAATACTATCAAAGATATTTACTTGAAATACTTCCTTACTATCAACGTCTCCACCAGTGAAAGTCTGTTTTGTTTTTGACAGATTTATGCCCCTTTTTTAACTTAGACATTTGGTATTCCTCTGACAAGCATATACTTTAGGGGCATATGTCACATTCTGTGACGAGCCTTTTTTTAGCTCGACTTTTTTAAGAAAAAAAGTTGAGCTATTGTTGTCGCTTTGTCGTCTGTGTAAGTTAAGTTTTTTGGTTAAGTTTTTAGTTAAGTTTTTTTGTCAGAGTGCCTTTTCTTAAAAACTGTCAAAATTGAAACTTTTAAAACTTGTTTACTATCAAAGGGGTAATCCATTACAGAAAGGCAGATAACCCTTTAATATATATTTTCAGAGTAATCTGTCCTTTATTATTCTGTTTGGACTCAGATTTTTATTTGGTAAATATAAAACTTTTCAGTAACTATCACAAACGTTACATAGAAACGCAAGATACTTGTTTATGGTGCTAACCCTATTCTGCAGACAAGAGGAGGTAACTCTTTCAAGGATTTTGTTGGAGTTTTTACCCTTTTTTCAACTTCCAATTTTTGCTTTAGATCAAAATTTCAATACCTGTATGAGGGATAGACTTGAAACTCAAGTACTTGATCACACGATGAACTTATTCTGTAGACAAGAGGAGGTAACTCTGTCAAGAATTTCATTTGATTAATAGCCCATTTTTAACTTAGAATTTTAGATTTAGGTCAAATATCTCAATATCTCTAAGAGGTATTGACTTCAGCATACTTCGTCACAGTGATGAACCCTTTCTATAAACAAAAGGGCAGGGTACTATCAAAAATGAGAAAGTCGAACGTCCAGCACCCGTAGGGTGGTGCTCTTGTTGTCTAGTTACACAAGCCAGTGTAGAAATACTTGCCCTCTTGTTTATTTTCACCAGTATTTATAAGAATCTTTGTTGCTATGTGTACTTACATATATGCGACTTACATACATGTGTTTCATTGCTCATTTTAAATATTTTAATGGTACTTAATTTGTATTAAATTATTATCATTGTTGTATTTAGCGTGTTTACTGTAACAAAGCTTTATCAAAATACATTTATAGAGGCAACTTATGTTTACCCCTATATCAGTGCATGTAATTTTTATTCACTGTACATTAAATATTGTAATTATTTTTAATACAATAGCACATTATGTATGTTTATAAATTCATCACAGACATGCAAATGGGTTGTGAAAATGCAGACATTTACCCAGTTGAAAAGGTGTAGCAGGTAGTATATGTGCATAGACATATATATTAATAACATAATAAAATTCAATTGTGTACAAATTGTCCAGAGCATGTGTTTGTAAAGCTCCTTAACTAAAACCAGAAAGAAAATGATGCGTGTCATGGGAACCTGGGCTTAGTCTGCATAGGTTAATCTGGGATGACAAGAGAACCCGGGCTTAGTCCGCACAGGCTAATCTGGGACGACACTTTCTACTTTAATGGTATGTTCTGTTTCTAGAAAGTCTCCTCTAAACATAAATCCACTGTAGGCGGAAAGTGTCGTTCCGCACAGGCTAATCCGGGACGACACTTTATGCAGATGCATTATGCCTGGGTTTCCCTTGACGCAGCTCAGATATTTTTAATTACAATACTTTAGTCTGCTGCTGTATTATCTGTAGTTAAGGGCCAAGAATCATATGTTATTATAAATTTAAGTTGAAATTCAGTCAAAATTAATATTTGTGTTTCCAACATTATGATTTAGAAAATGTGCATGACATATACTTATTATTAAAAAATATATATTTATGTATATAATGTACTTTTTGTGTCAAACGTTTTGATACTGCTTTTGAATGGCACAAAATAATATAAAATCTCAGAATTTTAAGATTCTTCTTAGTTTTCGACTTGAGTGTCTTTATAAATACTAACACATATGTTTCCTAGTTTACCAATATATTAAGTAAGAAAAGTATAAATTAACTGTCCTGAGGAGCTTTATTAACATGTGCCCGGTCGTTAAACATGACAGAAATATATGTAGTGTATTAAAATGCAAGAAAAAATAGAGTTGTTAATGCTTACATGTTCACATGTGAAATCTGTATTTCTTGTTTGAGGAATTTAATCAAAACTTATCTGTACTGATCATGCTATTGATATAAACAATAATAATAACCATAATAATAAATGTATTTTCTGGTTATATAATTATATTTGCCTGTTAATAAAAATTGCTTTTACCTCATCAATAATGCTACCACAAAGTTTTTAACAAACAACAGTTTTGTTCAAATTTATTTAAAGGAAACCAGAAAGTTGGCAGGCTTTGCATTCAAAAATATGGAACTGATGTCTATCATTAATGTGTGAGTTAATTGTAATGTGTGCAGGTTGTACAGTGTATAATAAATGTATGTTACTGACCTTTCAGTATCAAAATAACGGTATTATTTATATCAAGTATTCAATAAAATGAGACTAAGTGCATAATAAAATTATATATTGTAAAGAATCTGATCTTACGTTGTTAAAATAGTTTTTGGTCAGTGTCCATTTCGCACTTACTCAGTGTTTTGATGGTCATTCACGTAGTGTTGGTCATGGTCCCAACTGATTCAACTGGACTTGTGTTTGTATTGCACCTGTCAATTGCCAGATGAACAACAGAAGTAGTCTGGACATGCATCTGTATTGCGCCTTTATTGATCAGAACTGATCTCTGTCATTTCAAGTATCATGTGAGCGCTTTGTTCCATCAAGGCCCTGTTCTTTTAGAGATGTTATGTTATTTGCTATTGTAGAGACTCATTTTCATTTGTTATATTCAAAGGAAAAATGGCAAAAAAGCACAAACTTTCTTTATACTGAAAAAAAAGTATAATATTTCTTAAAACGAACCATCAAATTGTTCAATTCAAAAAACTAAGATCTCATTTTGTATGCAGAAAAAATATATAATAACAATGTATTGCAAGTGTACAAATGCAAAGTAGATTAAAGTCTCTCAGCAGTATATGCCATTGGTGTACTTGTATATATACATGGCAAAGAAATATATTTGCTTCAAACTGTCCTTTTGTTTATAAAATGATCATGTAACTTTAATTAAATAAAGAATTCAACGTGTGCTAGAATAACAACATTTTGTTGGGAACGCATTGATGATATTTTCATATGTAAAGTCACATTTCTAATACAATGAGTCTATTTTAAATTCCTATACGGTAATCATATGTGTTAATGATTCAGCTACGGCAATAGTAATACTGTGAGAAATGAAAACACGAACACACAAAGTCTTTCATGTATCCCACGATTTTATATTTTAAACATGTATATAAGAAATGCTATAAATTTTGTTCAGAGTAATGCTAGTTTAGTTCCAGGGATGTTTTATTCAAGTGCACACCAAAGTTGTTATCATATTGCTCACTGCTTGAACTCACAATGCATACAAATGTATTATTGTTTTTGTCTGTAGCAATTTAATCGTGACATACTTTGAATGTTTGTAAATCAAGATGTACATACAAGAACATGTTTACATCACAGGGAATCGTGCATGACCAAAGAAGAAAACACGGTCTACAAACCATCTTTCATTTGAAAGAATTCAAGTGGTCAGACGTTTTTAGTGTTGATTTGATGAAGTACATTTTATAATTTTTGAGGTCTACTAACTTTGTGAGATGTGTTAAGTGAAAGTAATGTATGTTATTCATATTAACACTATTGTTTTATTTATAAGACATTGTTGTACATTATCCTTGTACTTATGTACAGCATTGTAATTATTGCTCAATCCATATTTCACTTAATGTACGAAACTCATAACAGATCTGCACTCAACACAGGACAATAATAAGTTTAATTAATACACCAAATAATATACAAACTTGTAAGATTTTTCACATTTTCTTTTGATGCATTTCTTTTAGGGGCCTGAGTTCTTCGGTTTACTATACCAAGTATATCATGTGCTTAAAAGAAAGTAAAACTGGTCATAATTGTACTCGTTCCATTGCTGTGCAAACTAAATTATAAATACATGTATGTACAAAAGAACTGTCACTAAATGCATTGTATTTCGTTTATTTAATATATTATCGTGTGAACATTATTTTCATATTGATTATGTATTGCAAGAATAAAGCCTATTTACAAAAAGCTAGGTTTCATTTCTGCATATACCAGTGCATACAATTCTGCAGTGTATTTTTTTACTAGTATTTAATACATTATCTTGTGAACATTATTTTAATATTGATTATGTATAGCAAGAATAAAGCCTATTCACAAAAACTGGGTTTCTTTTGCATACACTGATGTATCCAAATTCTTTCAACCCCCTAAAAATAAATAGAACATTTTCTGGACCATACATTATAAACACGATCATTTCGTCTATCGAGATCCAGAAGGTGCTATCCGCATGTGCTAAGAAGGCTAATAGCACCGTACACAATCATTTCGTCTATTGAGATCCAGAAGGTGCTATCTGCATATGTGCTAAGAAGGCTAATAGCACCGTACACAATCATTTCGTCTATCGAGATCCAGAAGGTGCTATCTGCATATGTGCTAAGAAGGCTAACAGCACCGTACACAATCATTTCGTCTATCGAGATCCAGAAGGTGCTATCTGCATATGTGCTAAGAAGGCTAACAGCACCGTACACAATCATTTCGTCTATTGAGATCCAGAAGGTGCTATATGCATATGTGCTAAGAAGGCTAATAGCACCGTACACAATCATTTCGTCTATTGAGATCCAGAAGGTGCTATCCGCATATGTGCTAAGAAGGCTAATAGCACCGTACACAATCATTTCGTCTATTGAGATCCAGAAGGTGCTATCTGCATATGTGCTAAGAAGGCTAATAGCACCGTACACAATCATTTCGTCTATTGAGATCCAGAAGGTGCTATCCGCATATGTGGTAAGAAGGCTGATAGCACCGTACACAATCATTTCGCCTATCGAGATCCAGAAGGTGCTATCTGTATATGTGGTAAGAAGGCTGATAGCACCGTACACAATCATTTCGTCTATCGAGATACAGAAGGTGCTATCCGCATATGTGTTAAAAAGGCTGATAGGCCATTCTGGCTTTCACGTGACGACTTGTGTTGTTTATGATAGCGAACAAAGCTTACATTTAACTTAATTACAGCATGCACTTTGTATAAATATAAATTAACAAAAAATATATATATGTATTAGTTTTACTGCTTACTTTCTTATTTTACCAAAATAGTTGTGCATTACAATACTTGTACAATGGGGTAACCTTGGCCTGAGCTTTCCTGTCGCCATTATCTTTTTTCAATCGCATTATTATCTTTTTAAACTGCATGCGAAGACACCAAAATCTAAGTTGCATTTGACAGTACTTTCATTGACATAAGAAGAAAGGACGAGAACGGTTGGTCGAGAGGAATGATCCGACCTTTATTAACTTTTTAAACAATCTTGACTGGCACAGTTTGTATGACCACACAACATCGGATGAGATTGTAAATGGGCCAGATTGCACCAGGAACACTAGCCCATTTTCATGCAAAAAATGAAAATGCCTTTTTCCAAGGTATAGACTGTATTTTTCAATCCAATCTTGACCAAACCATCACAGTTTGTTAGTGACTATAATATCTCAGCAGACGCCAAACATGGGCCTAACTGGGATAAAAACATCGGAGTTATTGCCCCTTGTTTGTGAAAAAAAAGAGGCGTGTCGTGGGCAAACCGGGCTTAATACACTCTCCTTTTATGCTATTTGCTGTTTCAATGAAGTCTCTTCTAAACATAAATCCACTGTAGGCGGAAATTGCCGTCCTGGATTAGCCTTAGGACGACTCTTCGCATGTTATTCAGGATAGAGACAAATTTTCCTCCAATTTTCACCAGTCTTGCACAACGTGTCTAAGACTATACGATATCAGATTCAGTCGAAAATTAGCATTTTCCTCCAATCTTCACCAGTTTTGCACAAGGTGTCGATCTCAGAAACACCAGAGTTATGCCTCCCCCCTCCCATAGTTCCAGCTATACTATTCACCCGTTCGTCGGCGGCGTAATGCTCTGGTTAACAAGTCCATATCTCTGTAACTACTACAGAATGTTATTCAATTGAAACTTCACACATGTCTTCGGGGTCATTACGTGAGGTCACTGACCAAGGCCCATAACTATGACCTGCAATTAAGCAGAATTTTGTCCCTTTTTGTACTTAGAAATTCAGGTTAAAGTTTGCGTGCAACAACGCCATATCTCTATAACTAGACAGATGTTCAATTAAAACTTTACACATGTCTTCAAGGTCATAAATTCAGGTTAAGGTTTGCGTGTAACAAGTACATATCTCTGTAACTACAACAGATTTTGAATTGACACTTTACGCATGTATTCGGGGTCATTATGTAAGGTCACTGACCAAGGCCCATAACTCTGGCCTGCAATTTAGCAGATTTATGGCCCTTTTGTACTTGGAAATTTCAGGTTAAAGTTTGCGTGCAACAATTTCATATCTCTTTATCTACTAAAGATATTCAATGAAAACTTCGCACATGTCTTCAGTGTCATTATATAAGGTCACTGGCCAAGGCACATAACTGTGACCAGCATTTTGGCAGAATTATGCCACTTGTTTATAGTGATAAATGCCCATAACTCTGATAGAGCCGTTGAATAGTCGAGCACGCTGTCCTGAAACAGCTCTTGTTAATTTTTTTTGACCAAACTTGCATAGTTTGTGTATGAGCACAACACTTTAATTGAAATTGTCAATGGGCCAGATTGTACCAGGAACGCTAGAGTTATTGCAACTTATTCATTAAAAAAAAAACGATGCAAAAATGTCCTTTTTCTAAAATACAGACTTCATTTTCATCCAATCTTGACCAATACTTTCCCAGTAAATGAATAACCATTATATCTCAGCAAAATTTGGCTAGTTTTTGCCACAAACACCATAGTTATTGAACCTTGTTTGAAAAATGATAAAAAATGGACTTAATGAAGGACACGGTCTTAATTTTTCATCCAATCTTAACCAAACTTCCACAGTTTGTGTATGGCCATATGGTATGAGCAGAATCCAAACATTTGCCAGATCGGACTACAACCACTACCCATTTCTCCTTGTTTGTGCAAGAAAAGGCAAAAATGTACTTTTATTAAATCTTGACAACAAACCGGTGAGCATGCATGCACTGTTACCGTTTTGTTCATACAAAATGAGTGAGTATTGCATTTAGTTTACCAATCAGTGCATTGCTTGTATAGTCTTGAATGTGGAAGTTGAAACTTTGTAATTCGGCAAGCACGATAAAAGTAAAATTCGCATATTCATGACATCATTTTTTTCAGACACCATGAACGTTCATTGGTTATGTCGCCAGATATAGAATGTTGATTGTCTTCGTCACTAACAGTCATAGAATTATATAATATATCACATATTATCATTTACCTATTGTGGGAATTTTTTTCACATTTGACACGTGATTATGCAAGCATACTTATCGGTTTAATATTGCCGTGTGTTAATAATGGGTTCTTTCGTGGCGTAAGTATACATACTTCTCGCAGCTGCTACTTTCCACTGGCGGTTTACCGTAACCACTGCCACGACGAATGATCGAATCCTTGCAGATTTGAAAGGATTTATTTTTAGATTTTTTTCGGCGTAGCTGTTATACCCAACTTTTAACCTTTCTCAACATCCAATCAAACCGCAAGTAGTCTCGAATGAATAAATCCTAACATTGCATCGGCTTATTTGAAACAAGAAATGTCTTTAAAAAAGACAATCGGCGTTGAAATAAATATTGAGTTGTCATTTTTAACCGAAACATAACACAAGAGGGACAAGATGATCAGTTACATGACTT
The DNA here is from genome assembly GCA_027627225.1 of Congeria kusceri. Taxonomy (NCBI): domain Eukaryota; kingdom Metazoa; phylum Mollusca; class Bivalvia; order Myida; family Dreissenidae; genus Congeria; species Congeria kusceri. The sequence goes on from CM051034.1 coordinate 30,219,863, forward strand.
CTCGGACCCCAGCTTTTTTGGTCCCCACTAAGGAGACTTCTCGGACTGTAGATTTTTCGGACACCGTAAGAAAAATTATCGGACCCAAACTTACTTTGAGATAAATTCAAACATTATTATCAATTGGGTAGTTCCTGGTCTCTAACGACAAAACCGCTCTCTACATTTTAAATGTACATTCAATCACGTTAACCTAAATATACTTTGGATGACAGATATCTCAGCTTCAATATGCGTGTTTGAAACATTTGGTAACATTAAGTATTGTTGTTAAATATTGTACTGAACTGTATGTACTAATTGCGGGGGTTCCGAATCAAGTAAGTGTGTTCCGGGTCACTTGACACTTATGCTATAGTTTCCTTTAAGGATTGTTTTAAACGCATTTTTAACTGTCATTCTGGCTTAGTAGTTGTCAAACAACACCACTATGAAGATGTATTCATTTCTGGAAACTGGACAACAAATAATCACAACATCATAGTTGGAGCATATTGACGATTTTCCCACGTTTGTTATCTTATTTATGTTTCATGTAGGATGTGGGTCAGTATATGAACAAGTACAAAGTCATATAGCTTCGTGGTTATTCAGATGTTAGACTGCAACAATAAAATAATCTTATAGTTTATCAACGTTTGTCAATGCCTTTGACTGGTAAAATTATACATAAAAATACCAGCTAAAAGAATTAAAATAATCCGCGAAATAAATACAATCTGTACATTAACCGGAATGCGATAATCAATCCAAAATTCATTCACGTACGCAAAGTGTTAATTGTACATAGTTTCTAAACATAAATGTATCACCAGTAACAACAAGCTCAACAATTTGATAACAATCATAAGCATATTGATAAAATTAACAACCTAAGAATATAAGAGTAACAAAACACATAATTCATTAATTGTAGCATAAGATATACCGGTAGCACCATTCCAATGGTAACTTCAGCACTATGAAACACATACATACTGCAGCAAAAAGGTGATAGGCCATCTGTGAACAAAAAGCTGAATGGTACTCTAGACTATTATATGGAGGACACTATAGATCATTGTATATAAAAGTATAGAAAAAGGTTTAAAAAAACAACATTATAAACATGAAACTCACAGTAGCTGCTTCTATTAAAAAGACAGTATTTAACAATCTGACAGCTTTTGAATACATATAACATACACGTATACTATACTTGCTTACATTTATCAACTGTGATAATGATATTAATGAGATAAACTATCTGAAAACTTTTAAACATTAAAGGGTATTCTTTGTTCGCCCAATGGCTAGCACCAGTCGGTCTTCAGTTTGAAATACCACGAGAGCCGTTATGTTATTTATTACTAATAGAAGGGTAAATCAAACTTATGAGAAGCATACCTATAATATACCCTTATTTGTGTAACAAACAATTCATATTGGTCAATAAATAATTGTCTTACATGGTGCATGAGTCTACTGACCCAACCAACCCATGGAGATATTCCATAAAGCATATACACAAGAAATTGCTTAACATACCCCCCTGAACAATGATGTCCGTTCAAGTGACCCGGAACACCCCAATACACATGTGTTGATATAACCGTTGTTTTCTGCAGTAATTTGGAAAGCAGGTGTTTTCTTATGCATGCATTACACAGAATATACATTTATTTACCAATTGATACCATAAATGTGCCCATTTACCGGACATTTCCGATGTTTTATCGCGATGAATAAAACGTAGCCAAGTTTCTGCAACCGGTGTTCAGGTAGATTTTTCAACATGTATTACTCATAAAACCCCGTTTCGGCTCATGCATCAGCATACAGAGTTGAAACTTTGGTGATTTACTGCACATGTATTACCGTTAAAATACCAGTTAATAAAACTCGAAATGGGTGGGTTGCAATTATTTTCAGAACCATTAATCTTAAAGTGATCCGGAACTACCAGTGATTCGGAATTCCTTCAATGACTGTAATATATGTACTGTGAATAAACCGATCAAACCTTCCATGTTTTCACCAGTGATAAATGAATAACCTAAACGTTAGTAATTTACGTTACCATAATTGTCACATGAATTTGTCAGGCAAAATGTAACAAATAAGCATTGTCAGAAAATAATAAATGATAATTATTATATATCAGACGAGTGTAGATAGTTATGTAAAATCATACACTATAAGTACACCATAAGTTTTGCAAATAGTGCATTCATGCTACACAAATGAAGTAAAAGTAACTTAACAACATTTTGACGTATTATGACACTTCTTTCACCACATTTTATTCATAGAAAGATGTTAAATGTTTTAAGAAATTGAATAGCATCTACTGGAGAAGTTTATTGAAAGGTGCAATTATAAATAATTCTTAATAAAACGCAACCGCAATTCAAATATAAATTAACATGCACAGTAGTTTATATATATAAATTCCCCGTTTATTAACATTCTATGGTGTATGATTCTCCGAACGCTAATTGATGAATGTACATTTATACAGCTATAATGCGCGCTATTTTTAGAATTATGCACCCTTTGAATACGCAAAAATAGACCATTTCATACCAATCTTCGCCGAATATCTACGAATAACTCCGAAACGTTCCAGAGAACAATAATTCTCCGATATCGGTCAACCAATGGGATCATTGTAATTGCTATTTATAGAGCGTGCCGCTGATGTAGGCCAAACAAAATAGTTATTTCATTATGTGAATGAATATTACAAATTGTTCATGATATCCAATGAGTAAAATTGTTCATAATTATGTTCAGTTCTAGAATGTATGTCGAAGATATGTGTATAACTTTATTTTAACCGCTTATATAAACAATTATATAAATTTTATTCCCCAAAAATATGCAATAGTTATTGGTAGACATCAAACCATTGTTGTAAGTTTGCATTCCCTAAATTTGGAAAATGTGCCCAATTCTATTGGTATTCAATTTACCCGCTGCATAAAATTATCGCAAGAAATGTAGATCAAAAGTGATCTTAGACAGCTACGCCGAAAAAAATACTACACTGGTCATAAAAGCGTCGGTGCATAAAATATAAAGGACAGATTCGTAACAGGTTTTGAATACTGATAGAAAATGGCCAAATGGGAGAGAATCTCGGTGCACTCGATAATAATGTACTACACACACACCACAGGGACGTATAATATACGGTGTTGATATAATGGAGAATAATTTACAAGTGGCGTATATTAAGATTGACCAGGTCATGCTAATTTTGTTAAAGAAATTGATTGGCTGATAATGGAATCATTTTGATTGGTTTACTTAGAGAGTAATTGTAATTTACTATAAACAAGTTAACCGTATAGATGTCACTTTTAAAATTATGTGTTCCCTCCATGTTATTCTTATTCTATTTGGGCTATTTCTTCCAATTTCCACTCTCTCATGTTAGTATAGGTTTAAGTCAGTTTTTTTCCTTTATTTCTTCCCCTATTGCAAAGAACGCTATACCCATTTAGTCCTATTGCCGACATATATAACATATTTACAAATATAATAGTCATTCTCATCAAGTGTACAGTTTAACTCTACAATAGTAAAAGGGAGGTAATTCTGTTGACAAATAAAAGGTTATTGCAGAATTGCTCCCCTTTAAACTGTGTCTACCTTGGAATTTATTTCCTTCTACAAGAACAGTGTACTTTTATGTAAAAATTTAAGAAATCCTTCAATATTACTATTCTATATTATTATACTACTATATTCTATAGTGTTATATAGGCAGAGTATTTGTTTGTATAAAGTTTTATAACACAATACAGTTCTTAACATTAGTATATTGTGTTTCATGTAAGTTATTGAACACTTTTCACAAATATTGCTATTTTTAAGCATAGATTTTTATTATTAGCGCCGCACCCACACTGCAAAGTTTTATACATGTAACTTTCCCGAAATATTAAGGGAATTGTATAGTTATAAGCAAAGTATTTATGTTAAGCAGTGTGCTCGGGCAATGGTTTTCAACCGAAGTCCCGAGGGTAAACAACTCCAATCGTTGTCGTTTTAAAGTTTATACACGTGTTGTATAAATTAAGAAAAGATATTTCTAAAGCATATATTACTGTTTCGCTTTCCTATTTACAAAGATTCATTTAAAAACAGTATTGTTATGTACTTCTGACATATTTTTGCGCTTAAATGTTTATATAAAGCACCTTACCCACACTGCAAAGATTTTATGTGTCACACCCTTTAAAAGGGATGTTTTATAGTTTTATTCAAGCCGAGTTTTATATGTTAAGCAGTGTGCCCGGGCAATGGTTTTTAACCGAAGTCCCGAGGGTAAATAACCCCACTCGTCGTCGTCGCGTCAGTTCATTGTTTGCTAGTCAAACTAGTAATTATGTGTCAATAGGTCAATGCTCGTTGTGTTACATTGTAAAACGAGCGGTATGTACTTCTTTTAAACTCGTACATAATGGTCGTATTTCTTCGCTTTAGAACTATGAATCAAAAGCAAACAATTTCCGGTGGTTTGCTCTTTTGTTCTTTAACGCATTAAACACTTGTCAATTCATTTCTTTAACAGCAAGGCTAGTGCTTAGGCCGTACAAATTTGTTTCTCTGTTTAGCGTCCCCATGAGTTTTCAAAACCTACCAACAAGGCAGGAAAAAACAAACAAGTCCACAAAAAACATTTTTCTTTCACAACTTTTTCATGGCAGTGGTACAAGCTAAAGCAAATGTTCACTTGCAAAACTGTTATATATCATCTTTATAATCGGAACTTACTGCAATATAGTATTGTAACTGCGTACATTGACTAGTTGCACGCTGTTTTACAAATATTAGTAAAAATACCTAAAAGTCCTTTTTTCCAAACTTTTTAAACGCTTTCCAACTCGATTTTTTTAACATTGTCATTTTTTTTTTCGTTCAGGCATCCGAAAACCCTAAGCCCTATGTAACAAAGATAAAGGTCAACAATTTCAACAATAAAACCGAATTACTTTTGTCAAAACATGCTACCATCATAAATAAATCGTAACATACATGTATGATTGCTTATTCGATTATTAGTTACAACCATTACAATGAATTTTATTACCAGTATCAAAACAATGTCCTTGATATGATGCGCGTCGTGGGAAAACCGGACTTAATGCATGTGCGTAAAGTGTCGTCCCGGATTAGCCTGTGCAGTCCGCACAGGCTAATCCGGGACGGCACTTTCCGCCTACAGTGGATTTATGTTTAGAAGAGACTTCCTTGAAACAGAAAATACCATACAAGCGGAAAGTGCCGTCCCGGATTAGCCTGTGCGGATTGCACAGGCTAATCCGGGACGACACTTACGCACATGCATTAAGACCGGTTTTCTCACGACGCGCCACATATATGAACACTGGGAAAATGTCAAAGTTATAGCCCATATTCACAGTCCCTATGACATGTCAAAGTTACTGTTTAAGAACAACCGATCCCATGTTATTTTCCGTTAATGTGGGTTTATAGTATATTATACAACATATGGGATAATTTTATACTTTGGTGCAGCAAAATATTCAAACACCATTACAAAACATAAAATTTGACACCTTAACCGAAATGTTAAAAAAATGCTCGCCACTCTAAACAAAGCACTATTGGTATGGCATGATATGGCATGATACGGCATGATATGGCATGATAGGGCATGATATGGCATGATACGCTATTCGTAAAACTTTCGTTTCGTCTATGTATATAGGTAAAATTATACATATTTTGTTTTCTTAATGAACTCAGCCTAATTTTAACAACTAATCAATATCTTCAATTTAATGTATTTATAATGAATTTAATTCTCAAGTTTGAAACCTTGCACAAATTGAGAAAGTCATGAAAATACATGTATAGCTTATTATGATAAGACATTGTATGGTGTACCAAGTGGAATACCCCATGTGAGATGCCAGACATTTCTTAAACTAGGCCTTTATAAAAACGATGTCTACGAATATAAATAATATTATATTATAGAAATGTACAATATATATGTATTTTAATACAGCATAAATAATAAATGAGATTTTTTATAAAAATAAATTAACAACAAACAATGCTTGAAGAAAAACTGTAAACCACATTTATGTTTCAAATTCACGATGTACATATATATGGGAGACATATATGAGAATTTACATATAAACCATCTATGATATTCTTATATTGTGATTATACAAGATACTCACTAGTCTAACGCCAAAGTTACAGCCACTTTTTGTATTGGGCACGTGTTTTTTCGAGGGGTTCGGCGCTATATTACATGCCTGGCAAAATGTAATGGGCTAAAGAAAGGGGGGGGGGATTGTGATTTTAAAAATACCTCCACTTATTTGTCGGGTCTCGATTTGTATGTGTATAAATAATAAATGTGGGTCCGAACAGATAATTATGTATTGTGCATTAGGTTTGATCTAGGGCATGATGAATATTCCGTTTAATTCCGTAACAAATCTAAATTTAGATCGTAAATATGAAAACGACGAGGTACATGTATACCATAGTCGCCATTTGTCATTCACACATCCAATGCTGTGAAGAAAAGTGTAGCCTAATGGTAGAGCGCAAAGTTACAAGTCCTTTGGACATAGGTTAGAAATGTGTATTTTAATACGTATTTTGTCGGCGTAGCTGCTTAACCAAACGTTTGACCTTTCTCATTATCCAATCAAATGTTGTGAACATTTCCAGCGATTAGTCCCGAATTAATAGATCTTAATATTGCATCGGCTAATTTGAAAACATTTGCACAACACCGGTCTTTATATAAGAGGTGCAACATTCCAAAACTATAGAGGATAGATTTGTATCAGTTATAAATACTGTTGTCAAAGCATCGCAAGCTATTTTGGGTAGCGTAAATATAGCCGAAAACAAAATGGCCGCAATTTTAACGGCTTTCGAAGTCCATGGTAGCGTCTGAATATGCTCTTGGTGAAATCGCTCAATAATACTCATTAAGCAATATTCCATAGATAACACTACCAGACAATGTAATGATTACATAATTTAGAAGGACGCCTTTCTACCAAATAATCATGTAGATGTTCAATATTTTAATACACGTATCATCTTTCTGTAAATAGGCTATGAGGAACGATCAATGCATCAACTCTTTGTATACGATATACTTTAACTTCATGTGCGTAGCACAAATTGTTGAGTACGGAAAAATATATTTTCAGAAAGATATCAAACAGTCTTTACACAATAAATACATTCCCAAACCACCATTGTATTAATAAATTTTATGATTATGTCAACTTTTGTTGACGTCCTCATTATAAAAGTCACCTGACGATTGATTTTCAATTGAAGACATGGTTTAAATGAACCAGCAAACCATAAGATTTAAGATCTAAGTTTCCTTTTGTTATTTGATTTGATTAGGAATGGTAATTTATCTTTAAAATATCTATTATAGATCTATTAAAAAAATAAAAATAAATAATAAAGTTGAAAAATTAATGCTATTATTTATTATCTTTTGTTCAAACGTTTGCAACTGGGAACATTTATGCTCGTACAGTATGCTGTATAGTATGGCCAATTTGAGTTTGTAAGCCTCTCTTGTAATCCCTATGTGATTTATATAATATCTGTGTACAAGAAATATGCACAACATCCACGACTAAATTGCTTATAATGTTAATCACATAATTGTACATAAATAAAACTATGAAAACAATGTAATATAAGTTATCATTTGAAACGACTACACCCAAGCGCGACACTTGTTTCGATCAATTCACATCCACTGTTAATGTGCTATAGGCCATATTCTATAGACCAACATACGTCATTTACTCATTGTAGGTCTATAATACTTCCGTTTACACAAACATATCAAGAAGACACTTCGTGAAGCATTAGATACCCGAGATAAAACCAGTTGTACTCGGTCGGTGGTTTATACAGCTGGATCTCAATCGCCGGCTTCAGGGTCCGTCTACCTTCAACGCTGAACATGGCGTAAATAATCTGCTGGTCCGTGTTCATGAGAGACTGGGACAGAAAATACTCCACAGCGTGCTTGAATTGACCTTCATACGCCAGCATTGTCCGACGGTTCGCAAATACCAAACCACCTCCGATCCAGAGTAAATTGTTTCTAAAAATAGAATCTGGTGGCGTTGCAAGATTTGCGTTAAATAATATCAAACTCATGGCAACCATCGTTTCATTAAAATTTGGTGGCCTATGCAAACGGAAACGTGTAGTAGATTTTCTGTCTCGGAAATAGCCAATATCTAACCACATGAAATATCGCGTGTTGAACGTATTTTCATGGGCTGCCCGGGCAATGACGTCGTATTTGGCTATTTGTGAGCATGCGTATTCGGGTAAAACAGTGTTAGGGTGGTGTTTAGGGTATCCTTTCTGAGAATAAACTTCTGCAATTCTGTTTCGCAAATTAAAAGCCCAAGATGAATTTCTGTGAATCACAATTATTTTTGTTGTTTCATTTCTTGATTTCCGGATATTTCTCATTCTGTCTGCAAATGCATCCGAATCCGTGTAAACAATCACTGGGTTCATAATATATTTAAATACTTCACACCAATTTTCGTATGTTTTCGTTGTAAAGAATATATCCCCTGCCCCTTTGCGAAATGATCCCAAATCAAAGAATGCCGTAACAACAGTCGTGTTGGCCGCGTCCAGGTTAGCCTGTGCTTGCCTTTGAAACACTTGCTGGCTTGTTTCTGCTGTTGGCGACGATACGTTGAGACTCCAATTGAACTTAGGGCGCAAGGCCGTGGCCTACAAATAACAAATCCACACCGAGTGAAACATCAACAAGCTCGGAAAATGTATTCAATATTATCACAAGTTCGTTGATTACTCCAGTTCGTCCATTGAAACCAGAAGGGGCTATCAGCATTATTTGCACCTTCTGGCTTTCAAGGGACGATTTGAATATACAAATGTAATAACCCCCCTTTTTCATGATTTGTTCGTTTTGTTTTGTTTGTTTTGGCGTTCATCATACGAAAAAACAAGCCTGTAAGAAGGAAACACAAATAGTATCAAAATATACCAATAAACTAAATGATATTTGAAATCGAAATCGATTCGAGCTATGACTAAATAGATGCAGCTATATTTCGGGTTGGAATTTTGTATTTGTATGATAAACAAAGTATATATTATTAACGCAATGCCTTAATACCGGCGTAGTAATATCTGTGTGTAATATTTTTATGCAAATTATATTTCGACAAGAATATTTAAATGAACTAATATGTCTTATACTGTTCAATGTTACTCTTTTTGCATGTATTGTTGACGTTTGATTAAATGTTTTTATAATTAATATACATGAACATTTCGTTCCAGTTCTTCTTCTACAAAAATCAATTTGACATTTTTTTCACTTTTGCTTGATAGTATTCTATCATGCAAGGTGTACAAGTGTTATTATTAAACAAAGCCATTTCGCTAGCAAGTAATATGTACATGTTATGGTATTTTAGGTAAACATTACTTTTCTTAGAAACGAAAACAGAAAATCTCCATGACGTAACATCGGTTCAGGAACGTAGCTTTAAAATGGATTTGATTTCCCATTGATGTGTCTATTTGCTAGATGCGTTTAGATCGTCTAATTTATTATGCATTTATATCACAGTTAATAATAATGAATTGTTTAACATGTGCAATAAGAAAAAAAAAGTATTTTGAGATTTATATTAAAATGTTATCCTTTGTAATACAAGTTATGCCCAGGCAAAGCAAAGTGCTTAGATACGCCCGTAAGGATGCTATTGATCGATGACCTAGCTTACACGTCATCACTTGTTTAGTGATGTCATTTGTGGATTGTTTTGCATTTTTCTCACCGAGTGAAAATTTGGATATATTGTGTGGATTTAAAGCATTTAAGTCTCCATCTGCCGTGTTAATAATAAAACAGGATTATTCAGGATCTGTTCAACACTCAGCGACGACAAGTGGAGTTATTTACCGTCGGGACTTCGGCTAAAAACCATTGCCCGAGCACACTGCTTAACATTTAAAACTCGGCGTTGAATAAAACTATAATAAATCCCTTCTTTTAAAGGGTGTTTTATATAAAATCTTTGCAGTGTGGGTGCGGTGTTTTATATAAAAATCTATTCGCAAAAATATACCAGAAGTACATAAAAAGTACATAAATCTTTGTAAATAGTTAAGCGAAACGGTAATATATGCTGTAGAAATGTCTTTTCTTAATTTATACAACACGTGTATCAACTTTAAAATTGAATATACAGCCTTTAAGAGGAATACGATAGCGTGGGAACCTAATTTGCATACTGAGCTTGACGCTCAAAACGGATAGTAATTGAACAAATCAAAATTCTCGTTACTAATCCGTCTGACCAATCAGCGTGAGGCTTATATAATGACGTTAGGCTAGATGAAAATATGCAGATTTTACTATGAAAATGTTTATAAAATTTGGGAGAATTAATTTCTCTATGAATGTAACATATTTATATATGCTTTTATAAAGTATGAAGAAACTTTGATGTGTAATTTGTGTTTATTTATTGTTTTCTTTGCAGTTTAATACTTAGATAGAAAAGAGAGATGATAGCCCAACAGAATAAGATTTCATGATGGAAACACATAATTTTACATGTATCATCATTTTTCTAGACCCATTTTCAGCATATGCTGTAGTGGGATTGTTGGAGTCTTATTAACTTAAAGATCTGGAAGTAATATATGATTTAATAACCATGTACTTTTAAAGAAGTTTCGAATCAAGGGTACAATAGTACCGGTTGTTGATTTAAAATGAAATAATGAACAGTTTAATGTTTTACCAGATCTCTAAGTGGTTCAACATAGTTGTACAGAATAGATATGATATTTGCATGTCTTTGCTACAATTTAATGCTGCCGGTATATGAAAAGGCAGAACATTTAACACTAAGTTACTTAGAAATTCTGTCATAATAATAATACTCTAAATAAAATGAGTATTATAATGTAATGCAATAAATGGTTGGTATTTAGGGTTCTCTAACCCTGTTTAACTGTATGTGTAGTAGGAATACTACTTATAATAAGGAAAATGGATCAAGGGTCACTAAATAGTGAAGATTTAATATATAATAAATGAAAAATGACTTGCATAGGCAAGTATGTTATGCGTGTAAGTAATTTTAATTTATTAACATTTGTGCGACATGCGGTTTACTTATGTTGAACGCTTGCAGACAGGGAATATAGCGAGGTGCTCCAACTTAAGACCGTGTCTGTTTTGTACCTTCAGAAAGTTGGGCTATTTTAAAATGGTGGTTCCCCCAGGGTGGCATTAAAACAATTGTAAAAACTACATTTATTTATATACATAAAATGCAGCAATATCGGCTGCTAGTTACAAAACCATCACCTAGACAGGGCCACTTTAAAACAATATGTTAAGAACATAACCTATAATACAGTTAAGAATTAAAGAAACAAGACATTATTTATAATATTTACAAATTAAAGATACTTTACATGGGTGAATATGATACTGTGACCTTTAAGGTACTACACAGTAATGAATTAGGTAAAAGACATGTAGCCACCCTGGGAGGAATACAATGGTATATTAGAAGTGTAGGATTAGGAGGCCAGCGGGGGGTTGGGGTCTGGGTTGGGTTGGAAAGAAGGGGAGATAATTGAACGGGAAAGGGCATAGTTATTGGAGTTGTGTCCCAAGGACCAGAGGGAGTGCACGGCAAGACTAAATTATTGAAAAGTTAGCCAAAAAATCAGAAAAGACATAAAATCTTTAAAAGTTGAACAATGCAAGTAGGAAATGATACCAACTAAGTAAGAATGGACTATAATACGGGATGTTAACTAATCCCTGATAAAAAACTTGCAAGGGGTCATATCCCGATAATAAAAATTGATATAATTATATAGGTAAAATACAGTAAAAAAGACTCTTGTTTACATTAAATTTCATTTGTCGCAGAAAATTGAATGTAAAATAAGGTGAAAATGACATTTTTGTAGGGAACTATTTTATTAATTTTAGTTTGCATTCTATTTTGTGTAGTTCGGTTACAAGGGACGGTACTTCGCTGTTCCGATAAGAAAACTGCTGTGCGTGATATTTCTCTGAGAATAGCAATAAAATGCATGTTAAACAAAAATAATATAAAGGAATGCTATGAAATCATCCCAAATATAACGTAAATATAAGGATTGAAATTAATTTTGGTTGCGTTCATGCGATTATGAACGCAATGGTAAAACTGGCAAATTATCCATGAAGCGCTAGCATTTCACTCATTTCACTCAATTTTAATATTTCGCCCTTATGGGCTTTATCAAAATTATACAAAATTAAATACATAAAAAAAACATTGTGCTATTCAAACAAAGTACTCATAACTTCTAATTGACGACGCCATTTTGTTTGAATAGCACAAAGGTGAAATGACAGTGTTGTGCATTGCAGTCCCTGGTTGGACATTATTCTGAGTTTTATATTGATATAATCTGAACAAGAATAAGTTACGGTCAAAACATTCACATTTACATCAAACCAAGTCCGGTATAAATCCAGTTGAAGCACAACCATAGTTGTCAAAATAAGAGTCACGACAACAAACACACTTTTCTGACAGCGTGCAGAACAGGTGAAATTCGGATAACTGCGCATTTTTTTCCAGATGTGTTCTCTCACAAACGTGTCGTACACGGTTACCAGGCAGCGTTGTATGACCAGGCAGTACAAAATAATATACCGCTTTTTTCCGTTGAAATGTTTTGGGTAGATCTAGACAAAGGTACACAATCCAGTACTTAACCCTACATGTATGCGTATAAATACCTGTACACGTTATATACTGGGCGAGCGTATTAAAGGGACCTGTTCACATATTGACGAATTGACATTTTTTGGTCACATATTCTAAATATAAAAGAAAAGTGTATATACTGGAGCAAAATAGCACTACTGACATAGAAATGCATGTGTGTGTCGAAAATAACGTTTCGTTGATGAGTAATCATCAGTTGAAATGACTTAAATTAGAAAGCGTTTTTAACGCGAAACGATTGAATAGTTCAAGTACTTCTGTTCAAATTGTTGAAAACACGCGAATCACTTGCACGTGGCATTTTTTATCAAGAAGTCGTTGGTTCATTCCCCGGTGGCGGCTCATTTTATTTTGTTTATGCTTGTCTTGTTATTATAATTTAGTTATTTAATTCAGATTTTTTCTTTTCTTTTCCAGTTTAGACATTTAATGGCATATTAACAAAAAATCACTGAAAAATCTGTGAACAAGTCCCTTAAATGGATCTCAAAAACCAAAACTATCGTGGCAAAACGTGGCAAAATACAGTACATGCAAAACAAAACAAAATCTCGATGGCAATTTTAATATGGTACTTCATGTACTGTATTAATACACCTGTACATGTTCCCCATAAATACAATAAAGGAGATGACAACACTTGTTCTTCAGCTTCTGCAACAGTAAATTAACTCCTATTTACCAATTTAAGTTGCTATATTTAATTCAACTGACTAATTCAGTTCAATGATAAAGCACATAAACATACAGAATCATAACCTGAAAAATGAATAAGACTGGCGTTGCCGTTTAATTCTCTAAAACATATTTCCATCGCAAACCGTCCATGGCATTAGGTATAATGTTGATTACCAGGTAGGAGACGGAAAACATGCTTGTTTCAAACAGTAATAAATATCGATTTACCCAGTTAAGGATCATATTTCCCACACGTATCTACCTCATATGTCGTATCGCTGTTTTTACAGTAGTTAATTAATGGTAAATCATAGCACATGAAGCCTGTACGTTATTGGTATCATCTTGAATAAGTAATAGTTGTAGCACACTTTGACCTAAATATGTTAGTTATTTAACCAGCCCGCGGGGCGATATTAAATAATTAACATATTGGGGTCAAAGGGTGCTACAAATGTTTTATACCATATTTACCAATCACATGGCAACTTTTTACCACGCCGATCCCAATGGGCAGTTCCTAGACGTCACGTGATGTCTGACATGCTTGGCATGTGTGTCGCATAAGCGTAGTTTCCACATTTAGCGTTGTTGAATGTGGAAGCTTACCGTGCAATAAGTAGCGTGCGTATAAATTAAAACTAAATCTCAATATACTGCATGATACTTATTGCACTATAGGCTTGTATATTAGGTTCCGCCCATCAGTTGAACACAAGCAAAACAAAGGAAACTCTCTGAAGTATGGTATAATACATGTAAATATACGCAAAACTGATTGTAAATCGATGCGTAAAGTGGCCCGCAAAACATAAATATTTTAATCGATAATAAGCTTTGCATTCCAACGAAATAAATTTAGTGTTTACTTTATAGGATATTTACGCTTCAAAAAAAAAACCCGTCACATTACTAGGTTGGGAATATGTTTTTGGTAAATTCTTAAACAAAATAAAGCGTCTTTAGACTCTATAGTTTCAAAATATTATGTTAAAGTGGTTATTAGCTAATAGAATATCCCAACCATCAATTTACAGTGATGTATTAAAACGAGTTCTGAAAAGTAAATATGTTAAATTGAATGATACACTAGATCTATTACTTTAAAAAAAAATTATATTTAATTTCTGTTATCTATAAAAATTGGTCGTTTCAATCTAGTAAATAAGTAGCTTTAACTTGCTTTGTGCGTTTTAAAATGTATGATGTCATCAGGTTTGTTGAGCGACTTTGAATTACGTCATAAGCTCACTGTCCGGGTTTTGATTTGTGATGTCATAAAGTGTATATTACGTCATTGTTTTAAAATATGTATGTCTGGTGACGGTTTTTAAAAATTTTAAGCTGAAAATTCACAGAAAGTTGCTATAATGGTTCCGGTCCGCCGCACAGGATGGCCTCCAGAGCTACAAATAGAAAAATCTTTAAACGACATCTCTTCATAGACCCCTTGGTAGATTTGCTGGTTTTAGGAACCATGATAGCAACTTGTTTTAACAAGTCGATTACGTCAATATGAGATAAAATCTTATATTACGGTATTAAACTGAAACACTTGCTGCTACACCAACTTATACAGCTCACACGTAGTTACCACGGGCGTAGCTTGGACCCAAAATATGTGTAGGCCACTTTATATGTCAGGGGCGTAGCTTGGGTTCAAAAAATGTATAGGCACAATAGGCGGAATCTACAAAATGACGCTGTAATTTTGGCCAGGAGTGTTTGTACTCGTATGTGGCTACAAACTACTAACTTCAGCTAAACCCCGATTCTACAAAATAATTGTAAAAAAAACGTGTGTTTCATGAAATTTATTTCATATTGACATAATCGACTTGTTAAAACAATGAAGTATTAACACAGCCAAGAAAGATCCCCTGACCCCATCCCCCCCCCCCCTCTTGTTTTTATTGCATTTTTGACATATTTAAATTTTTCATCTCTGGAAAAAATGTATAGGCACGTGCCTATAGTGCCTAAAGGAAGCCATGCCCCTGTATGTTGTCCGGTGTGTGGTGTATGAGGGAGTGCGTTGCCCCGGCATTCCTTTATTTCGGTAGGAGATGAGGTAATGTTTACATTATCAAACAAAAGAAAAGGAAACACATAAATTATATTTATTACAATGGCTCACGGACGTTGCCTATTTACATTAATGTAATTAGTAGTCATAAAACAATATTTCACTTCAGGCTGTGTCGCTCATTCTGTTTTCAGCGATCACTTATGAAATATAAAAAAACACTGACGTTAACATACACCCTCCATATATTAAGTTAAGTTTCAAGAGGATTTCAAGCGTTTAAGGAAGTCACTGTTGTAATTTTGCGTTATAATCATCGACCGGATTGACATGCATGTTTTAGTATGTTTAAAGGGACTTGTTTACAGATTTTCGTATGTTTGAAATATGTCATTGAATGTTTTAACTGCAAAAAACTAAAGCAGTTAGACTAACCAAAAACATGTATTATATCAGAATATAAATACTTGAAAGATTTGCATTCTATGACAAAAAAATCAAAATTGTCAATTTTCCAATCTGTGAGCTGGTCCCTTTAATACGCAAGATGAAAAAGGGGTGTCGATGTTTTTATACACCCGGTTAAATTCATTTGTTCTGATTTGAAGGATATAATGTCGCAATTTTTATAAATACTACACTGTATCGCATTTATCACATTTCTTAACGATCACTGGCCATTGGTAAATATGTTAGCGTTTATCATTTGCAGATGTCAATTCCTTCTGATTAGGACTAGTCTATTTGGGTAGCTAAAACTTAATTCTGCTTTAAACAGAATAGCACTTTCTTTTTCCATTATAAACATGTGTGTATGCCATTTGTCGGCATTTTTAACTGTTCGAAGCAAATAAAGGGATAACACCTCGAAGAAAAATGAGTAAGTCCATAAGAGTTACCGCACCTGTATGAACATGAGCCGATTACTGACTTACTGAAGACAAAGAATATCAAATAATAATTGTTTTGACATTGTGTCATGTAATTGTTTTTATATTTCTCTGGTTATTTACATATACATGCGATGCTATGCATTCAGACCTCGAATCAAGTAATGTCTAGGTAACCTGTGAGGAATATATTTGTCAGAACCTGAACGTTTGTTACCAAGTGACTCTTTCATGCGGCGAAGAATTCAAATAGAATGGTGTCTTACATAACATTATCAATAATAGACACACGACTTGTGTGAATTGAAATTTCTACAAACATTTAATACATATGTGGTGTGTCGCGAGAAACCCGGGCTTAATACATTCTCGTAAAGTGTCGTCCAGGACGGCACTTTCCGCCTACAGTGGATATATGTTTAGAAGAGACTTTCTTGAAACAGAAAATACCATAAAAGCGGAAAGTGCCGTCCCGGATTAGCCTGTGCTTCTGTATTCGGAAAGTCCAAAAACATATTATTATATATGCATACATGCATACAAGCATTAATATATGTTAACATTATTTTTCAAGTATTCATTTTTAACATTTTAAACTTAATAAATAATTTTCGATTTATCGTTTTTTATCGGTCAATAAACAACGATTTGGAGTTAGCCTGAGTTGTTTAATAGCCACGCATCAGAACGACAAACAGTTTATTATTGGCCGAAAAACAGCGATAATGCGAAAAGTATTTCGATTCTAACATGATTTGACATATATTGTTTCAATTATAATTGGAACTACTTTTTACTATGCTCCGCTCAGAATCGGGACTTCTTTTTGTTGTTTATGGGTAGTTTATCAACGATAGTCTTGTTCTTTGGCTAAAGAAAAATGAGCGGGCATTATGTTAGAATAGTTATTTAACACGACTCTATACGTGTTATTTATACATCACTAGATGCTTCGCCGTAACCTATCCACTTGAAGACTTTCGCCGGCACCAAGACAACGCACTTCCACACACAAACGCCAAAATTCAGCTTGAGATAGGAGTTTTTGGGTTCCGATGATGCCACATGCACCGTATTCACCTGACATTGCAACCTTCGACTGCGCGATATACCCCAATTTAAATCGATGCTGAAAGTCCGGCGGTTCTTGATTATTCGACAACATGATTATTCGACAATTTCCGGCCGATTGGTTCCGTGATATAACTCACACCAAGTTGATTCATCGACACAAGGCTGCCCGGCTAGCGCAGTGGTTGGCACACTCGCTTTCCACCTAGGCTGCCCGGGTTCGATTCCCACACGGCGAATATGAGTTTGGTTGGTGGTCACCATACCGGACAGGTGGGGTTTCCTCCGGATACTCCGGTTTCCCCACACACCACAAAGACCAAACCAAAATTAACATATTTCATTAACAATAAATAGCTGGAAATTGCAGCTATTCAAATTCCGTCCCAACTTTCGGTGCGTCACTAAATGTAAATGAGACAGGGGTGCTGGGATACACACCGGGTGCTGACATAATGCAGCTTTGGCGCGGAAGGACCACCTAAACTTCGAAATACACACATTCATCGACACACGCGCTTCATAGAAATATGTGATGAGTCTTACCGGAAGCATATGGAAGGAGCATCTATTATATTGTATTTTAACAAACACTTGCCTGAAGTCCCACAATCAAATTGAGAGATACATTATTGCATTATTGGCATGAAGATTATTTTTCGTATAGGAATCTTTTTTTTGAAAGCGTATAAAAGCTTAAATCGTGAATTTAATTGCTGCTCCATTACGAAACAAAGTGAGAGTCTTGCGCCTACTGTGTTCATCACACTGCAAACAGAGTTAGCGACCTGCTCCAATTACAGGTTCCACAGAAGTGAATCATTGTGTAAATATCTCGCAGTGTTGCAGGTTGGCAGCCGATGTCATTTGTATTAAAATATTTGTCACAATCGTCCAGAAATCTTGGTCATATAAATATGGTGGCACAGAACTGCCTTACGATAACTACTTAAGGTTCGCGAAAAATGTTCGGGTTACCGCTTAAGTTTCGTGTTATTTATCTTATATCTTGATAGCGTTTGCGAATTTTTGTAACGTAAGTTATTTATTAGCTTAATGAAGAACAGGCCTGAAACTGCCCAGAACTGACATCATAATTTCAGTTAATACAAACTTATGTGGTATCAGGAATGTTAACTTGTTAAGATTTGCGCTGCAAGATAATTATCATGATAATTTTCGCTTTAGCAAGATACTGCGGAAGACCTCGGGCACATTTTAAGTGGTAACAGGAATATTAACGTGTTAAGATTTGTGTAGTCAGATAATTATCGTGATAATTTTCGCGTTTGATAACACGAATTGGTTTGCGAATACATTTGTGATAATTAAGTGGTATCAGAAATATTAACGTGTTAAGATTTGTGTTGTCAGATAATTCTCGTGATAATTTTCGCGTTAGATAACACGAATTAGTTTGCGAACACATTTGTGACAATTAAGTGGTATAAGGAATTTAAACGTGTTAAGATTTGCGTTGTCATATAATAATTACGATAAAATTCGTGTTAGTAAGATATTTTGGAATACCTCGGGGACAAATTAAGTGGTAACAAGAATATTAACGTGTTAAGATTTGCGTTGCAAGATAATTATCGTAATAAAATTCGCTTTAGTAAGATACTTCGCAAGACCTCGGGCACATTTTAAGTGGTAACAGGAATATTAACGTCTTAAGATTTGTGTTGTCAGATAATTATCGTGATAATTTTCGCGTTAGATAACACGAATTGGTTTGCGAATACATTTGTGATAATTAAGTGGTATCAGAAATATTAACGTGTTAAGATTTGTGTTGTCAGATAATTCTCGTGATAATTTAGTGTTAGATAACACGAATTGGTTTGCGAACACATTTGTGACCATCAAGTAGTATCAGGAATATAAACGTGCTAAGATTTGCGTTGTCAGATAATTATCACGATAAAATTCGTGTTAGTAAGATATTTCGGAATAACTCGGGGACAAATTAAGTGGTAATAGGATATTAATGTGTTAAGATTTGCGTTGCAAGATAATTATCGTGATAAAATTCGCGTTAGTAAGATACTGCTGAAGACCTCGGGCACATTTTAAGTGGTAACAGGAATATTAACGTGTTAAGATTTGTGTTGTCAGATAATTATCGTGATACTATTCGCGTTAGATAACACGAATTGGTTTTTCGAATACATTTGTAATAATTAAGTGGTATCAAGAATATTAACGTGTTAACATTCGCGTTGTCAAATAATTCTCGCGATAAAATTCGCGTTAGTGAGATACTACGGAAGACTTCGCAACCCCAAGAAAATGTATCTTATGTCAGTTCTGGGCACTTTTAAGCCATTAACTATAATAATAAAATATCTAGCAGAAATATATTTGCAAACGCTAACTTAATATCTAAATAAATATCGTAATAAATAAGTGGTAACACAAATATTTTCGCGAACGCTAAGTAGTTTACACGAAAGTGTTCGCGAACCCTAAGTAGTTAACACGAACATTTTCGCGAACCTTAAGTAGTTATCGTAAGGCAATTCTATGCCACCATATTTATATGACCAAGATTTCTGGATGATTGTGACAAATATTTTAATACAAATGACACCATATATACAACATTAATACTGAGTTTATAATCTCACCATGCATATTAATATGAATAACGGCTGTGTTTTATTTACAATTATTTAGAATTACATTTTTATCTCAACTACTCCTGTACAGGTTATTGAATTTATAAAGGTTATATCTTTCTATATATAGACTACATGGCTTAAGCATCGGATTACGTTGTTATTAAATTCCAAACATTTGCTTTATTGTTATTTTATTTCTTGTTTCTATTATGAATTCATTGTCTACTATTTAGTTATACACAGAAACGCTTTGGACATGTGTTCCCTAAGGGATACTATTTTATGTCGCCATCATCTAATATAATTATATGTTTTGGTTATCAAAGCTGATTTCAAATAATATGTTGCGTTAATGTGCCCTGACGATTGTTTTTATTATTAAAGTACAAATAGCATAAATACTTATGTGACCGCCCATTTGTATGATGCTGATATGCATCCACGTTGTTATTTTCTTGCATTGCCAATCTTTAAAATTTATTTAGATTATTCAAGTATCATTGATGACAAACATGAGGCGGTAAGATCGGATTATTGTACGGACATTACATCGTGATGGAATATCATAGGGTTTTCATAGTTTCTTTTTTTAAAGGATCTTAATTTTATAATTACAATCCCAGGATAATATCAGTTTACGGTTTTATTAACTTCATCAAACATATTTACTTTTATTAAATGTAGGTCTCCTTTTCTTCTTGTAACGCAATTATACGACGCCCTGTGATGCTTTGCATCATTGTTTTTCTTATTTTATAATTGTCATAAACAAGATAAATGTATTTTCCCCTGTAGAGGAAAATCTGTACTTTCCTGACATGAAAGGGATAAAAAGATATTAAAATGTGAAACCAGTACACGACCGTGTTGGAGCTTACAAATAACGTGACTATGGCTCTGCCGTGACCACTCTTTGTTGCTAGATTTTCTGCATCCATTGTTATTGACCCGCAGTTTCAAAACTGTGCTCATTGGCATAAATGTATTCCTGTTGTGTTGTTGTTTTTTTTCTTTGTTTTTTTCGCCTTTTTCAACAGTATTTCAGTCATACCACGGCGGTCAGTTAGCCTACTCACACTTTTCCTGGGCAAGCTTAGTCGTTCTAAGCGGTTTGCCAGCACCAAGTGCACATACTTATGCCAGTAACTGACAACTGTCCTACTTGAATCAGAGGTAGGGGAGAATGGCCGTAGAAATAATTTCTTGACCAATCCCAACACAAGTTATGTGGCCGGGCTGGGGAGTTAACTCACGAATCCCGGATTGACAGTCCAGCGCTCTACCAACTGAGCAAGCCGGGCCCGGCTTAATATATCCCTAAATGTATGTCTAATTATACCTTAATAGCTGTATGTTTATATACTTGCAGTTTAAGTCCAGTACTACATCATGGTTTGCCAAGCTTAATTACACTATGTGTATGTGGTACATTATGATTAAACGTTTTGATTAATAATAAACTTAGTGTTTTTGTACTTAGTCTTATATAGACACTAAAATGCATATATATTCAAGAACTGCAAAACAAAACCTTTTTTACCAACGACACAGGTGTAAATTTTAGCACTTTTATTTTGTTATATTGAAGAATAAGGTTTCTCAAAACGTCGGTGTAGTTGCCAAATGTACATCGAAGCATAGAAATAAAACATGTAAATCCTAAATTTCGAAAAGTGCCATGATACTAGTAATGCACTGGTTTAGAATTTGGAATAAAATGTCGTAAAATAATGCAGTTACAAATAGAATAGTTTGCAATTTATACAAGAGCAAATAATTAAAATGACCTTGATGTAAATAATGCAATAAAATACAAAATAAATTACAAAGAAAGCAAAACAGCATGTAGCGGCACAGATAATCCAGCACGCGCATTAGTATACATAATTATACAAAAATATATAAAATATACAAGTATATTTAAAAACAATGAATGCATTTATGAACAAAGCACGCATAAAGTACGTTGTTAAAAATGAATTTACTGCTACAATAAAAAAAAGAAACAAAAGTATTATTATTATTATTAGTATTATTATTATTATTATTATTATTATTATTATTATTATTATTATTATTACGTTAGCATTTGTCATCATTAAAATGATAAATTAAACATAATGTTACTTAAACTTATTGGAGTTACCGCCCATTGACTGCTAGTTTTCAAACACTAAAATAATGCTGAGCTAAATTCAGAGCTGAATTGAGAGCTAGGTCTGTAATCGATACCGTGATTTTTTTTTATTTATTAAACACGTTGTGGCATTTGGCACTGTCATAACTGTATATCTATAAGTTGTCTAAAATAACATCATTATGGGTACTAATAACATGTTTTGCTGAAGTATTATTATCAGAATAGGTCTACAAGAAGGCTTTCTTATTCAATCCACAGCATTTTATTATTGTTTCATGTAAATTTGGCCGAAGTCATTTAGTACATATAAGAAAAACATTAGAATGCACATTATTATTAACAGAAACAAAGCAAGTAAGCGTTAATTTATACTGTACACTATTAGGCTACATATGTGTGTTTAACATATTATTATTATTGAAAACAAAATTATGCAAATCAAATCAGTAGCAAATCAATAATTACAAAAAAATAACAGACGTTCATAAATAATTTCATTAATATTTAATGAAGCCTTAGGAGTGTTTTTCTGTTTCGTTTCATTGCCCTTGACAATCTGATGTAACGTGTTCAGTGTAGTAGTGTGTATAATAAATACATTTCGTTTCATTGCCCTTGACAATCTGATGTAACGTGTTCAGTGTAGTAGTGTGTATAATAAATACATTTCGTTTCATTGCCCTTGACAATCTGATGTAACGTGTTCAGTGTAGTAGTGTGTATAATAAATACATTTCGTTTCATTGCCCTTGACAATCTGATGTAACGTGTTCAGTGTAGTAGTGTGTATAATAAATACATTTCGTTTCATTGCCCTTGACAATCTGATGTAACGTGTTCAGTGTAGTAGTGTGTATAATAAATACATTTCGTTTCATTGCCCTTGACAATCTGATGTAACGTGTTCAGTGTAGTAGTGTGGATAATAAATACATTTCGTTTCATTGCCATTGACAATCTGATGTAACGTGTTCAGTGTAGTAGTGTGGATAATAAATACATTTCGTTTCATTGCCCTTGACAATCTGATGTAACGTGTTCAGTGTAGTAGTGTGTATAATAAATACATTTCGTTTCATTGCCCTTGACAATCTGATGTAACGTGTTCAGTGTAGTAGTGTGGATAATAAATACATTTCGTTTCATTGCCATTGACAATCTGATGTAACGTGTTCAGTGTAGTAGTGTGTATAATAAATACATTTCGTTTCATTGCCCTTGACAATATGGTGTAACGTGTTCAGTGTAGTAGTGTGGATAATAAATACATTTCGTTTCATTGCCCTTGACAATATGGTGTTACGTGTTCAGTGTAGTAGTGTGTATAATACATACATTTTACAGCGAAACAGTGGAGAAGCAATAAAAAATGTCTGCAAGTATGCTGCCTTTACAATAAGGCACACTTTCTTAGGCAGTAATTATATTTAAATTATTAGAAATAATTGAGTAATTACAAGTCAATCAGAAGCCTTCATTGAAAACAGCCTGCACTCTCCACAGCGTAACTGGGTATGCGACCTCCACGATTCCAACAAACGGTGATATCATTACTGATGCAGTATACCAAGCGTCACTAGAATTTTCATAATTTAATAAAATGTAAACCTAGCGATCATTCGCAAAGCATCAATAACTTAAGTTGGGCCGGTATACACAACAAAAGTCGCTATAAAAAGTTCCTCTGTAACTAATCAAACCACATCAATGTTTGAAGGAGCTGATTCGAAGTGAATTTGAAGCCATGTTTACAAATATGGACCCATAGGCGGGTTAAAAGGTATGGGGGCGGAAGCGGCGTACGCCCCCCTCTAAAATGCTCCAACATTCGATTTTTAAACCTCAAACTATCTTCAAACATACGTATTTTCTTGCCAATGACGTGTTCATCAATCAAATAATTGCAATAATCAAACCCATTCTTTGGTATTTTCGTTTAATTGTTCCTTGTTGACATCAACACGTAAGAGAGACCAAAGCAGTTTGTTGGCAGCCTTTTCCGATTACTGAATATCGCCCCCCCCCCCCCCCCACCCACCTCTAACTCAAAATTCTGGAACCGCGCCTGGGACCTTAATGTATTGTGTCATTATTTTAAAGACATGTTATTACTAAGTGCTCTTAGCGACCAGTTCTTCCGGGTAATGGATATACTATCAAAGTTAAAACGTGTTTGTCAAAATAGACGACAATCCTGCATCGTAAACAATGAAGCATATCATTTCGAGGCATAAAACAAAGCTATCAAACAGATAGACATTTGTAAGGCGATTGTCAATGAGACAGGTCGCCTTGCCCCGCATGTTACTCCATCAGCTGTCAGTTTCTGGTCGTCGGCAAGCGGTATGAATTCACGATTGGCAGCATCCGAGCAGCCATCAGGAATAAAATACCAACCCAGTCTGTCCTCTAACTCAGATTTGTATGCATACCACTCTGGAATGTAAATGAAATTGACGGACTAAATGCATAGTATAATACTCTTCATTTGCTTAAGAGTAATCGCGCTTTGATGAATGTATACAAACAACTTTTTTGACTGTCACGTCTTGGTTAAAAGCAATATCATTTCATTGGCAACAGAACTAAACACTACTAGAATAATTAGTATCCTATAGGTTGGGCCGTAATGGACTATAGGTTTTCGCTCGGTCTGTCTTTTCGTATGTCCGTCTGTTATAGCTTATAGCTCGTAAATATCATGCTAAAACTGTGTTTCTGTTCTGATATTGATATCAGGGGTAAACAATTCATGACGACATTCAACGTTGTAGAAACGGCGGAATCTTGAGTTATATCGGAATAGTTAGATAGATTGGATCTGGCGATGTTCGATCAAGCCAAATAACTGTGTTATTTTTGGCTTGATTTCAATGCGATAATGCTTCATGTATAAACAACACAAACAGAATCTGAAGTAAATTGGATACTGGAATCGGTTGTGGCAGGCCAGCGAACTGAGTTATGGTTGACATGCGACAAGACGAAGAGTGTCGACCTTTTAGAAACAGAATATGCACTCATAAGGGACAAGTCA
This sequence comes from Congeria kusceri, assembly GCA_027627225.1. Lineage (NCBI taxonomy): Eukaryota > Metazoa > Mollusca > Bivalvia > Myida > Dreissenidae > Congeria > Congeria kusceri. The sequence continues at coordinate 30,245,162 of CM051034.1, forward strand.
TAATTGACTGAAAAGTCGAATTCGATCTGGCAAGAGCAAACCAACAGGTTTTTTTTGTGCTTGATTTTGATACAGTAAAAAAAAAAATGAAGACAGTCAAAATTGGTAGAAAACAAATCTGAGGTCATAATGATCAGTTAGTCAAATTGTATGCGACATTATTAGTTAAAAATAAAACACAAGAAAATTATTATTTTCCGCTTGACTTCATTAAAGTGTCTATGAACGATCGTACAACAGATACAGTGGCATAAAAATGCAATTAACAAAATAAACCTAACATATATTTCTATTTAAAATGGAAAACACGTTAATAATAAACATTGCTTTTAAATGCACAATAAGCTAGTTTGTAATCACCAAATAGTTTTCGTCTGTACACTAGGAAACTCAAATATATGTATATACGTTGACTTGACAGTTGGCTATGGTTACACAGCACCAATAAACGATGCAAAAGTCGACACTAGTACTTATTGATTTTATTTTCATATCGAAGTGTTTCCTTCGTCATTTTAAACGTTTTTGTTTATATTCAAGTTTTAGTGTCACTTTCATCTGCTTATTTTGAAAATAATTCATATGAAAGATCGTACATACACTCTTTAATAAATAAACTTTTTCAAGGAATCTTCATTCTACCAATATAAAATCACGGGGAGAAGACGCGAAGATTGAACTCGATTTTCTGCATATTTGGTAAACCCAGTAAACCGTGGATAGATAAAACATGATTAAGAAGATGCGAACCAGAGCAACAGATAAGGATTCTGTTAGAATTGAGTATTACCACATAATATTAAAAATAATTTAGTACTGACAAAAATACTTGAGTACTTTAAATTATTTCACCCCATTAGAAAAGAAATAATTGAGTGTTAGACGAAGATATGATCTCCAAATTTCGTCAAACAACTGCAACACACAGATGTGATTTTTCTTTAATTTAACACAATATAACTTGTTATCTTTCCACAACACTGAATCTGCAAATTGTTCGCTCTGCATAAGTAACATCACTCGGGATAAATTCTTAAAAAATGTAAACTTCCTTTGGTAGATTATGCTGATGGCTGTTATGGCGAAGCCTGGTAAGTTATCCAATGTATGTGTTTGTGAACATTTTGTTAATATTCGTATTCAAAAGAAAAAACTTATGGGTACACACAAATGTCAATTGTTCATTTTGTGTTTTTGTGGCTTGAGACTTGTTTTCAATATTGAGGGGTTTTTAACAGTCAGCGGTCTGAATGAGCTAAGATTCTTAATAAGAGACAATCCATTCTGCGATTAATTCTGGGTCATAGGCAAAAATTAACCTTTCCAATAATCACTGTTATGAGCAATATCCTCTACAATGGAAATGGAAAACGGCAATGAGTGCGAGGCAAACGAGTCGATAACCCTAGATTTGTGTACAATTTGTTGTTATTTTTGTCTGCCTATGTGCGATGTTTTTTCCGGAATAATCATGAACATGACCAAAGCATTCCAGAATCACCGAACAGAAACAAAGAAAATGAAAGTTGCATAATGACGTCATGAAAAGGACCATTACAGAGATACTCGATGATTCTCAATTGGACACTTGTGGTTTACGTTGAAAACAACATCCAATCAAGCCGCTTCGTGGTAAACGGGTGTCTGTTACTAGTATTTCGTAACCTAATTTCGTAACCATTCCTTTTTGCCTGTTTTGTACACATCAATCGGTCATTTCGTACTCAGGTCTGTCAATTTCTTTACGCACTGCGCTCGCCGCTCTTTGCGTATTGGGTATTTTTATTGAGTTTGGTTACTCAAATATAAAATTAATTGCGTAAAACGGATTTCAGAATTGCGTATTTACGCAAATACGCGCCTTATCTGTTGCTCTGTCGAACTACATTTTGTGTTATCGCTTTATTACGGCTTTTATGGAACGAAATTTACACGACCGGAAAAGATTCCTACTAATGCAAAAAACACTTTCTTAAACGTTGTAAATCTCCTCGAGACAACGTTTTGTGAGAGCATACAGGTGTATTATAAAACACATACAAATTTATTAAAAAAATATCGAATGCTTTATTATCTAGTATTGCTTATTTATTTAACAATACAATAATATTATCCTTTCGACACCATTTGAGTAAGTTGAAAGTTTAATTATGTCACCAATCATATGTTTGTATTATAATTATGTATGTTTTTAATGTCGAATTATTTACTTACTTATTTGATCTCTGCTCCAACCTGAATGTTCTCTCATGTGTACAGCAGGGATGTGTTCACATGTTGCTTTATAGTCCGCAAACAAAAAGCAACGCATCTTGTCACAACTGTGTTGAATACTCAAAACCTGTAAATTATCTTTTGTACTTGTGACTTCAATTAGTGTGGTTGTTTTCATTTCAATAACCATGAAATGTTTTTCTGGATAACGAGAATGTAATATCCCAAACAATTCGTCGACATCTGCTTTGTTTGATCGAATATCTTCCAAGTAATATTGCCCAAATTTTTCTTTGCACTTCACCATTGTTTGGGAAACACATTCGTCAAATAGGCCTAACTGCTTTTCCCAATAATGTAGGTTTGTTTCGTTCGGTGTTAAGTTGAACTTCATTGCGTTGTATGCAGTTTCGATAGCTATTCCACTGGACAGTATATCATTAACATATTCTATAAAATTGCTCATGTAGGACTGGTTACATCTTTGGTTGTCGGCCACTAACTGAAATATAGTTTTTCCAGAAGACTGCTTGCACATTCTGTCAACAAAATGCTGAACATCGTCTTCGTAAGTTCCATCTTCATATTTATCAAAGAATTTTCTCATGAAAGAGTCTTGTTTTGCACCTGCGGAAGCTATCTGTTTTAAATCGCGAAGTCTGGATGAAGTTTCCCTTTCAAAGCTTGTTATATCCTGCAATCTGATGTCCAATTTCTGCTGTTCGAATAAATCGACCATTTTATTATTAAAATCATCGACACTGTTAAGTAACAGGTCAAGTTTATTAGATAACTCTTTAATGCTATTTCCCACGTTGTCGTTTGCATTGGTAAATAGGTCAAACAAACCTGTACCGAGACCGAAGAGGTCAAGTGCAACCTCACCTATAGTCCGAAATAGTTGTAAAGGTTGTAAAGGTCTAGCATCCGTGACGGGAGGTACGCTAACACACAACAAAGCTATCAAGACAAAATAGTAATGTTTACCACATTTTCCTCTTTCTAACCGTTTACTGCGTGCATACATATTGAACAGTAAATCGCTTAAGTGTTGTAAAAGTTTTTTTTATCTTACTACAAATTGAATAGCAGTTTTTTCATATATTACCAGAATCGTATTGTTTCCATCAAATTAGACACACAGGGCTTCAACTCGTTATATCAAGTGATGATTTTAGCAACCGATTATTATTTCACTACGTGTAACTTCCAACATTTCAGCCGTGTATTTAACCGGTGTTTTGTAGTCAATATATTGCTTCATTATAAGCGCAAATAATGACATTTTCATTAGATCATCCGGATTTTTTAAATATGCTATTATAAGAACTTAATTATTATGGTTTGACAAAATCCATTGCTCAAGGCTTTTTTCAAGTATGAGGTCATACTTTCTTTAGAAGAATATCTAAGGTAAAAAGGCGTGCCTGACAAATACGCTACTACACAATGGCGCTAAGTTAGTCATTTTGGGATCCCTGTGTGTGGCATGGTGACTGCCAAACATTAGATCAGCAATGAAACCAAACACCACACGACATACAGTATCGTGCATTCAGTAGTTGTGCCGTGTCACCCCCTGTATGTCGGTTTTATGGTATTTTCTGTTTAAAGGAAGTCGTTTCAAAACATAAATCCACTGTAGGCGGAAAGTGCCTTCCTGGATTAGCCGTGCGGACTGCACAGGCTAATACTGGGACGATACTTGACGCACATGCATTTATCCCAGGTTTCCCACGACACACCTTTTTTTTGTTATTATTGTAATATTATAATCAGTTGTTGAAAACTAATAATCGCAACAACTGTTTTGGTCTCGTGCTCAAATACAGCTTTGATAACTGCTTTGGCGTTTTCAGTGCTTAGGGTTTTTACTTTTATTTTGTTAATATTGAAGCCCTTGTCATATAATATTGTAGTATTAATTGCAATAATAGCAATAATTTAAGACCTGAACGAAATCGCAAAACATGTGTGGACAAAACACAAACTCGTAAGACAAGCATATATTATAACTATCAATTATCTTAAACCTTTTGTTCTCAGTCCTTGCTATATATGATCATTGCAGGTGATGTTGATTTTATGTTTTTGGTCCCGATTGTTTTTTGAGCTGTTATATCCATTTTTGGATATTTAGAGCTAAGACAGGCTACTTTCTTGCTTGAACATACTGAGTCCATCAAGGTTGTAACCCGGGAACCGAAAAACAGGTTGTAGCTTATTAAATTCACCTCGTCATATGAGACTTTAACTAGCTAAATTTATTCAGTGATACACGTAAGCAAATTAATATACACGTTCAAAAGCCATGTCAAGTATGGTTATACGTGTGCTTGTCTGAGGACTTTATATACAGCCATGTATTAATGATCTTGTTAAAGTTAATAGATCTTAAAACTATAGTGGAAATTATATTCAAAGGCTATATAGAAATGCTGAAAATGTTCTCATCAGATAACGACACCATTTTAAACTAAATTAAATATAAAATGTTTAATGTATGATTATGCAGTTATACCTATATGCTTTCGGTGAAACAGTTCTTATATGGCTATACGGAAACCATTGAATATATTCTCGGAGGTTAGTAGAATTTCAAAACGACAGAATAGGTTTGGGTGACCCAATACCAAATTCATTCAAGCCATATTGATTTGTAACAATACTGGAACACTACTTTTGGGGTTGTTTCCTTAACGGACATTTCTGTTCTTGTCACAAACCACTGGTCTGATTTGGCAATGTATTATTGTGCATAATATAATGGACAAATTATTGTTTTTAGATTCGAAAGTAATTCGTAAGAAATGTTTAATGGATGATAGTAAAAAAAATCCTTCGTTCTTTTATAAACAGGCTCTACAGGACTGGTTTAAATACCGTACCTGGTTGTATTGAAAACATTGAAACAGATGTTAATTATTTGACAATGAAAAAATAGTTTCGTATCTTCTTGGCTCATTAACAAACATTTCGATTTCATTTCACAACAAATTTATCTTAGTTATACGTTTGGTTAAATCATATATAAAATTGTGTAAGTATTAAAATAATTAATATATCAGTTTAATTATCTAAATTCATTGAAAAAAATGAACTTATGAACTTAAACGCGTGGCAAAGCGATGTAAAATCAGAATAATAACGTTGGACAAGATGTATATACAATATATTCTACGAGGGAATGTCATGAGGAACTTTGGATTTTTGTATTGTGTTGAAATGTAAACGACGCACTGATTTTCAAACTCTTTTAGTATCATTAACATGACTGATTTCGTTGTCGCTCATAGTGCATTGTTTTGTGCATTTTTCAACTAAATTACGCAACCACGTGTGATGGCCCAGTAACAGTGTCACGTCATTTTCGTACGTATTTGACACTCATGTTCTACCAAGTCGTCTTCAATTTCTACTACGCTGCGCGACGATGTACTGCCTAGTTACTACGTGTCATTACGTAGCGTTGCGTGGAAGAACGCAGTACAATAACGAGTGATGCGTGGCGTATCGTAGTTTAAAATGGCGAATAAAGCCTCGGTCACACTGTTTCTATTTTGGCCACGATTGCCCACGACTGATAGTGGACGTGTTAAAGCCCCGGTCACACTGTCGCGATTTTGGCTACGATAGCCCACGATTAATCGTGCACGTGTTAATCGTGATGAGTCGGGATGCACAGTGTCCCGATTATGTCTTCCTATGTATACCTAGGGTTGTTGCAGGACGAGACTACGAATATCAACGACACTTGTAGGTTTCTGTAACCGATTCACCACGGTTTTACCATCTATTACGGTTTTAATACGATAGGTATACGCTACGGTATCAGACGATTACAGGCGATTGTTAACGTTTCTCCTAAGATTGTAGTAAGATTCATCACGATAAACCTACGAGCAGCCAATAATTATCACGCTTCACTACGCTTTAAGGCGATTTGGACATCACGATGCCTTGTGCATAATCGTGCAACTAACGTAGACAAACGTAGTGAGTGCGTAGTAACATCGCGATAAACCGTACAGGCAACGCGAACCAATCGTCGCGTTGTCGTGGTCCATCGTGTATATTTGTGAGTAGTCATGATAGTTGTCGCTAAAGATCCTACTGGAATCGTAACTGAACCGTAGGGTAAGCGTAGAAATTCGTACCATAAACGTAGCAAAACGTACCATAACGTACTACTGTCTTGTAATATATATGTCATGAAATCGGTCACGATTAATCATGATCAATCACGAGAGGCCAAGGTTACCACGCTTCACCAAGATTTTGTAAATCGTGGGCAATCCAAGCAGTGTGACCGGGGCTTAATCGTGATGAGTCGGGATGCACAGTATCCCGATCGTATCTTTCTTACTAAGCTGACGGTTGTTTTAGGAATTATTATTATTGTTATATTTTAGGTAATGCAAACTTACAACAATGGTTTAATGTATACCAATAACTGTTGCATCCTTTTGGGGAATAAAATTTACATAATTGTTTACATAAGCGGTTAAAATAAAGTTATAAACATATTTTCGACATACACTCTATAACTGAACATAATTATGAACAATTTTACTCATTGTATGTCATGAACAGAATGTTATATTCATTCACGTAATGAAAGAACTATTTTGTTTAGACTACATAATCGGCGCGGCTCTATAAATAGCAATTACAATGCTTCAATTCACGGGGACCACAGTCGGTCACAACGAACAATGTTGCCTGTTAAGCTCGCATCACGTCTGCCTGTCAATAGTGGTAAGGTTTCTTGGGACAAGCACAACATATAAATTGGTAAATTTCTGGTATTTTTCTGATAAATAAGCAAACAATTATTAGCAAATTTGATGGAGCTTATATTTCCTATTATTTTATCATTGTGTAAAAATAGTGTTGCACGTTGTAACCGAGTTGGGTCCCCGTGAATTAATTCTAGCGAGTACAACACACCCCTGCAGGAGAGTGAATCATTCTAAACATAGCGCGCAGTAAAGCTTTGTTAATACACACGCATCAATTAGCGTCCGCAGAATCCTAAACCCGAGAATTTCAATAAATGGGGAATTTATAGTTATAAACTTACTGTGCATGTTAATTTATATTTGAATTGTTGTTGCGTTTTATTAAGAATTATTTATAATTGCACCTTTCTATCAACTTCTGCAGTAGATTTTATTCGATCTATAGAAGTGTTAAACATCTTTCTATAAGTAAAATGTGGTGAAAGAAGTCTCGTAATGCGTCGAAATGTTATTCATGTTACTTTAACTTTATTTGCGTAGCATGAATACACTATGTGCAATACTAATGATACATATAGTATATTATTTCACATAACTATGGACACATGTCTAATATATATCATAATTTTCATTCGTTCCTTCTATTATTTTCTGACAATGTTAATTTGTTAAATTTGCATGACAAATTCGTGTATCAATTATGTTTACCTAAATTACTAGTATTTAGGTTGTTCATGTATCACTGGTGAAAACATTGGGCGGTATATGATCGGTTTATTCACGGTACAGATATTAATAATGATTGACTTTATCTCAAATTAATTTTGGGGCCGATACGTTTTCTTATGGTGTCCGAAAAATTTAAAGTCCGAGAAGACTCCTTAGTAGGGACTACTAGTCACGTAACCGATCATCTTGGTCCTCTTGTATTATATTTAGGGCAAAAAATGACATCTCAATATTAATTTCAACGCCGATTGTCTTTTTTAAGACATTTTCTTGATTTTAATTTGCTCTAGTAAATAGTTATGATATGCTGAATTTTTCTGTGGTTTGTAAAAATGATTGATTTTCAGCACGTTTCAACAACGTTTCAGCTGACAAGCACACACATAAGATGTATTCGTGATGTTGCATTCAACAACTCAGAAGCTCTTCTATAAAGTTGCTGGTCGCTTGAATGGCAAGCAACTTTAAGGAATCAAATGAATGCACTTATATTAGCAGACAGCTATTGCAGAAAAACTATTTTGAGAATTCAACAAGAACCAACGGTAAGAGAAGAATTAACGTCAAGTCAATGTCCGCGATAAAATAATACGGACCACAGCGAAACAGACACTATACTTCCAATGGTATCCTACAGAAATAGCCAGGGACGATCATTAATTGATTTGCTCTATGTCCACTGAATTTCAAAGAATAGTAAATGAACACAAATCTAAAAAATAAAATAACACAGTATAATAAAACAGTTATCACAATGATAAACCTCGGAATAGAACGAGATTGCAAAAATAAAATTATTCCAAAAACTAAAATCGAAAAGTTAGGACTCGAACTAGTGGTGCCGGGTTAATACTCTCGATGATTTTCCATCTCTTACCTACTGAGTCACAGAGTCACACAATACGGTCGTCGGATTTGTAACATAAAATAACACTGCATTATTTTAACTGTCCTCGTTAAAGCTTACGAAAACTATCTAACATCGCCCGACTGTCATCGAAGATCAATGAGGTGCCAGGTCAAAGTATATTTATATAAAAGTATATTTATATAGTATACGACATCATACTAAAATTAATTTCTAAGTAACGAACATAATTGTTTAAGGCGATTATCTAATGGAAACGGAATTATATACATGCCAGTTAACAAGTCAATCTGCAACGAGCCTTGCAGAATAACCGTTCATGCGTGGTAGTTAGGAGCATCGATTGTTAGTGATTCGTAGCCTACTGAGTCAAAAGTAGTTCATACGATGCGTGCTCTTGATTTTCTATACTGCAGTGTAAAATTAATACAGTGAAGTAATTTGTTGTCAAAATATTCAGAATAAGAATCGGTAACAAAAAATAAGACTTTCGCAGCGAGTAAAAAATAACTGATGTTGTGCATTAATTTAGTGGTCTTATTCCAGGACACCCAGGTGAATATTTCGGTTACATACAAGTATATAGCGAAAAAAGGGGTTTCATTAGTTTGACATAACATTTTAAATAAGTTGACTTTTTTAGAAACTGTAATTGTAATAAATCACATGATATACCAATTATACTTTACATGACATACATTATCTTAAATAATTAAACGGTAAGAAGAGATGCGTGAAATTTTGCTGTTTTGAAGAAGGACCCTTTCAGGTTTCGATTTACTGACTCGTAGCCTGCAAAGAAAAGAAGTAGTTTGCCGCGATACCTGTTTTGGAAATTACCCTCTCAAAAGACCGTTGGCTTCCGTCTATACATACGCTGTAGTTTGGTAGCGTAGCCTTAAAACTGTCGCAATGAAAAATCTTTGTGTATACATTGGGATATTACATTACTGTGGTGTTGTATCGCTCTCGTTTATTGATTTATCAATCCTGAACAAAATATTAACAAAATATCGTGCATAAAAAAACATACAAACATAACGTAATTATAATATGTACGTCAATGACGACATAATCTGGACGTTTAATATTTAGTAGCTAAACAAGCGTCGTATTTTCGTGGATACAAATAGCACGGGGTGTTTCTCAATGTCGCTTCGATCGTTACTTGTCTAAACGCACTTAAAAGTCGTCCGGTGTTTCCAGCCGTTGACTACGGATTTTTACTTTACAGTGTGAAATACAAAAATTCTGTCCGACCGCTTGTATTTGTTTCTGAAAATATAGATCTACCAGTATTTAAGTCAGAATAACAAAAACACCATGAAATAAATTAATAATGATACTTTTGGACAGTATATTAAAAAAGCTAACACAATGTTTGACTAAAGAATAATAATAATATATTTTATAGTGCATTTAAATAAAATATTTGTGCTTTCTATAAAATCTATGGGTGTTATGAATAAACACTGTTTAGGTAGTTTAATGGGAAATAAAAACAAGAAAGCCAGTGACCGTAAATTTAAATAATAAATAAGATAAAATTATTGCAAGAGTCCCGTCTGAGAAGCAGAACATTTTGATGAGTACTATTTTTTGTACAGAAAACTCTATTAATTACGATGCAAAATATGTAACATTTGCAAATTATAGTGAAGCAGAAAAAGTTAAAAAAAATATTGATAGGAACACTTCGCTTAGATCAAGAACAGAACCATCAAATTCAAAACTGACTTTCTAAAAAGCATTAAAAGCATTTTTCTTTAACTGATGTACAAATGAAATTACCATTAGGCTAGCTGCAAGTATTAATAACAGGTCGAGTTAAAAAGGCTGTGAACAGCTTTTGATTATTTTGGAACAGAAATAAAAGTGGATATTTTACGAACAATTAATAGCATTGACTTTGAACTTGGTATAGTTAATCGAAGGTTTGGTCACCTGGAGAAAAAGATAGACTACGAGAGGAGACCACATTTTTCTTCCAACCATATTCAATGTGAAACAAGCTGGTGTTTACTGGCACACTGTTGATTAAGTATGCATCATATGTAGACGCGAAGGCCACGATGGAAAGAGAGATGGGTAAGGAATTGCAGTTGGACGGGAGAGGTTGGTATAGAGAGAAATTGGAACAATAGAGGTCCTTAGGGAGAGTAATTAAAATCATTAGTGCTCTTAAATAATGCTGCAGGACATACTAGGTATTGTGTTACACCCTTGCATGTGGGAATTCAGTAAATTTATATAACATTCCTCTATTCTACGCAGGGCTAAATAGCTACAAATAAGGGAAGATCAGGGGAGATCAATGTTGGCGACTTGTGCAATGAGTTATCCACAGTTACGGATCTGAAATGCCATTATCAGGTGCCACAAAGATCCGTTTCGCGTTTGACACGCTGTTCAAACAGTCACGTCATCACTGTCTCGGAAATGTTGTTTAAGATCAATGACCATGCTGATGTATCGTTATTTATAATTATCTATATCTATACATGTATGTATATAAAGCGCTACAACCAAATTGTATAATAATTATCTCTACACATTCGGCACATTTTAATTTTAGGACGCAAAACCAAAGCAACAATAAAAGAAACGTATTGAATATAAAGGAGTTCCTTAGGCTTTAGCGTAATACGGTAAATGACAATTTAAAAGAGCAGTATTCAAAGAGGTGGCGATAAATGCATGATCATGTATCTAAAATAACAGCAGCGCTGAAAAACGGCCAAATTGTATGGATTTTGTGCGATACGCAATTCGCTAATTAGTTGCAGAAACATCAAGAAATATCTTAAAAAGATAGTCGGCGTCTATTGCAATTTTACAAATATGTTATGAAATTTGAACTTTATATATAAAAACATGTAATTATATTTAAAACTTAATTGTGTAACTTGGTTGGTTTTATACCCGACAATTTACGCATTTACATATCCGTCTCGTGTCTGATTAAATCCGTATATCACACAATACTAAAACACTCACGTACTAAATTATACTACAATATCAATATATAATAATTATATAAACAATTATTTATTTTGTTTTGTTGTCTTTGTTTTGCTTAAAACATACTTGTGATTTTCACTGTCTTACGGATTATCTAGTAAAAAGAAAGAGATCAACACAAAATGCTTAGACAATAATCTGTACATACATCGCAGTCTTCTTTGTTAACTAGCACATTCTGTGCGAAATATGCACATAGAATAAAATGCTTTAAAATATGTATGGATAGTTGCCTCGTCGAGTCCTAAAGATCAACCACAACAATAAGTTTACCATGTGTTTGCCTTTTCATCTGCATAGTTTATAGCTCAGACAAATCGACCTAGCATTGACCTCGTTGATGGGCGGTGGTATCAATACAAACAACTCATGGGTGCACGATGGCTTTGGCTCGGCATGTCATCAGTCGGTTCGGTTACAGCTTTAGTGACGGTTCGGTTACAGCTTTAGTGACGGTTTGGTTACAGCTTTAGTGACGGTTTGGTTACAGCTTTAGTGACGGTTCGGTTACAGCTTTAGTGACGGTTCGGTTACAGCTTTAGTGATGATTCGGTTTCAGCTTTAGTGACGATTCGGTTACAGCTTTAGTGACGGTTCGGTCACAGCTTTAGTGACGGTTCGGTTACAGCTTTAGTAACGATTCGGTGAAAGCTTTAGTGACGATTCGGTTACAGCGTTAGTGACGAGTCCTTGTTTCCTGAAGAAGCCCGTTACTATTCTGTTTTTACCAGGATGTACAGCGATTGGTGAAGTTGCTGAAACTATTCCAACATCTGCATTCTCAGACATAAATCCAGATTAGCATGTATCATTAACTGTTGTATTGTCAGCCATGGTTCTTAATTATCAAAAGACATTCTTTCCCAGTAAAACATGAGTGGTACAGTGGTACTCTTGTAAAGGCATGTCAAGTATTAAGGTTTGTAATTTAGTCAAATCTTAATGTGTGGTCATCGTGATTTTAAGTTATTTCAATATAACAGTATATAATGAGTTCGTGATACTCGCCTGTCTACGCGTCTACTTAAATTATAGGAAATTTACCCTCGTGTTTTGGTACAAAGGGCGAAATGCCAAGACTCTGCTACTTGATATTTCTACAGTGTGTCTACGGTATATTAAAGGTGTTTTTCCATAAATGTGTTTTACTGTTAAATAGCATTTTATTTGTATGTATCGTGCTGAATTATTATAAAGAGTCCTCGGTCATTTTAACATAACGACTACTTTTCTACCTATAAAGCATAAAACTAATGTTAACGGTGCTTCCAATATTTAACTCAACACAAAATAACATGGAAATAAATTATTAACTTGGCAAACGTTCGGATGTTCCACTGATTATTAGAAGACAACCTTGAACATGTTTGTTATCAATATGTGGTACTCGAATAAGACTCGCGGCAACGCGGAAATTATTAATACTTACTCTTGCAAGGGTCCCTTTCCCATCATGTTCTACTGTTTTGATCAAATATGCACTTCATTTTGACAATACTATATTTTGCATCAATGGCAGATTCTTCTTTACAATTTCTAGGGTACCATTTTCTTACCTATTCTTACCTACATCAAACAACTTTTGTAAACATCGTGACAAATGGAGAATTAGCTCAGAATTCTTAAAGAGAAACTGACTTATTTTTTTATAATTATTTATTTCAGGTCTCTTTCGTTACCCACAAACAAAACACCCTTTTATATAACATAAAAAATGTCCACATCGATAAAAACTATTTCCTTTATCGAAAAATGCAAATATATATTTTATGTCGTTACAGACCCGTTTATCGTACAGCGACGGCCACATCTGGATTTGAATGAGAAAGTAAGAACTGCGCATGTGCCAACAATCGATCTTACTCGTCTAGACGCTGTACATACATAAAAGAGATTGCTGCGCAGCGAAGTATTATTTAAGTTTTAAATTTCTCTCTTATTGCGCATTTCGGAACAGAAGTTATGCTCAACATGTATTATAATATTATTTCAAAAATATACAGACATCATTAGAATCAATGGATGCTTTTACATTATAATTTTCGTAAAAAAATCGTACAGTCCCTCTATTTACAATCAGATACTGTCAAGAATGAAAGTTCAATCAAAACTTTACTGTGAATCAAACATCTTGGACGAATCGTACAGTATAATATTTAAATATAACTCGGACAGTTGTTTTTTTTAATTGTCCACTTGGAGGAGGAAAATAAAATAAAATAAAAATAAAAGTTAGAACAAACATTTAGCAAATGTGATAAGACAAATATGTATATAGTATGTATATCTTTTTCATAAATATTATCTATGACAGTAACAGGCACATACACACTACTGACAATCAAATTAATGAAAACAAAGTCAATTTAACATATTGATTATGAAAATCCTATTATAAACACGAGTTTATTCAAGATATCATGATAAAAGTAACAATGCAACGTTTGACAATTTAAAACATAAAAATGGGAACAAATTCTATTCATAAAATTCATCCATTCATCAATGAACACACATGTAAAAACATGATTCATCGATGGTTTATTAGCTTTACAGCATCGATTATGTTCAATCTAATTTTGTTTTCCAAAATCGTCTGAGAGGATCCTAGAAACTAAACATCAATTATGGTCCTATAACAAAGAAAGATGTATTTTAATATCGAGAATTTGACATCTCACTCATTTCGCTTATTGATGTAATTACCTAGATGGATTGAATGTCTTCCATGTACTATTGTGCAACATTGTCTTTGCACTGCATGATCGTTTGTCAAAATATCTAACTGCTCTTCACAGAAATTTAAGTTTATTTCGTTCGGTGTTAAGTTGTGCATCATTGCACAGGGGCGTCTGCAACTTTTCAACATTGGGGCGGCGAGAGGGGTGACTTCCAGATTTAGACGTTTTCTCTGCATTTCAATTAGTATAATATCCCATTTCAGACTATTCCAGGGACTGAATTAAGAATACGCAATAACTACATGAATATAATATTATCACATTTATTTTATTGTTGCAATTTAATAATTACATTCATAATATCGTATTTATAAACTGCTAAACAATCTCGAGAGAATTGTCAGATGCAAATAAAATAGTATATGATAAAATATGAAATATCCACAATATATATGTATAATAATAATAATACAAATTAATACTAATACTAATATAATAATTATAATAACAATATATGAAATATCAACATAAGTTTGTAAGTTGCAAACCACTGAGGGTTGAATTAACGTTGTTCTGGGTGTTTCTTTCAGAAAGAACGTTTATGACAGTTGAAATTAGCTGGTTGATTTGGTACATTTATATTTAATGACAATAACAAAATAGGACATCATTGTGTCATGAAGTCTGTTTTCTTCTTAAAAATTCGAACTTAAGATTTGAGTTATAGCTATTATAGAATAATTACCATTATTACCATTAGTGTGGGTAAAATGTTGTTATTATTGATAACACTTGCTGTCTACCTTCAAGGCCTAGTTTAATCCTTCTTTATTTGACCCCCACCAAAATCTGGGGTATGCCCATTTGTATTGGCACCCTGCTGTGGTCCCAGTGTGTTGACACTTATAAGCAGAGATAATACACTGCTGCAGAGGTAGAGATATATTGAAACAGTGCACAAAGCCATTGCTAAGCCAGCTGAGAGAAAAGATTGTAGATAATTATAAGAGATTTTATGGTGGACCAATACACTGAGTGGAAAACCCCATGGAGTGACTAGACATTCCTTAACAAGTGGCCTCTACGAGGGACATAGAGGCACTAATATGCACCCATCATTAGCAGTGTCATGATTTATGAGATTTATGACACATGTGCCGTTGATTGCCACGGATTACTGCATTGTACGCAGTATCACTGAGATATTCAGTAACATTGTTCATATATGACTGATTAAATCTCTGGTTGTCGTCCATTAGCAGAAATATCGTGTGTGTGTGTGTGTGTGTGTGTGTGTGTGTGTGTGTGTGTGTGTGTGTGTGTGTGTGTGTGTGTGTGTGTGTGTGTGTGTGTGTGTGTGTGTGTGTGTGTGTGTGTGTGTGTGTGTGTGTGTGTGTGTGTGTGTGTGTGTGTGTGTGTGTGTGTGTGTGTGTGTGTGTGTGTGTGTGTGTGTGTGTGTGTGTGTGTGTGTGTGTGTGTGTGTGTGTGTGTGTGTGTGTGTGTTTTCCAGAAGATTGCATGTGAAATCGTTCAACACAATTTTGAACATCTGTTTTTAGGTTCCGTCCTCATATTTGTCAAAACAGTACCTATATTCTTTGTTTTGTTTCTGAGCTTTGTGTTATATGTGTTAGATCGCGAAGTCTGATGAAGATTTCCGTCCAAAGTTCTGTATAACCTGTAATTTGTTGTCCAATTTATTTTGCTTAAATAAATCTACAATTTTATTACAAAGAACTCCACACTGTTTAGTGTCAGGTAAGTTTTTCTGACAACAGTTACTCTTGAATAATGATGTTGCCGTTCGCATTATCGATGATGAAATACAAACGTGTATCGAATCCCAATAGATCCTTTGCAATCTTGCCAATTGTCGAAAAAATGTATAATGGTTTAGCATCCGTTGTATAAAGTACACTAAAACTTTCTTAAGCAACACCAACCAAAAACTTAGCGATGTTCATTTTGTTATGTTTGCCGTGCTTGTATAAGCAAATCCTTTGAGCGTCCTTATAACGCGTATCCTTTATATTATTTTGTGAAATAATGACTCTAATTTCATTATTCTGAAGACAACAGACAAAATATTTAGGATTCTGTGTTATTTTGTCCCTTTGTTCTCAAATTCCAGGCTACTTCGTTGTTTGCATTAATATTCATTAATATGTACTTGTGTACATTTGTTTAAATTGGAGGGTCAATGCTGAACAGTTGTTGCTATTTCAGGTGTGATTATAAAGCCACTTACACAGTACCCAAGAGTAGGAGGCTTTTAGGTCTTAAAAGAATTACCTCCATGCGAACATATTTAAAGTTTGTTTCCGAAGCATTTTTTAAAATTAGTATTGTAAGAAAACGTGATATATGGCAAAATATAAGTGTCTCTCAGTAATGATATGGGGCAACAAAGCTTCAATAATTAACATGACTGTAAATGACATGTGTCAGGCTATAAAATAGGCTATCGGTGAGTTCTAAGTTTTTACTAGATGTACTAATTACAGTTACTAATTTCATAATACACTGTAGTTAGTATTTTTTATACAAAGTTATACATGTATATTGCTATAAAGTTAGGTATTGAATGTTAATTTGAATGTGTGTTTTATTTAACTTGTCATCAAATGCATAAACGTATTAAAGCATCAGTTATGAATTTAGACAAAAACATTGTGCACAAGTGCACAACATGTGTGCAACAACAAGAATGCACTAGACAAACATCATAACGAGCAACAAACATGAACAAACAGTTTCCAGTTTTTGGAAATGATGTTGATTTCATGTTTTGGGGCTGTTCAGCTTATGCTTGGTTATTTTGAGTGTAAGGCACAAATCATGAATTACTTGGATGGACTGACCGAGTCCACAAACGCACAAAATCTAGGTAGTGTACTGAAACCGAAAAAAGACATCCACTGTGTAGCTTATCAAATTTGGGTCGTCTTGTGAGACTTAAACTATCTTAGTTGTCTAAGATCTTTTTATCGGCTTGAAATGTAAGACGGGTACAGCACGGCTAGAAGACTCATCAGACTACCTCATTTGGAGGTGTTAAGAACATGACCAGGGGACACTACCGAGGTGGTCCGATGGAGTAAAAGTATTGTAAACTTCCAATGTTCTTTTTTTTTTTCATTTTAACGGTATTTTTCGGTAATCGGAGAACAGTACAAATCGGAGAATGGTACAAACAGAAATGCTTAACGAACGCTCTTTTGAAGTGTGTGTGTGTGTGTGTTTTAATTATTATTTATCAATGTTAAATATTTATTTACAAATATGCACGATACATTTCTATATATACTAGCAAAGGCTAGTTTGCAACTACCTCTAAGGCCATGAATTATTGGAGTTACCATTTTACGTTTACAGAGGTAAATAAAGCGTTTTATTTCAAGACAAAATATACTATACTTCCCAGCCAGACAATTTACAACTTGATCCCAATAAAAAGGTTTTACAATCAAACCTAAATTATTATGAATGTTTTTGACAGAAGATGTGATGTCATGTAACAGCATTTGTATTACATTACAACTCCAAAATAAATGAACAAGCGCTTCTGTTTCTGTATTACAGAAAATACATTTGTCTGAATCAAGGATCTTCATTTTATTTAGCAAGTTATTTGTAGCTAGAATGTTGTGAGTGAGTCTTACTTGGAACCACTGATTATATGAATCTTTTGTCGTTGTAAAGATCCATGAATGCAAAATTTCCCACAACGATTTATCAATATTAAAGAAGCTATTCCACTTTGCTTGACATGTAGGTATTTCATTATTTTGTATTCATATTATATATATACTAGGGTTATTTTTATTGCCACACAATATTGGCTTAATGTAACATGGAATAATAGGAAAACAACAGTCATTATTAAGTGATGTGATATCCGTGAGCCTGCCTGAGCGAACACAGGTATATTTCAATTGATTGTATCATTCCTTCGAATTGTATAAATTTTATACTGATACCAAGTTTTGTTCAAATTCTATTATATTTATAAATGTTCCATTATAATTCATAATGTCTTTCACATATCTAATTCCTCTGTTATACCATGTTTGAACAAAAAAAGGTCACGGTCCAATTAAAAACTTATGGTTAAAGAAGAGAGGAAGTTTTTGAAATTTAGTGATATTATCTACTGGGAAAAGATCAATAAAATCTGCAAAGGATTTTAAGACATCTTTCCAAAATGGATTGAATAACTTTGCTGAGGCAGATTCAATATAGTACTTTCAAAAGTTTAATAGTTTTTGCTAATTGAAGTATATTGGTTAACACAAATCTGTAGCATTTACTATTTTATCCTGTAACCAGAGCATTTTCAATTTTTTAACATACGCAAAAACGTCAACCATTTTAAAACCTCCTTTATCGTCATCTTTAATGAGGACCTTATTTTTTATCCTTGAATGACCTTGCCAAACAAATTTATAAAACATGTCATTAATCATATTTAATATTTGTGTATTTGGGGTTTGTAATGTGGAAAATAGATTTGTCAAAAGAGGTAATAAAAGTGATTTGACAACTGTTATTCTTCCAATTGGCGTTAGTGCTCTTCTATTCCATAACCTTATACAGTGTTCAATACGTTGTATTTTATAATTAAAATTGTTAGGCACAATGTTTTTCAAGTCTATGTGAAACTATATGCCAAGTAATTTAAAACTAGTGTTGCCCCTAAAACCTGAGTGAGTATTGGGAAAATTGATGTAAAATATCTAGAGCTTTATTAACTGTGTTTTCACACAAATGTTTCATCTGCAAATTGCGTTATTTTGTATTATGTGCCATTGATAAAATACCTTAAATGTTTGTGGTGTTTCTGATTTTTATGGATAACATTTCAGCACGTAAAATAAACAAATACGGACTTATTGGATCCCCCTGCCTACAGCAACGGCATATGTTAAAGAATTCGGAAAGGAAACCATTCAATTGCACAGCAGTAGAAGTATTATGATAAAAAAGTGATATCCAATTAGTAAAAATTGGACCAAATTGAAAAAGGAAAGTGTTTGGAATATAAAATCAAAAGATAGAGTATCGAAATCTTTTTCAAAGTCAATCATCATCAGCAATCCAGGTATATTTTGTTTTTCAGTATAGTTCATTATATCATATACTAAACGAATGTTTTCCCAATAAATCTTCCTTTGATAAACCCTGTTTGATCTTTATGTATCAAATGATCTAAAACAGATTTCAGTCTTGCAGCTATAGTTCCCGATGCTAATTTATATACAAAATTTAATAGAGTTATAGGTCTCCTTTTTTTTTAACTTCTTTGGTGTATTTTCTTTAGGAATACATGTGATACTTCCTTGTTTCTTAGTTATAGATAGTTCCCCAGAAGTCTTTTAAAAAATTAGATGTAAATCCATCAGAACCAGGACTTTTGTCATTGTTCATATTTTTTTAAGGTATTCGAAACTTCTGAGAATGATAAAAGCTGGACTTAATTTATTAATATTCGCATTTTCTAAAAAGCTATCAATATCAAGATTATTTATTTCTTTGGACGTCGTATATAAATTTTTAAAAAATAATTTTGTTTCTTTTAGAATTTCTGATTGATTATAAATAACATTCCCATCACAGGTTTCTAAAAAAGGTATTACTTTGTTGGTGTGGTTATATTTGTCTAAATTACCAAAGAAATGTATTGGTTTTTCACAATTTTTCTATCCATTCAGATCTGGATCTAATTATATTTCCTTTCCTCTCCTTTCTTCTCTTATCAATTGTATTTTATTGTGTAGAGTGATTAACAATGCATTATTATTTCGAAGTGTTGTTAAATAATGTACACAAACGAAGAATGTTGGATTTTGAAATCCTCTCAAAAATATGCATTGACATGTTTTACCGATCGGAGTTCTTACGACGAACCATTTTCACATGTGCTCAAACTGCCATGTATCACAAACAACATTCTTGTCATACTGAATAAAGAATGTTTGCATTAATTCTGATTTGTGTTACTTTTCTGTGTAATTATTTTCAAATGAGGTGGTCCGGTGGTCCTAAGGTGACCCGGACGTGTTATGCATTTTAAGTGAAATGAACTTGGCTAAACTGTGTGTTTAGTGTTTGCAAGGAATGAATATATGAGTGAATGAATTAATGAGGTTTGTTAAAGCATAATATTTTTATGAAGGTTCATTTATAATATTCTTGTAATATATTCACTGAAATTAAACAAGAAATGTCTTTTAAAAGAGACAATCGGCGTTGAAATTAATATTAAAAATTACCTAAACAGACAGCCTAGATTATCGGTTACGTGATTTCTCAGACCCCAGATTGTTTGGTCCCCACCAATATTAGGAGACTTATTGGATCCCAGATATTTCGACACTATAATAAAACTTCTCGGACCCAAAAGTTAATTTGAGATAAATTTATTAATTTAAAAATTAAATAAAATTGTCATTAATATCTATGCCGTGAATAAACCAGCCATACAGCTCCATGTTTCCACCAGTGATATATGAATAACCAAAATAATTAAGGTTAACATAATTGTTATCTGAATTTGTCAAGCCAATTTAACAAATTAAAAATGTAAGAAAATAATTTCGGGAATGAATTAAAATTATTATGTATCAGACGAGTCTATATAGTTATTTATTGTACCGGTAATATACCATTCATGTTAGTTATCTAATATAATAACTATTTGAAGTCAAATAAGCATTTATAGTGTGTATCCCAATAAAAAGCAATAGTCAGGGAACATTCAGCGATTTTTGAAATGTTAAGACTTTATTTTTGATAACACAAACATAAAAATTCATTAGACTATGACGATTTTTAAATTATATCAGTAGAAATATGATATATCAAGAGTTCCTGTGTATAATGAGTATTGCAAATTGTGTATTCATGCTACGCAAATAACAATTCGACGTATCCCGAATCTTCTTTCATAACATTTTATCTATAGAAAATGTAGCATCTTTTTACAGATTAAATAACATCTACTGAAGAAGTTATTAGAAAAATGCAATTATAAATAATCGCTAATAAATCATAACCACAATTGTATTTCAAATTAACAGTCAGTTTATAAATATAGATTCCCCATTTATTGAAATTTTTAGGTTTACGATTCTCTGAACGCTATTATTGATGCATGTACGAGTATATTGACACTACTGTTTCTGGAATGTGATGAACTCGCTCGACTCAATGGGCTACATGGAACGGCAACTCTGCGAATGAGATTTATGAATGGGAACATTTCACAATTGCTATTTATAGAGCGTACCGCTTATATAAATGTAGGCTAAACAAAACAGTTATTTCGTTACGTGAATGAATATATCATTCTGTTTATGGCATACAATGAGAAAATACGTTCATAATTAGCCTCAGTTCTAGAGTATATGTCGAGGATATGTTAACTTTATTTTAATCGCTTATGTAAACAATTATGTAAATGTTTAATCCCCAATAGTAAGCAACAGTTATTGGTATACGTTAAACCAGTGTTTGAAGTTTGCATTCCCTAAAATTAGAAAATGTTCCCAATTCTATTGGCATTCAATTTTCCCGCTGCATAATTATCGCAAGAAATCTAGGTCAAAGTGATCTTAGACAGCTACGCCGAAAAAACTGTATGTTGTAATGTATTATTTAATTTTGAGACTCCTCCGCTCCGGTCAATAAATATTAGCAGGTTATAAATAATTCGACATTCGTTGTTGTGTCTTCACATGTTTTCATTGTGATGAACATCAAGCCCCATAGGCAACACCGGACAACCGTAGCACCACCAGACCACCTCGTTACAAGAAATTCACAATAAATTAGCTGTAAACCAAATCGTGGCACATGTCAAAGTGGTTAGTCGTAAGAAGCCGGTAAAACGTGTCAGTGTATATTTTTTACAACTTATAGAACCATACAGTGTTTATTTTTGTAACTTATCTAACGAATCTTCGAGTGTTCTTGTGCCATTCCTACTGGTAATGACATTCGCCTATTTCTAAAAGTACCGTCAAAGGGAGAAATTAAGACAATATTTGAAGCCATGCTTACTGTTTGCAATAGTTTTACTCCACCGGGCCAGACCTTTTATCTAAACATTCCTTGTGTTATCTCTTCGTCTCCCACAGGTTTAGTTGAGCTGGGTGTATACGTGCGTTGTTTTGCAATGATAATCTGATGACGATCAATAAAGTGTCGTGTCCCGGCAACCTTAACGTCTACCCAACACAGTCTTATCTAAAGTGTCCTGTTGAAGCGTTCAATACTTTGAAATCTCTATTATTAGAAGAACAACTGTTAGCACTTGACCAACTTTGCAAACTGATCCGAGTTGTTCAGCCAACATGTTCAGTTTTGAATTCAGTATTTAAACGGACTGTGTATGCAAAATGGGCAACTGCAGTAAAAATATGAAAGTTAATTATTAATATTGGCATATACATGATTAATTTACGTTAAAATAATACACATATAATGGAAAAATGTTCATGCAGTCTGAGAAAAAAATCACTATATAAATTAGGTCGTGTTCGTTTGAACCGTTTTTGTTTACTCTTTGAAGCCAGACGTGGTGGTATCCTATAATAAGCATAGTATGCTCGCGAATTTCAGAATGGCACCATTGGTAAGAGCGCTGTAATTTTTTCCTTACGACTTCGTCCTCGTGAGCTTGACACCCTTACTGTTTTTATCAAAATTATCATAATGGAGTAAATTATTCATACGGCATTCATTTTAAACACATTTTTATCACTTATTTTTATAACTTTATTTAACATTACAATGCTGAAGGAGATCCATTTTTTTGTAGACATAGTCCATTGAAGGCCATTTATAGAATATTTTGTTTAAAATTTCTTCCTTGAATGGGTTTTTTAATATTTCTTAGCCTAATCGGGCTTTGTATGCAGCGTGTCTAAAAGCGAGATTGACCTGGCCAGAACGCTAGAGCAAGGCATTCAGGTGGAGAGTTATTAATTTACTATCTAGTTTTGAAAGCCTTCTATTGTATATAAGGTTGGGATGAAGTCGGTGATTTTGTTGTCATAATCTTGGAAATAGAATTAAAAATAATATATATCCAACTGCGCTGCAAATAAATAAGGAAATATTATTAAACTATGTGTATAAATAACTTAGTATGTTTTATTTCGGTTTCGGCGTTCTCTTGCCCTTTGTTATAAAATAATTTAATATGTTGGCCGAGTCGGGAAAAACATATAGTTAGGATTGCGTATAACTATGAGATCACAGCTAAATAAACATATAGCGCTTATGTGGTGTTAATGTTAATATAATATATATTTTGAAAATTAAACATATTAATAACTAAGTAGGCCATTAATGAATGTCAACACCAACTGGTAATAAGAACATAACACACAATTGTGTCTTGATTGCATACTAGTAGTTAATAGTTTATGTGAACGTTAATATGCACATTGTACGCAACACGTGTTCAACTTTTGTATAAAGTTGTATAATTGTATACATCATAATTATGTAGATGTATGAGTGCGATATAATTATCCTTTGTGGAAGGGTAATCAAAACATGACGTTGGTTCGTTGAATGCATTTAATGCCGTCCTAGCGGGTGGTACGTTTTGTTATTGGTTCTACGAATGAAATAATGTTTTAATTAAACTGAAGGGGTTAACCTTGATTGTCATATAATGTGCTAACTTTTACAAATAATTTACATTAATAATTAGTTTTTCTCATTGTCTGACTAGAAAAAGTAATTAGCTAGAATGCACACCTGAACGCAATATTTTCAATCAGCGGTCAATTAATAATTCGTTTTTAAAAACTTTCCGGAATGGTTATATGAATGTAATACTCTGAATCATCGTTTTTACATTATCATTTAAACATAAATTTATAACAACACGATTACGACATTTTTGTGGAAAGAATAACTAAATTATATTACAATGTATCGGGTCATTAATTACAAATATTCTAAAAAGAAAGAATAATAAGAAAGTTATTTAATACTACAATATATATTTTATTTTATTCATAATAAACGTTCAATAGATCATCGCCTGTCGTGCTTCATACATTTTCAACAACAGAAACAGTTAAATCAAGACGAATAAACGCAATATAATTATGTGCTTATAAACAATAATAATAATATGTTCTAATGCATAGTTTAACTAGTTAACAAATGTCAACACGCAAATAAATATACCATGTTAATTGACAAACAAAAGCTGAAAGTTGCAACATAAGAGGTGGTTGCTCTGCTAATCAATTAAGGAATGCTTTTGCAGATCACTCCACTATCGCGCAAAATGGAAGAAGTCAAATTCGACCACTGCTAATCAATTAAGGAATTCTATTGCAGATCACGCCACGAGCGCGCAAAATGGACGGAGTCTCATTGTACAAATAATCAAAACATTGAAACAAATGCCAAGTGCATTGTCATATACAAAAACACACATACACGTGTATTTATAGTCCAATTCTTACAAATATGATTTGATACAAGTAACTTATACAATGAAAGAAACAAAAACAACGAACAAAACAAAATGATATAATAAGATCGTCAAACTAATATGCTATCCGATTTAAGAAACCATTGATATAATACTGAAAATTACAATCACTCGAATGTGTTTCATTTTCTTTGACAAGCTGTGGTAACCCATCATCAACACTGACACTGTGGAAAAGTAATGTCAATGTCTTTTCTATTGAGCTCAATTTCTATGGCACAAATTCTATGTAAATGATTAACAATAATAATGCGTACCAACTGTATCCGATCAGGATGTTGCGATGTGATTTTAATGGCGGATTAAATAAGTACACACAATAATCTGAGAAACACTAAGCATATATTCGAAAACGTAAAGGCAAGTTATACATGTTTATTATCACAATTGATTTTTCTCTCATTCGCAAATATTCTCTTAGGGCATGCTTGCTCGTGTTACCTAAAATCACTGTCTAATGTTTTCTGGATTGGGTCTTCCGTGATCAAAACAACATCTTGATTGCACAATGTATCTGTTCTCAGATGCTTATTAATTATTTAAGCAATATTATTTAAAATATATATATATAACTTTTAACCATACGCCGACCTTATTTAAAATAAAACAGTTACTTTAAAATAATAATCATATTTTTGCTAGTTTGTTTCTGTGTTAGAAACATTTAAGCACATGTGTATAATATTCGGTACCGTTAATGTTAATTCGTATCCGTTACGGTTTCCCTATATCGGAATCGAATCATTACAATGCATAAAACAAAGCTATCACACAGAGTGATATGTCTAAATCTATTCCCCACGAGCCAGAAGTGATGCATGTTACTCCATCAGCTTTCCGGACCTGGTCATCGGCTGGTGGTATGAATTCAAGACTGGTACTTTTTGATACTTCGTGTGAGCAGCCATAAGGAAGCAAATACCAATCCAGTCGGCCTCCCGTTCGGTATGTTTTTATATAACCTGGCCAATCTACAATATAAACACGTAAGTATTGGCTTATGATCTAATTTAGTGGACCTTCCAATGAAAATTTTTTTAATAGTAGTAGAAGAAGTGGGTGGTAGTAGTAGTAGTAGTAGTAGTAGTAGTAGTAGTAGTAGTAGTAGTAGTAGTAGTAGTAGTAGTAGTAGTAGTAGTAGTAGTAGTAGTAGTTGTAGTAGTAGTAGTAGAAGTAGTAGAAGTAGTAGTAGTAGTAGTAGTAGTAGTAGTAGTTGTAGTAGTAGTAGTAGTAGTAGTAGTAGTAGTAGTAGTAGTAGTAGTAGTAGTAGTAGTAGTAGTAGTAGTAGTAGTAGTAGTAGTAGTAGTAGTAGTAGTAGCAGTTGTAGTAGTAGTAGAAGTAGGTAGTAGTAGTAGTAAAATGAATATCAAAATCTGTACTTACTGTCTGTGGTGCAAAAGTCTTTCAGTTCTTGTTTACTTTTGGTACTCAAGTGCACAGCAGGGATGTTTTCACAGGTTGCATTCAATTCCGCATATGCAAAACAACGCATTTTGCCACAGCTTTGTTGAATACATGTAAATTGTAAACGATCGCCTGTATCAGTGATGTAAATGTCTGTGGTTGTTTTCTTTTCAACAACCAAGAAACCTTTTCTATATCGAGCATGCAAAATCCCGCACATGTCGCCGATGGGTTTCGTTGATTGGCTTGACTGAATGTCTTCCAAGTAATATTGCGGAAATTTGTTTTGACAATCCGTGACTGTTTTTGTGGCGACATTTTCAAAAAAGCCTAATTGTTCCTCCCAATACTGTTTTTCATGTGACGCAGTAAAGTTGTACTTGTACTTCAGAATATCGAATGCTGTTTCAATAGTTATTCCGCTGTACACCGTTGCACGTATGTAACCGATAAATGTCAGAACATAAGACATGTTGCATCGTTGACTTTCCGCCACGCGATGAAATATTGTCTTTCCTGAAGAAGGCGTGTACATATTCTGGACAAAATGATGGAGGTGGTCTACAAACAATGAAGCAGTTGTTGTATCTTTAAACTTCTGTATATAGACAAATTGTTCAGTGCCGATAGTTTGAGCTATCAGTTTTAAATCCTGAAGTCTGGAAGTAATATCTTGTCTAAAGGATTCAATATATTCCAGTTTGTCCTTCAAGTCCTCCTGCTCAAACAAATCTATAATTTTACTATATAGGCCATCAACGCTGTTTAGTACCATGTCAAGTTTATCTGATAATTCCTGACTTTTATCGTCGATGTCGTCGGTAGCACCATTTACGATGTCAAACACATCAGCACCGAGTCCGAACAGATCAAGTGCAGTCCCACCAATAGTCTTCAAAAACTGTACCGCCTGCGTGTCCGTTGACTGAAATTGGTTTAAACAAAAATAAATCAACAAACACAGCCGAAAATTGTTTTTTCAAAGTTTTTCTTCATTTTCAGTACTTGGCTTTCCTATTCTTAAACGAAATTTAAAGCAGGTCGAACGTCGTCTTTAAGTCTTGTCTGTAAGATTCTGGGTGTCGTATGCGGTTGTTCTCGTAGCTTCTGTGAACTATATACGCTGATGTTCTTGTCAGTTGTGATTATTCTTAACCTCACTTGCTGATCATACAACGCTTTCATGATAAGTGTGAAAGGCCGGCGCGCCATTCTTTTTGCGAAATGCTATCAGTATTGCTATTTACAAAATGCCAATTACTAAATTGGATAGTATTATGTTTTATTGCTGTTTAATTTGAACTGCTATGAGGTTAAGTTTTATTTAAACTTACATGTTTTGTGAATAATTATAGGCCAAGTGTGAGGTTCGTGCGCACGTAAACCGGTTTCAATCCCCAATGCTTTGCATAGACCGTTGGCGGTGACTCCAGTTTTATTCATGTGTGTTTTGTGTTTGTTAGGTGCTTTTGTAATGTGCTGTGTAATTTTCTCAATTGGTCACCTTCCATAAATAAAGGACCTCGGCTTGCTAATAAGAGGTCTCTCCTGCTGTCGCAACTGGAGTTTCGCTTTGTTTATATTTAATTAAGATATTTTGCAAATGTGTTAACGTTAATCAAATTATGTTAAACACAGGATTGAGTTACAATTAAGGGCAATATTATTGAAGCATCTACACTGATAAAATGAACGGAATAGTGTGTCGGGTTTGCCCTCAATACGAAAGAAAATACGTTGGTAAAGGCCAACAGATACTTAGTATAGACTTGAACATTATAACTGTTGTACTTGAAATATATTGAAAATGCTTTTTCTATGTAAAACGGAGGAATTCCAAAAGCCGCTTAAATTAACTCAATGTTTAGAGTGTTTAGAGTGTGTGTTATTTATAGTTTATTGTTATGCTATTGTTATGTTATTGTTATGTTATTGTCATGTTATTGTTATGTTATTGTTATGTTATTGTTATGTTATTGTTATAGTATTGTCATGTTATTATTATGTTATTGTTATTGTTATGGTTATGATTATGGTTACATCACATCACGTCACGTCACCAAACGCCACGCCACCCCACCTTACGCAACGCCACGTTACGTTACGCTAAACAAATTAATAAAACCAAGACCTAATAGGCATATGTGTTTCTATTTTACAGCTTTTTACAATTAAAAGCAAATATTCTGCTGGCGCTCTTCGATATTGAAGTGCATCGTTGAACAGCTGTATTAGTCTAGTCCCTGGAGGAATTTGTGTGCATTTTTTGTCCAAGCAGTTTCCTTGCATATTCGTGTAGGGGAGTGCCCACAGTTTTCAACTAAGTTTATGCTCAAGGTCACCAAAGGTCAATGTCAAGGTCATTTCAATGTCAAATTATGAAAATTGCGTTAAAAATTTGTTATTTACCTCAAATCGTTTATTTTATGAAGACACATGAATGAAAGTGCACCAAATGCATATTTCTGCAATGTGGCATCAATTTTCATTATTATAATGTCATTTGATGTTTTGGAGCACTTATGGTAGAAATTTTAAAGCACTTGGATTTAATCAAGAAGTCTTTAATAGAACAATTGCACCTTGCATTATTTTTATTGTCAAGGAATAATCTAATCAGTATTATGTAATATTCATTGAATATATATTTTCTTATCAACGCAGACCAAACTACAATAGATGACAAGGTCATCAAAGGTCAATGTCATTTCAAGATCAAATTCTGAACATAGTTTTAAAAATTTGTTTTTTTACCTCAAATGCCTTATCAATTTGTGAAAAAATATGGATAAAAGTGCACCAAATTGCATATTTAGTTATCATCCATTTTCCCCCGTCATAAAAATGTTATTTGAAGTTATGTTGAATTCATGTTTGAAATTCTACAGCACAAGGATAGAACAGACCATTATTATTTTTTAAAAAAAGCGATAAAGTCAAGGAGTTGCATTTATAAAATAATTGTACCTGACATTATTCTCATTATCAAGAAACAAAATGCTCAGTGTCCAATATACATTGAATATATATTTTCTTACAAATGTAGACCTAAGGATCATCAATGTCATTGTCATCAAAGGTCATTGTCATTTTATGGTTTAATTCCAAAAAATGCTTTAAAATAGCTAATTTACATGAATTTGCGGCATCATTTCTACAACTCGAATTATCAGATTAATTGTTTAACACATGCCACATGTAAACAAGGAGTGTGATTAAACTTTATATATATATATATATATATATATATATATATATATAGTTATATATATAACTATATATATATATAGTTTTAAACTTGGTAAATTGGAAGGTCTTCCGTCATTCTCGTAGCGTATTGTTGGGTCGCAAATTGATTATTGGGTCCTGAAGTCGACTAGAGGGTCTGGGCCCAACAATTTCAAGACCCGCCTATTCAAAATATCCTCTATTCTATAAATAATTTAACCCACTATTATTTTTCGCGATCATTTTGTACTGCGATTGTTGGGTCTACATATATGCCATTCGAGTATCGGATGAACTCCCGCGCATCAACAGCTTTTTGGAAAAGCTGAATCAGTCGGATCAACTCGGACATCTCTGTTCATACAGTAATAATAAAGCGATGTGTTTCGACCGAAGCCGAAGTCAACCATGTTTTTGCATCATGGCGGATATACGAAGGTTAGTGTGCATAATTGTTGGTTTTCAATTTATAGGCATATGCATCGAAACGAAATTAACTTTATACATGTTTCGGTAGACTGCAGTCTACTCTAGAACTATTAGATTTTTGCTTATGCGATTTTTGCCTCCGGTAAAAGTTGCACTACAACTGTCTCTTGCAGGCAGAAGTTGTGCAGTGCCAGTTAGTAGTTTGCTTTTTCTCCAAGATTCTAAATAGCCACAATCATGCGCGATAACGGGAACTTTTCCAATGTTTTGGCATTTATCGTGTTCCCATAACGCCACAATTCCTCAGGATCAAAACCATGTAAAAATAATTATGGTTTAAAACTAGAGTTAACAAAGACAGGCCATTTTTTGAATTTAAGATTTATATACATTACTATATATCGTTGGAAAGGTCTTTCCAAATGCAAATCAATGCACTTTAATTGAAGCCTCTATCATAAAGGGTATAAAAGTTATTGCATTTTGAAGTTGCCATGTATATCAAAAAGGTGAGGCAAAAAAAAAGAACGTCTGAAGTCTATGCACTTAAGGCAATTTTACTGTGACAATCCAAGTGAAAAGTCTATAAAATCATACATCAAAAGAAAGATATTTCAATCAGGAGATCAATGCACTTTAAATGAAGCATTTATCATAAGCAGTCTGAAAGTTATTGCATTTTGAAGTTGCCTTGTTTAGCCAAAAATTGAGGGAAAAATAAGAACGTCTCAAGTCTATGCATATAATGCAATTTTACTGTGACAATCCAAGTGCAAAGCTTCTAATGTTACACATCAACAGAAAGATATTTCAAAAAGGAGAGCAATGTACTTTTAATAAAGTATCAGTCAATGAGGATAACAAAGTAATTGCATGTTTAAGTTTCCATTACTATCATCAAATGTGCCTATAGTTTATCGTATGTATAATTTTCGATGCATCTAAAATACAACATTCAAGCAAAATAAACATGTTGTAATATCATTTAAAACAAACAAGATCCACTGTAGAAGAATTAATTTAAAATGAGACTTTAATACTACATAGCTGGAAGTTATCGGGAAAAAAAGTTGTCATGGTAACTAAAAAAAGTTAAATATTGATTATTGATAGGAAATCCATCATTATATCATCAGTTTCCGGCCTACATTGGAAGATGTCTGTATGCCGAAGACCCATACCAACAACATGGAAACAACTTGCTTACTTTGGAAAATTCCGTGGCTTACACATGTCTTCAGAAATAACTCTGTTTACCAGGAGGCCAATGATGGACTGATTACCTTAATATGAATTGTTATTAGAAATTAAAATTGATTATTAAATATGAGAAGTATGAAGCAAGAAGTATGTTCATTACAAGCTAACCATTCAATCTTTAATTATGGGTCCAAAAAGCAATTGCTATGGTTAATATGTGTCGTTTGTGTTATTTTGCAACTAAGTCTAATGAACAAATCAAATAAACTTGAAACAAAGTTGTATGGACCTTGACATACAGGCTATATTTTAAAAGTGACATGCCGGTTATATTTGAAAAGATAATAAAATTACAACTTATGTCAGGGATTTTAACTAAAATATCGGTGGTCCATACAACATTATTATGGAACTCCTGAAAAATAACCAAAAGCAAACACAATTAGGCCTAAATTAAAATTCTGTGTTTCCCCATTTATATACATTGTTACTGTTAATTGTAGACGGGATTTGGATAGTAGAACACTGTTATATATTATGAAATTATGTGTTGGTAGGTATTTAAAGGGAAACAAACACAATTTTTATTTAAGCTTCATAGTCAATAAGAAAACTTTGACCAATGTGAACTTCAGTGAGACACAAAACAAATGCACTAGACAAGACACACACGTACATAACAAACGCACAAACATGAATAAAACTGGGGTCACCGCCTTGGAACGGTCAATGCAAAAGAACAACATATATTGAAAATGGGTTCTGTGTGATACAACCTTAATTAATAATGTACCATATAAAAGTCTAAATCTCAAGAAAACATCTGGACAAACCATTTATTTTTATGGTTAAACTAGTTCCATGATTGTATGAAATTTCCAGTTTGTGATGATGAATGCTGCGAACACTTAACTCTAAGTTCTAACAATCATAAAATATAATGATATAATTATTAATTATAGTTCCTAACAAAATAACAAGAACATCTGAAAAAGGTCAAATTTCTAGAGGTCATTATCTCTTCTAATACAGTTTGAATCAACTAAAACAATATTGTTTATTTATTATGTTAATTATTATTAACAACATGCACTTCAAATAATATGAATAATTTGTGTATCCGAAATATATACGCTCGCAGCTCATCTTTGTGTATCCGAAATATTGAATGTCCGAAATATATACCCTCCCAATTCAACTGCATCGCGGCAAATTGCGGCAAAAGATATTCACAGACATGTGGGCTCAATGTTCTTATAAATGCATCTTCTTTTTAAAAATCATAGTACAATTTATTCCAAAACAGTCTAATTAGCAATACGCATGATCAAATATGGGTCATTTCTTACCAATTCGCTTGATTTTCTGTCTCGTCGTTTTTCATTACGTCTGCGCTTAAAATGTCACCAAACGTGCTTTCTACATAATTGATGACGTTTTACACAAAAAAAGCTGTCCAAAAGAAGGTAATTTGTAAAATATAGTACTGGGGTTTTCCCCAAAGTTCAATGTCATCCGCCAATTTTTATGCAAAACTAGGTCAGGTGTCCGGTTCAAAGACAGAAAAAAGGCATTGAAGAGTGTGAGAAAACTTCATTGTTTTAGTAAGATAAGATATTATTTAGTTTGATAGAACCAATAAATACAAACATTTCATTTAAAAAGTACATAAAACAAACTCCCAAAAATGTATGTTTACAACGGTGACACAATGGAGGAGCCTCGATTCGGTATCCCATTGACCTTGTTACTAGAGTTGCTGTATTGGCGGAATAAAAACGTACCAACTCTACTACATCGCTGTCAAAAGTTTGACATGATTCAAATCTATAAGATAATAAATGGATTTGACGATGCCGAAACTCACAAGTTCTTTCATTTCATCGATAACTCTATTAGAAGAAATATCTTCCAACTTACGAAACCCTACTCAAGGACAACATTAAGAAAACAACAAGACTTTTCCCATTAGAAACATTGATTTGTGGAACAGTTTAGATGAAGACATTGTAACCAGCCCTACCATACTATCCTTCAAGACCAAACTTGATAGGAAATGGTTTCACAAAAGGTTTTACCTTGATGGAATTTACTAATTGGATACCCCTCAGGTGGAGCTTACAAGCCTAAAAAGGCTTACCTGCTCAGAAAACCAAGACTCAGCCGAAGCAGAAGCAGTAAATGTCACAAATAGGCCTTATAATAAAAACCCAAATATTGGTAGAAATTCTGTGTGTGAAATTAAGATTTAAAAGCGCTAGCCCGAATACTTATAATCAAGTTTATGTCAAGCAAGGACATTTCGTACTAGCACGCCTATATACATTTTCAGTATATCACTAGCCAGAATTGAATTTTACAAGCCCCGGGCTATCGGGCTAATGTGAATTTCGCACACTGACTTCCTGTACTCGGTACAAAAATTCCATTCAATTTGCCGAAAACAAATAAAATAATCGTAGCACAAAGTGAAAGTGCACATTGGCCACCATTTTGAAAAAAAAACAACAGACGACCAACGTGGCAATAGACTTTTTAAGCAATGGTAAATGTGACTTCTATTGATACATCTTGAATTAATCTGGTAATTTCAGCTAAAATATGTTGGTTTCAAGGAAATAGAATTACCAAAAAGCCCATATTAATAGTTTTTTTTACTATCGTTTAGTGATGTGTGTAGCACATGGTAAAAGTGATGGGGGCAATCGATGGTGACGACTTTATTCGACAATAAGATTCAGTCCACGACAGCCGACTTACCAAGACAGCCTGGTACCAGGACAAACCAGTCCAAGACAGCCCACTTTTTATATCTAATATGTATACTACTACAATGATTGTAACTGTGCATTTTTTTTATCGGTATCAAACAATTATTCT
This sequence comes from Congeria kusceri, assembly GCA_027627225.1. Classification (NCBI taxonomy): domain Eukaryota; kingdom Metazoa; phylum Mollusca; class Bivalvia; order Myida; family Dreissenidae; genus Congeria; species Congeria kusceri. The sequence continues at coordinate 30,279,080 of CM051034.1, forward strand.
CTATAGCTCACATGCATTTTTGGTGAAAAATAGAAAGTCAAATCAATATTAATAAATTGGTAAAATAATAAATTAAAACAGCTGAAAAATGGGACGTGTTAGGAACATTTTATTGGACAAATGTAAGTTTTAGGAAATGGTGTTTGGCAACAAATAAATTCTAAACAAATTACATGAACAGTTAGTCATGTGCAATGCATTTTATGAAATTCTGATTGGAAACTGAAGTATTCTGTTCAATAACATGACTTTTAAATGACGGTCTAGCTATACAATAGGACGAGCGTTAAATTTTTGCACCGAAATGCGTATACAGTAGGACATAAATGATGTGTTAGTCATGATGTGTATTGGTTTATTGGCATGTGTGGCTAGTTATGTCAGCCTTATCACATGCCCTGATAGTTTGCACATTAAACAATAGTCAGCATTGATAAGAACTTGGCAGTAAAGCAATTATTATGTAGACGAGAGGTATGCACACAACTTAGCGTAGACTTGAACGCTACATTATTTCATATTATTTTCTGAGTGTTTCAATTCGTATAAATGATAAGATAGAATTTATGTAGCGTACAACGTGTTGGACAAGCACACTACTCAACTAAAATATTTAAGAGTTAAACATGACATAACGTGTTTATATCCATTACAATTTCATGCATAAAGTGGGTAAAGAAATAACAAACCGTGATCAAATGGAGTATTTTATCGAAACATTTTTCATTATTGATGTACGCACATTAAAGGGAGGGGAGCAGATATTTTTGAAGTCCATAAAACTGTCTAAACTAGTTAATGGTACGTAAATTCTGTACCAAAATAATGTATTTTATGCACAAAAAAATGCGGTCGATTTCGTATACATTTACATGAAAACTATAAACACACTATTATCTGAATTTGGAATAAGACATCAAACATAGAATAGACTTAATATTTTCTTTTCTACCACATATCTGAGAAATTCAAGATGTTTAATTGATTTTGTTAAATTCAGACGATCATGATGGTTTCAATAAAAAAAACTTTATAGCTCTTTTTTCAGCTCACCTGAGCACAACATGCTCATGGTGAGCTTTTGTGATCGCCTTTTGTCCATCGTTCGTCGTCCGTCGTCAACATTTACCTTGTGAACACTCTAGAGGCCACATGTATTGCCCAATCTTCATGAAACTTGGTCAGAACATTTGTCCGAATGATATCTCGGCCGTGTTCGAAACTGGGTCACATGGGGTCAAAAACTAGGTCAAATTGAAGAAAAAGCTTGTGGACACTCTAGAAGTCAAATTTTTTGCCCAATCAACATGAAACTTGCTCAGAACATTTGTTCTAATGATGTCTCGGCTGAGTTCAAAAATGGTTCCGGTCAGTTGATAACATGGCCGCCAAGGGGCGGGACAGTTTTCCTTATATGGCTATAGTCAAACATTGTGAGCACTCGAGAAGTCACATTTTTTGCCCAATCATCATGAAACGTGCTCAGAACATTTGTTCTCATGATATCTCGGCTGAGTTCGAAAATGGTTCGGGTCCGTTGAAAAGCATGGCTGCCACGGGGTGGGGCAGTTTTCATTATATGGCTATATATAGAAAGCTTGTGAACACTCTAGAAGCAAATTTTTGGCCCAATCATCATGAAACTTGCCCAGAACATTTGTTCTAATGATATTTCAACTGAGTTCAAAAATGGTTCTGGTCCGTTGAAAACCGCCAGGGGGTGGGGCAGTTTTCCTTATATGGCCATAGTGAAACCTTGTGAACTCTCTAGAACTCGCATTTTTTGCCTATTCATCATCAAACTTGCTCAGAACCTTTGTTCTAATGATATCTCATCCGAGTTCGAAAATTGTTTCGATCTGTTAAAAAACATGGCTGCCAGGGAGTGGGGTAGTTTTCCTTAATATATTGCTATAGTGAAAGCTTGTGAACACTCTAGAAGTCACATTTTTTGCCCAATCATCATGAAACTTGCTCAGAACATTTGTTTTAAAGATTTTTCGAATAAGTTCCAAAATGGTTCCAATCCGTTGAAAAACATGTACGCCGGGTGGGGGGGGGGCACTTTTCCTTATATGGCTATAGTGATCAGTACTGAACACTCTAGAAGTCACATTTTTTGCCCAATCATGATGAAACTTGCTCAGAACATTGGTTCTAATGATATCTCAGCCGAGTTTGAAAATGGTTTCGGTCCGTTGTAAAACGTGGCCGCCAGGGGGTAGGGCAGTTTTCCTTATATGGATAAAGTAACATTTGTAGAGCGGCAGATTTCCGTAACACTCAACACACTTATCAAACTTTATACAGTTCTTCTACATGATGAAAAATACTACTGGACTTTATTTGATAAAATTCAAAATGTCCAACTAGGAGCCATCTTGTTTGCCCAATCTTCATTAAACTTGGTCAGAACATTTGTTCCAATAATGTCTTGGCCCAGATCAATCTGGGTCATGTGGGTTAAAAAAACTAGGTCAGAAGTCACATTTATTAACCAAACAAAACAAAACTTGATCAGAACAGTTTAGTTCCTTCGGGTCTCAGGTGAGCGCCCTAGGGCCTTTTGGTTCTCTTGTTCATTTATGGGCTTTTTTTTGGCTAGTTTTCAGGTCCTGAAAAACTGTGCCCATGCATTCATGAACACGGTTCTGCTTTTTTTGGTAAAAATTTCGACAAAGCGTACAACTGACATTTTTGGGGTAATATCTATTTTATGGATATATTTTCATTGAAAATGCCTAGTAAATATTATTACTTTGCAAAATATTCACATTTACCCAGGTAACTGCATCAAAACCCAGAAAACAAAAAAATCCATCTTATTCTATGTTTGATGTCTTATTCCAAATTGACATACAGTACAGCTCACGCGAAACCAACAAATTCCTCGTTCCGCGGAGTTTAATGGCAGCGAGTCGACTCGGCATCGACCATCGCAGCAGCGTCTGTCCGCCGAGGCACTCCACGTCTGTCCGCCGAGGCACTCCGCGACTCTCCGCCGAGGCACTCCGCATCGGTTTTCCGCGTATCATATTGTTAAGTATTCAATTACATGTACAAATGTACATGAATATGCCGAAACAATTAATTTTACTGTGTTGATGTTTTCAAAATACAGTATAAGTAAAACTGGCCGTAATTCGATTTGAACCCGTTTTTACAACATTCCCAAGTGAATACATAAAATGTACATTTTATTTAAATGCTAAAGTTTTTGCACTACGAAAGTTTTATACAAAAAGAAACGATTTCAGAGTTCTTGCACTACGCCGTTTTTATTCCCAGACGACATGTACATGTATATATTTCGTAATGCACTTGGTCGATAAGCGCTCACTTTCAATAGGTGGAACGTGATGTTGTTTGTGTTATAGCATAACTTTCGTGCGCTTTTCTAGAAAACAAAGGATTTACGTAAATTACACAGACTATTACAAAATGTCTTAACAGCACTCGAACACTAAAATTTAATATTGGATATTTTGGATATAAGAAATGTTGCGTAAAAGTCTGAATTTTTGCTGATTGTACAGATAATCACGCAGCAGTAACAATTAAGACGCATTTTCGGATATTAAATGTATATGTTTCTTGAAAATTCTCATAATTAAAAAGGATCTTTAAACTAAAATATATGAAAATAGCGCTCAGCCGACGGTACAGTTTACCTGTAAATTTTTTCCTCGGCGTTCCGCCGCGTGAATGGACACGGCGGCATTCCGCAGATCGATGCCGAGGCTGAACAGACGCTGCGGCATTCCGCGGATCGATGCCGAGTGCCTCGGCGATTCGCAGCGGATCGATGCCGAGTGCCTCAGCGATTCGCCGCGGATCGATGCTGAGTGCCTCTGCGATTCGCCGCGGAAAAACACCATGCGGACTCAGAGTAATTTCGCGATCTGTCCACGGCGTAGCCGAGTGCTTTGTTGGTTTCGCGTGAGCTGTACTGTAATAGTGTGTTTATGGATTTTCCCGAAAATCTAGGTTGCATATTTGACCTTGGCATCAGTGTGTGCTTACATTCCTGGTAACATTGCGTGACCACATCATGTAATTTTCGAACAAAATGATAACTTTGATTATACATACAGTATATAGCCACAAGACAATCATTTTCATTTCCACGATGCGTTTACGAATAAATACGCCTTTCCCTTTTTCGCTACCTGTAGCTTCGTACCAAATTAGTAAATAAAAAAAATCAGGCAGATTTTACCCCTTAAATTAGCGGACTTATTGAAGTACAACTTACTTTGATAAAACTAATGATATAACCAAAAATAGTTATGGTTCCCGTCCAATATCAGCTCCCCTCCCTTTAGAGCTTTTACCTGAAAATTTAGTGTTTTGCAGTTATTGAGTGTCAGTACATGCAAATGCAATCAGTCGGTATCCCTGTTTGAAATCCAAACTGGTTTCAATGTTTGGTATTTTATCGTTATTATCAAACCATCTTGTCAGCCTCTATTTAACAATTGTTGCACCCAATAATTTCAGTTAAAATACAAAACAAATAAAATTTAGTGTATGTGTTTAGTAAAGACAAAAATGTATACTGTGTCAAATAAGTTTAGCAATTACATTTGATAAGTGAATGTAAATTATAGACAACATTGCCTTACCATAATTTTTATAGGTAAAGAGTTAATGAATGTGTATACAAAGTTGTAATACCAATTGTTGAGTTCGACATGACTTATGGTCCTTTATGTCTAAATCATATGCTCAGTAATGTTCTCAAAAATAATGACACCTGAAACAAAGTTTATGGGCATAATCGATAGACATCAGTCCTATAGACTAAAAACCGCTTTTAAAATGCCCACATAACAAACCATTTCAAGACAAAGCATTTCAAATTAAGAACTTTTGAAATAATCTCCCTTTGAATTGAAAAACATAGCAAAATCAGATTTCAAAATTCCATTCACTCTGAAGATAATCTAACAATACAAAGTGTTGCTTGGCAAGTTAATGTGTTGTTACTTTATGTATGAAATCACAACAATTTTCAAGAAGTATTGTTCCATCTAGAACTCATAGAAAACCCTTATGGGAAATCCCATGTTAAACATTATAAACACCCCAAATTTTATATCCGTATAGCAAAATTGGTACAAACATAGCATCAAACAGAGATATTTTAGTTCTTATATCAAATGTTAAATATTAGTACTGTTTTGTCCTACATGTAAGGACCCACCTATCATGTATCAAACTCCTTCATATACAAGTTTTTGCTGTGCGTTCAACCTAGTACTGCTGGGTCCCAAGGACCCACATATCATGTATAGAACTCATTCATATTCAATAAATGAAAATAGTTATGAGACACATGAGCTGACCTATTTACTTGTATACATTCAAGATTTCCGCATTTTTAAAATGGCTGACAGTGTGCCATGTGCTCCAGTGGGATATATACATACAGAATATGTTAATGTTTTTGTCCAGTGCACCACATTCTGTTATGCAAAAAACATAGATTATCATTCAAACTATATTGTGTGTGAAGATCGGAATCCAGATAAAGATAGAACACTGCACTTTGTCTATCTTTACTCAAGGGAAAGGGCAATTAAAGTGATTAATTTCATGAACAAATTAGGTCTTAGTTATTCATATGTGAATATAGTGAAAAATGAATGATGGAGAAAAGGTTTCCACAGGGCTAAAATGCAGATATATCTTGATTATTTTCTGTACTGGTACTCAAAGGGCCCTGTCACATAATAAATAAATTATAAATAAAAAATTACATTAATCCATATTTATAGACAATGGGTGGAACTCGCTCAAATCGCTTTATAATTTTGGTTAAACACGACTGTGTAACCCATTGTCAGGAGACTAAATCACATTAAATAAAAAGGATAACATCGAAATTACGATTTTGCATATTAAATGAACATAAATTGCAGCTATCTTCCAAAAATCCTAATCGCCAGTCATTTATTTATTAATTTTGCCAAGATTTTATATTCATAACAGAAATTTATTTCAGTTTGCAGCCATACTTGTTATTGTTGCATTTTGTTACGAGATATTTCATTGGTACACTCATATTGGCAAATATGCTCATCATGGTTCCCTTTATCCAATCAAATCGCTCGTTACAACATAGTGTGCAGATCGTAATGGCTGTTAAATAAACTTATCAATATAGAATTTGATTTTTAACTTGCTGTACACTCTATAATTGACGGGTGATTGAATGTTAGTTGTAGATTAACACATTTCTTTGTCATTTATTATATGCGCCATTATTTGCAGGCGTGCATGTTTTCTAGCAATTTAGTCTTGCATTTCTTTGGTTACATGGTCGTCCACGTTTTCATTCAAACAAATTCTCTCTTAAACCGTTAGGCCAATTTCGATGAACTTCACAGATATGATCTTTGGGTGACTCTCTACCAAAATAGCTAAAATGGTTAAGCTCGAACGAATAAGGTCCAAATAGGGGTTTTGAAAATGCAATCTATAAAAGTCTTATTTATCTAAAACTGCAAGGCCTAGGGCTTTCATATTTGGTATGTAGCATCATCTACTAGGTAAAATCTTTCAACAAAATGTTTGCTGAAGGCTCAGGTGAGGGACCCAGTACCCTTAGGGTCCTTGTTTATTATATGAAAATATTTTTTCACATTATGTCTTGATCTGTTGCAGAGCTAGAAGAATTCAACCAAAAGATGTGGCAATAAATTACATACAAAATAAAGAAGATCCTGACTTCTTAGAGAAGTTTTGGGTTGATGATGAAATCCGTAAGTATTGTTTTTATTCATTGGCAGTATTATGGATCATAAGTCATAACATGTTAGGTTGAGTTCACAAATGAACTTTTAAAGTGGCTCGTGCACATCAGTGTACATAATGAATGTGCCAATGTGCAGGTAACAGCTAGGAACAGAAATAATCATTAATAGTATAATAATCAGTTGAACAGCATTTCGTTTCTTACATTAAGGGAAGTATAGGAGTAAAAACCTGTATGTTAAAAATTCCAAAATTGCTGTAGCTTAAGAGACTGTCATAGCAATGTTCAGGCAAGATGTAAGTCCTAAAGGCAACCTTATTCAAATTGTATGTACCAATATTAACGAAATTTGGTCAGGATGTTTGCCTCATTGATATTTTGGTCAATTTCGAAACTTGGTCACATGGGTCGAAACTGTCAATAGGTAAAATAATACAAAAAAATTGTGAACACTGTCTTGGATCAGTCATAAACAAGAACTATATTTTAAAAAATAGTTGGCGCAAACTAAATGGAAATAGACTGATTCGACAAAGTGTTGTAGGATTTTGATATGTGTGTATTATTTTGTTTGGATTCTAAAGGCATTTGATTGTAACATAAGTTATGTATCGAAAAAATATCTCTTTGTGGAAAATCGGTTTGTCTTATGAATCTCAATTGGATGCTCTTTAACTTGAGGACTTAGTTCCATTATTTATAAATGTATATAATCAATAAGATATACGTGCACTTGTCTCCGTCAATTCGTTTCACGTTGACTTTGTGCGATAAGTGCACATTTTACATTGTCATTGTGTGAAAAGTCGTATTTTTAATTAATCATCGGCATCATTGTAGAGGTTTTCTGTGAAATTAAAGTTTATGCATGCCTGCCTAGTGTAAACTGCTTCAGATGTTTAATATTAGATATTTTCTGTGAGCAAACATTCTATACATAGACGGTGACATCACTCATAATGACCGTTCTATATTTAGTTAGATGTGCCTCATCATGAAATTTTCCAATAAGACGGCAGTTAGAAATAGTGCGACCATTACCATAACAAATGGAGCATTCTTCTAGAAGAAATTGAAACAAAATTTTAATTGCTTTCATATAATCAATTGCTTGTTTATCAAATGTTGTCTCATAAAGGTAGAATACCTTGTACTTCGATAAAGTGTGTCGGGTATGCATACCTTAACAAACATCCGCGGGAAAAGCATGAAAAATTCCACACGGTTGCAAGGTCAAACAAAATAAAATGTGTTTAATGTTCTAGAACGTTTTCATTTGTTGTTCCATCGTCTTTTTCATCAATTGCCGCTTTCTATATAATACTGCTGATAAGCATTCTTATAATAAAGTATGTTTTTTCATTAACATCGATATAAAATTCATTTTCTGATCACTAAAATTCCTTTCTACAACAAAAGGTAAACATGAGGATCGAAACCGAAAGTATTTTTCACTGGCCTGTTTGTAAACAATAAGACCAATCACAGTGTGTGTTGTAAAGGCATTTTGTTCATGAATTATTAATTAGCTTCGCTTACAGCGTTTTTCATTGGTCAATGGGCAGTTTAACTTCTTGGTCAAAAGCGGTGCGATGAAAAACCAGCCAGATCAACTTTATGTCAAGTTTAAAACTGGCTCAAGCCACATTTGTTACCTGATATTATAAAAACTATGTCAGAATATTTGTCTCTATGAATTGATTGCAAAGTGTTAAAAACTTTATTGCCAAATTTTATTACACTTCATGACAGGTGATTAAATAGGATGTATAATTTCTAATCTGTATGCATGATTTCTTGGATAATGGATTGTATACCTTTTAAAGAAACAGAGTATATAAAATTCATACAAAGTTGTTTTTGGTACAAATGTAACAGGCAAATGTTTTGCAGAATGGGGTGTTCGAGTGAAAAGGAGGGTCATGCAGGGCGAGTTCCTGGTTCAATACAGAGCGCCACTTTGTAACACTGAACCAGCAGATAGCAGCTTCAAGTTTGAAATTCAGAGTGGCAGAAAGACACTGTGGTAAGATAGTAGTTTTTAACCAGGTTTTTATGAGATTGGGGTAGGTGGGTGGGGCAGCGGCCGGGCGGTGACGTCAAACAGGGGGTTTCCGGTCAATAACTTAAGTTTTCATTGACTAATCTTGACCAAACTTGTAGTATATATACGACAACAGTTCTGCACGGTTAAGGTTTTGTTACTGATATGCCTTCCTGTAAATCAATATTCAGATGTTTAATTTGCCTATTAAACTAGGGTTTATTTGCAACAAAATCACAAAATTTCATGGAATTTCTTTGAACACTGAAGTGTTTTGAATGTTCAAAAATGAATGTCGCTCAAGACACTCACACGTCATGTATTAGTGATAGGGGACCATAAAAAAGATTTGTCAATTTCATTGTATTCCGTTAGCTATTCATGAGTTTGAACAGTTTTGGTGAATGAATCCCATTTTTAGTAGCATATGGTGGGCCTGGAGTACCAAAAACAACCAAAAATGTATGTGTGCATTTATCCAATGTGCATGAACCTTTCTTTATAAAGTTTGATTTACATGTAAGAAGAAGCTTTATTCTACCAACTGTTTGCACTAATCCCAGTTTTAATACTTACAAAAGCCTTTACTTAAATTTCTGATTTTCGGCTCCAAAATTTATAATGCAATGATTTTTGAAAATTCTTTTTCTTTTGCTACAGACTCGCGATTCAAAAATTAACCATGGCGAATATTTGCATTACTGTAGTTTAAATATTGTTGGTCGTTTAATGCCTTCAATACCGAGCATTAAAGACGTTTTTTTTTCTTTTTCGAAATAATCTGGTGGGCATGCTCAGTCATCTGTGAACAATCAAAACAGATTATGTTTTCTTTCGAGTTAAACTCTGAGGTCCCAAAAACAATAAATTGGTGTAATTTATCAAATAAATCCGCAACGGTAGAAGAAATCAAAATTTAAAAACCTGTGCAAAACTTTTGTCCTTGAGTATAGTATATAGTATATAGCAAGCTTCCATGGATACCTAGCTTGGGATTGTATTTGAGGGTTCTCATGTCAACGTCCAGGCCATTGTTACTAACATTAGAAAAACACTTTCCGCTCAATAACTTTAATTAGGACAGAGATATTGGGATGAAACTTTTTATGTAAGTAGCTTACATGGATATGTAGCTTGGTATTGTATTTGGCTTAGAGTCTGGTTAAGGTAAGATCACTGTTACTTAAAATAAATTACTATAATTTGAACATTTTGCAATGAAAGTTGATGGGAAGCTAGGCCATTTGGCCAAAGTTGAAAACCTGGTTTCGTAGCATTGCCGCGTTTCTTGTTTTTCTTTAAAACTAATTGCTTTCATGGTTTGTTTCTGTTGTATAGGCTCGATGGTTCCAACAATGATGGGTCTTTGGGCAGACTAATAAATGACGACCATATCAGGCCGAACTCTGTCGCTAAAGTTCTCCATGTGACCAAAACACCACAGCTCTGTGTGTTTGCTGTGCGAGACATAGAGCTGGGGGAGGAGATACCACACCTCTGTGTGTTTGCTGTGCGAGACATAGAGCTGGGGCAGGAGATACCACACCTCTGTGTGTTTGCTGTGCGAGACATAGAGCTGGGGAGGAGATACCACACCTCTGTGTGTTTGCTGTGCGAGACATAGAGCTGGGGGAGGAGATACGCTACAACTATGGCCGAAACTTGTATTTTCCTTGGAGAGATAAGGTACTTTACATTTTATTGTAGATATGTAAGGACCATAATGTATATATTCATCATGTACAGAGCTTGACACTAACATTCACAGCCAGGTTTCCCGACTGAACACCTGCTCTGAATCCAGCAGTTCCTTCTGAAAATTAGGATTCTGTGAAATTTATGAGTGATAAAGTTCTAATGTTAAAATAAAGATAGCGATAAGAGGAGTTGACAGCTTTGGCAAACACTGCTGTGCAATTCATTTAAAGTGAAAAGCTAAGTATCCCGACGGATCACATGGCTCGTAGGTGCTGGAGTTCTTTCCCAATTTTAAATGTCCTCTGGAACCCTGGACACTGTTAGTGTTGAGTGCTGAATGTATACTGGCAAAGAACGTATTCTAAAGTAGTAATAGTATAGAAACAGCTTGTCTGTAAGATTGGCCCAAATTCAAAACTGAACGGGAAATTGTTAGTTTGAATGAGTTTAACACCAGATCAAAACCATGTCCATGAATGAGTAATAAACAATGTTGGGCCCCTTATAAGTAATAAACAATGTGTACACTTATTGTTGGGTTCCATATAAGGCAGGAGAAAAATAATGGTTAGATTATCATCCGGATTTTGAAACAAAATGGTGTGGGTTGGCGGTTTTTATTTTTTTACTTTAGCGGACAAACATTTCACCCAAAAATGGACATCTTTCAATGTCCAAGACACAAATAAATACACAGTTTATCATTCTAATTGATTATTTACTGTAAATATTTAATTTAAAAACATGATAATTCCGATTTTGGAATAATCGCCACAGTTGCTAATTTTTTTATGAAATCAAAAGTGTTCGGGCGGGGGGTTTTGACGGGCAGGCGGGTATGAGAATCTGAAAATATTTCTTCTTCTGCCTAAGTAATAAACATTGTTGGGTCCCATATAAGTAATACCGGTAAACATTGTTGGGCCCCTTATAAGTAATAAACATTGTTGGGTCCCATATAAGTAATAAACATTGTTGGGCCCATTATAAGTAATAAACATGTGTACACTTATTGTTGGGTCCCATATAAGTAATAAATATTGTTGGGTCCCATATAAGTAATAAACATTGTTGGGTCCCATATAAGTAATAAACATTGTTGGGTCCCTTATAAGGGATAACATTTGTACACTTATAGCTGGGTCCCATATAAGTAATAAACATGTGTACACTAAAAATAAATGGTGGGTCCAAACTGTTACCTCTTTTACAAAATTATTTTGTGCCATCCAATAGTTTTGATTGTGATATTAACATTTTGCTGTTAACTATTATTCCAATAGGTTGACAAGACAAACCAGAGGAAGTCAAGTGTGTACCTAAGTCAAGTTGATGTTTTGTCATGTTTATTTGCTCGAAATTGTTCAATTTTAATTTCCAGAGACCTCAGAGTGATTTTCAAGGATATCGAAATCTCCTCATTCCACTAGCATGCAGAAGTGAAACTTTGTTGTGTGTACACAGGAGATCCATTATAGCGTGGTCCGTTATAATGCGGGTTCCAATATAATTTCAGTCCCTGCTAGCAGCAGCAGTGGCGATCTTTTCTCCAACATCAATGCACCAGCCGGCCAGTGGACCTGTGATACCGGCCTCATCCAGAATAAGCCAGACCTCGCCAAATGTGTCGCCTGCCAGACACCTAAACCTGGTAATGGTGGCTTTATTCAATTAATTAATGTATTGAAGTATCTCTTCCATGATTTTAATGCACATACAATTCTCATCTAATTTAGAGATTTTAGCTTTTGATAAATTTATTTATTGGTTTGGACTCAAGTTTTAGTCATTCTTAAGCATTAAATTGATATTCAATGGCTAATGAAGCCCTTGTCTCTGTTTTAGCCTCCTTCACGCCCGCAGCCACAACGTCGTCCACATTGATCACAGCGGGCAGCATTGTGCCAGGCAACTGGATGTGTCAGACCTGCCTCATACAGAACAAGAAGGATGACAGCACATGTGGGGCTTGCCAGTCACCCAAACCTACAGGTAGGGGAGGCTTCCTTGTGTCACAAATTGTGACAGCAACATAATAAGTAGGATTTAAAAGTAATCATTTGCCAATGAACAGGTACAGAGAACTCCACGAAGCCAGCTGTGAAGGAGGACAGCCTGCTGGCCAAGTTCAAGCCGGCCGCCAGTCAGTGGGAGTGCGAGGTCCGCCTCATGAGGAACAAGGCTGAAGACACCAACTGTGCCGCCTGCCAGACACCCAAGGTCTGCCTCATGAGGAACAAGGCTGAAGACACCAACTGTGCCGCCTGCCAGACACCCAAGGTCTGCCTCATGAGGAACAAGGCTGAAGACACCAACTGTGCCACCTGCCAGACACCCAAGGTCTGCCTCATGAGGAACAAGGCTGAAGACACCAACTGTGCCACCTGCCAGACACCCAAGGTCTGCCTCATGAGGAACAAGGCTGAAGACACCAACTGTGCCACCTGCCAGACACCCAAGGTCTGCCTCATGAGGAACAAGGCTGAAGACACCAACTGTGCCGCCTGCCAGACACCCAAGGTCTGCCTCATGAGGAACAAGGCTGAAGACACCAACTGTGCCGCCTGCCAGACACCCAAGGTCTGCCTCATGAGGAACAAGGCTGAAGACACCAACTGTGCCGCCTGCCAGACACCCAAGCCTCTCAAGGTACTCCAGATATCGGGTGTTAGGATGCAAGAACTCTTCCAAGTTCAATGACAAATGTAGATGGTACTCTCTGCAGGCAACAATTTAACTTACTATATTATGATCAAATTATGCCATTTGTTTCCTTTTTAAAGTAGTTAATACATTTTCATGCTGTGTATATGTTGACAAGTTGTTTTTTCTTTTGTAATACTACTTGAACAGCCTTGACCTAACAATTAACATCAATATTGTTTACAGGCGTTCACTCCCCCATCAGGAGACTGGATTTGTGACACCTGTCTGGTGAACAACAAGGGTACAGACAACTGTGTGGCCTGCAACTATGCGAGACCCGGCCCACCCAGGACACAGGCTGGTAAGGCGGGAGCCAGTTGATGGCATTGCTGTTTCTCTAGAAAATAGAATGTTGGTTTGATGATAGGAATATGTTCTAATGTATCTGCTTTTCTTTAGATTTTGATTGACTGCTATGATCTCTCTTAGAAAGACATAAAGCAGGCTGTTTTGCCATACTGTTGCATAAAAATACAGAAATGTTAGACATTTTTGTTAAAAGAGAAATGTTTGAGAACTAACCTTCCATAGCATTGTTGTTTACATTTCCAAGCTGTGGAAAGGCGTTCTCCATGTCCCAGAGTGGCAGTATAGAGGTGAAGTGCAGCGGTGGGTTCAGCTTCAAATCCACAGCCAGTGAACCACAGAAAGCAGGCTTCACTTTTGGTGTGCCCAGCAGTGGCAGTAAATCAGACAATTCCAGCTCTACTGAAGGCATATAGCTGGACTCCACCTCAACTTCATCTACTGGCTTAGGGTCTGGGTTCAAGTTTAGTGGTGAAAATGTGACAAAAACCAGTGAAAAAGCTGGTGGTTCAGGATTTGTATTTGGTGGTTCAACTAAGAGTTCAGAGGAAAGTAAATCATCAGAAGAGACAAAAGTGAACACAGTAAAACCTGGTGGCTTTACCTTTGGTAAGCGTAGTGAATCAAACTCTGACAGTAAGAGTGGGGCAGTTAGTTCAGTGTCGGACAGTGATAAAACCTCTAGTTCAATAGGTGGCTTCACATTTGGGGCTAGTGCTAAAAAGGACGAGAAAGAGACCTTACTTACAGGAGGCTTTAGTTTTGGTAAATCCTCAGACTTTGAGAACAAACCATCAATAGTGGGAGAGTTTTCATTTGGAAGTAAATTAGAGGCAAGTAAAGAAACTGAGCAAACAAACTCTGTGACACCTGTGTTTGGTTCAAAACAGACTCAAGTTCAACACCTAATGACTGCGACTCTAGATCAAGTAGCATTGTGGGATTTGGTGGCTTTGCCTCCAATTCCTCTGTGGCATCAACTGCTAGTAATGGTGGAGTTTTCTTCATTGCAACCAAGATCACAGAGAGTAGTTCAACAACTAAATGTACATTCATGAATTTTTGATATTGATAAACATTGTATCTTAAGTAGACATATTAAATATTGCCTTAAAACTGGTGGAAAAAATATTTCCAGCAATACTATAACTGAACACTTTCAAACTCATTTCAGAAACGGCCCCTGCAGTTGGTGGTTTCACATTGCCCAGTAAGCCAGCTGAGCAAAGTATGTACTCAATCACAAAGCCAGAATCGGAGCCTGCCGAGACGACCTCACCAGCCAAGAGAGGCAGAGATGAAGGTATGCCAATGTTTACACTTGAATGTTTCATGAATTTAGAACACAAAGACAAATTTTCTTATATCATAGAAGATTATTGGATTAACTTGTATACAAAAAATATTTTTAGGGATTTAGATCACACTGCATTTAAATTTAATAAAGCTCAATATTCATTATTTAATGTTCATTTGTTTCATCAGCTGATTTGTTGCATGTGTGTTTCTGTCTGGCAGATTCATGAGAGGCATCAGCGAAGAAGCCTTTCAGTTTTGGCCAGGCCACCAATGACCCTACATCTTCCCTCTTCACAGTTGGAGCAGCAAGTACTGGTATGTGTTAGGCCACTCTAATTTCTTGTGTCACGCATATCTCCACAAGTGTTTGAGACAGAGTCATGAAATATTACAGGAATGTTTGCTACCACATGTTGTAGTGCATCAAGGGTTTTTCTCCAACGTTGTATAGCCTTAAGTTATGGGCCTTTGATTTTGTACAGGCACAACACATAGTACAAACACTTTTATCCCCCCCACCCCCCTCTGAAAGCAGAATTATCTGGAAATATTTCCATCTTGTAATTCTGATGTACAGTGTTCAATGACCAGAATAATGGCTCTTGTTAATTTTATTAATTGGTCATTTTCAGATTCTTGATATGACATCCAAGGAACTTCGACTCCTAGCCAAACACTTGGGCCATGACGTGAAGACGCATAAAGAGTACTACCAGTTGTCTTCTGCAACTTTAGAACTTTCAAAGGTAAAGATTTATTGGAGTTAATTGCTTTATTGTATCTATAACAGTGATCAGTATTAAACAAGCTACCTAGGTTTACAATTTACTAATATTCTCCACATCAATTAGTTCTTTGTTGCTTATGCAAATGTCAGTTAACTACTAAGGGTTAGGCGGAGCACAGTAGTGCTGATGGTTACACTCTGGACTGTCAGTCGAAAGGTCTTATGTTTGATAGCCAATTCAAGCATGCCCTGCTATTGTCTTTTTGGTAATCAATATGACCAAAGATTCTACTGAGGTCTGTCACTTTCCACGTCGGATTCAAGAGTGCAAGATTCCAGCCTAAGCTAGAAAATTCACTTGTTTGAATCCATGACGATTGTATCACGTCTTAAATGATCCTTCATGGTGTCAATATTGTGTTTAATCCAAACAAACAAACCAAGGTTTATGAGTTTGTTCTCATAAAAAGACACACATTATGCAGGATAGGTATACTTGAAAACACCTCCTTTCATGATTTTTCTGTATTTTTTATCTGCTAAATGAGCCTGCTGAACTGTCAAACTGATGGTTGCAATATTTTTGTTCTTTTCTTTTTTTGTCAGTCTATGCATACATAACACCAGATGCAGCAGTGCATTTGGTAGCATTTGGATTGTCAATCCAGTGGGCTCATGTTTAATTCACGGCCCGAGGATGCCCAGCTACGCTCACTTTCGTGTTTTAACCAAACATTCGAAGTCCTGTCATTTACAAGTGAAGTCACAAGCCTTTGGTCAACTCAGACCAAAGTCTGTTGCTGGCCGTAATGGGAATCAAACCCATGACTTTTAGATTTGTTGGTGTCTAGTGCGCTATCAACTGCGCTAGCCAGACCTATCTTCTACAGTAATAGGTTGTTGAACCCTAACCAGCAGATTAAAAATAATCTATGCATTCATTTGCTACTGCCTTTGATTTGTATACTTATATGAGAATATTATGGTATATTATACCTTTATAAACTAAACTAATATTTGTTTCTCTAATTTGAATATTATGTCAGAGCTTGAAATAAGAAAGTGTCAATTTAATAAGTAATCACAGTGATACTGGATATTATACTTGGCTGCATATATACAATTATGCTTAGTCCAAACTTACCAAAGTGTAGGTAATCAATCTCTCTTTACTGAAGTCAATATTGAAATGAAAGTTTTAAACTTTAATGTATGTCATTCGTTTGCACGCAGGTGTCGAGAATGTTGATGGCAGTTGAAAATGGCACGGTTAATGAGTGGAAAGATAGACCCATGAGTGACATTTCGCTTGATGGTAAGTTATTCATGCAAGAGATTGATCATTCTAATCATCTGAAGTAAACTAGCAACAATGATTAGTTTAATAGGAATGATATTATCTGGAACAGATCTAAGCAGATCCTCCGGAAGCAAATTATACATTCAATGAAAATAGCGACTTCGGTTTAATGGAAGTTGTTCATCAGTGGTAATGAATAAATGCACCACCACTGACGCTCTCTAGCGCCGGCTTGAGCAGAACTATATTTTCAGCATGGTAAATGTATCAAATGTAGTTTCACTACAAAGACTGTTACAAAAAAGAACTATAGAATTTAATTCAAGCAGTACTAATACTTAAGTCTGTTTACCTCACCTGAGCACGACATGCTCAGGGTGAGCTATTGGGATGGGCATTCTGTACGTTGTCCGTTCGTTGTCAACTCTTTCTTCCAACGACATATTCTCTTTGACCGCTTGATTGATTTTTAAACGATCTTCACAGGAATGATCCTTAGGTGAATCTCTTTCAAAGTTGTTAAAATGCTTCCAGTTCATTTAATAATTGGGTCAAAATTGACCCCACCCCAGCAGAAAAATCATAAGATCTGTGTTTGCCATGGTCTCATTTTTAGCTCCCTGTCAAAAGTCTGCTTTTGCATGTAGACATTTTTTTAGCAATTTCACAATTTCCAAAAACCAGATCCTTAATGTTCTCACACAGGTGTTTTGCATATTTGAACTTCTTGCAGAACTGCCCTTGGCAGAGGATGATGGACCTCTTGATGAAGAGAAAGCAGAGGATGATGGACCTCTTGATGAAAAGAAAGCAGAGGATGATGTGCCTCTTGATGAGGAGAAATCAATGTCAGCTGATAACCAAATTGGTAAATTGAAGCCTTTCCTTACCATAATAATCAATTGCACGTTCGCATTTAGAAACATTTTGCTATACCCCGGCAAGATATTTAACCTTAGTTCAGCGCAGTGTACTCATGGTGTCTGTTATCAATTGGTGTCTGTTGTCAACAACTTTTTTCCAACTACATCTATACAACTTGACCCATTTTTCTGATGCTTTAGGAGTTTTAAAGTTGTGCAAATTATCCTAGTTCAATGCACATGAGAAGCAAAAAGGCTTAAAATAGAAATAAGTTTAAGAACTTTAACAAAGTAGCATTGCTTCGAGATGGCATCTACCATTTGTTTCTTGAAATAGTGCCTAACAGATGGAAAATGTGAGGTGCTTTATTTATTATTCCTGGCTGAAAGCAGTAGAATTTAAAAAAATTGGTGCTGTCCCTGCGGCCATTGTTTATCTGTCCATCAACAACAGTATCTAAAGGTCTGATATCCAATACCTGACGCAAGTGGGAAAGCTGTCAAGTCACTATTAAAGATCCGAGGAAAAGCTTAAGCGCTACATCACTGACACTCCCTACCACCGGTTTGAAAATAACACTATTTTCCAGAATAGAACATATATCAAATAATCCCAAAGAACCAGAGAATATGTAAAAGCTACACTATGATGAAGCACAGGTTAAAGTTTTATATCACTATAATTATTTTTGATGCAAACCATTTCAGATGGAGATCCTAGATTGGTGCACACGTCAGCAGACCAGGTTCTTCAAGCCAGTACGAACGATACCCTGGTCATTCCTGGAACGTCCAATCTTGGGGCAGTGATGGCAACTGGCGGCATAGATAAACGTAGGTTTACCAAACCTTTATATCTCTAGTTTTAGCTCACCTGAGCACAATGTGCTCAAGGTGAGATTTTGCTATCGCTGTGTCCGTCGTGTGTCATTCGTCGTTCGACGTGCGTCGTTAAGTGGCGTTAAACATTACTTTAGACAATATCTCCTTTTACACCACTGGCCCAAATGCAACCAAACTGCAGGAATGTTCCTTGGCTGATCACCTTTCAAATTTGTTTAAAAAAATTAAATTCCATTAAAAATTGTGGTTGCCATGGTAACCAATATGAAGAACTTTAAAAATCTTGTCAGAAACCACAAGGCCTAGAACCTAGATATTTGGTGTGCAGTATTGTCTAATAGACCTCTTCCAAGTTTGTTCAAATTATGGCTCGATGTTGGCCCCGCCCCGGGGAGTAACTTGATTTTACATAGTCGCATATAGGATAAACCATTAAAAATCTTCTCTATAAACTGCAAGGCCTAGAGCTTAGATATTTGGTGTGTAGCCTTGTTTAGTGGACCATTACTAAAGTTGTGAAAATCATGACCCTGGGCATGGCCCCGCCTCAGGGGTCACTTGATTTTAAATAGCTTTATATAGAAAAATCTTTATAAGTCTTCTTCTCTATAAGTGCAAAGCCTAGGCCTAGAGCTTAGATACTTGGTGAGTAGCATTGTATAGTGGACCACTTCCACTAGGTAAATCTTTGACTGGTTATGTGTGTGTTATACAAAAGGTATTCATGTCAATTCATCTGTGATCTTTTGTTTATAGCCACAGTCAGGCGTGGCACAAAAAGACCATGGGAGCCCGATGAAAACAGAAGATTTTTTGAACTCTTCGCCAACGAAATTAAGAACAAAGAGATGGCACCAGCCTGGAAATTACAGAAAGCAGCAGACAAACTTAAAGGCAGAACTCTAGTCCAAATTAGGATGAGAATACACAACATCATCAAAGATAAACAGAAACTAAAACACTGATTCTACGTAAGAGTTGTCTTAATGTTAACCTGCATGTTAACCTAATGTATAAAATCAAATTTTGGGTAAATTTTACAAAATTTTCAAAAAACAGGTTAGTCCAGGCTGCATTAATTGTTTTACTTTTGAAAACAACAAACAGATATGTTACCAAAGGAATTTTCGTTATCATGTGCAATGGAAAGATAATTTTAGAAAACATGTTTTACAATGTTAGAGTATCATGTAAGGTTTTTGTTAGTACATAAACATTATGGCCTGATGCTATGATTACTAAATTTTAAATAATGTTTACTTATTGCAACCAGATATGTTACCAACCAGATAGTTACCATGTAATTGATCATTAGGTCATACTTTAAGATCAAATTGATTTCTATGCCTATATAATCCATAATGGTTGATGTGTAATAATATCACATAGCAACTTTCTTTGTTACATTTCTTGAGGATGAACGCCATTTTAGCAGAGTTTTACACACATACAAGTACATATTTGGCTGGTATATTGATTAATTTGTTTATAAACTGCAACACATTCCATTTTAGTGAACATACTGTTATTATTCATAGTTATTTATGATTTTCATATCATATTACAGCGCTTGTTTGTATAATCTATCCATTTTAATAGGCCTGCAAGAAATAGAAGATATTGTCCTTAGTGAAAAATATACTACATGTAGTTTGACTAAGATTTCCAATAAACAATGATTTTTGGTTAGAGGTTTTTACAAACTATGAACAGTTGCTTGATGTGTTAAACATTTATCATATTGACGATATTCTAAATATGCCTCTATTTTATAACACAAATTTTAAAATTGGTAATGAACCTATTTTTTTCAAATCACTTTACGAGAAAGGAATACGATTTGTGAGAGATATACTTATTGATTCTAACAGTTTCTTAACGAAAAAACAGATAGAAAATATTACGGGAACATGCATGAACTTTATGAATTACGAAGGTCTTATAAAATCAGTAAAAACGTTTATTAATAAAATGAATATACATTTTAACAAAAACGACCATCTCACTTTTGGTCCATCTTTATCGTGTTATGCGAAATATATTATTTGCTACGAAAGTAAAGATAGGTTTATTTATAATTGTTTTAATCAAAATGTTAAAACAACTTTATACAAAACAAAATGGGACGTATTTACTCTCTCTGGCGAAGACTGGAAATGTATTTTTAAAACACTATTTAACATAACAAGAGATAGTTACTTACAATGGTTTCAAGTTAGAATTATCTACACTATTTTATGTACAAATTCCTTATTATACAAAATGAAAATAGTCAATAATAATCTATGTAGCTTCTGCCAACAAAGCGAAGAAACTGTTATGCATCTTTTCTGGAACTGTGAAAAAACAAAAGATCTAATTAAAAAAGTAAACGAAATCCTTGCAAATAATAGAACTTTATTTAATACGACAGAAATAGACTGCCAAACTTTTGTATTAGGTGGTTCTTCAATTGCAACTAAGGATCTTACCCTTTTATGTCTAGAGATTAAGAGATATATTTTTACATGCAGAAGAAATAACATTACACCAAGTTTTAAAGGCCTCACTAATAGCTTAGATTTTTATTGTTCAATTAATACTAGCTATAAACTCTCGGAAATTGAAGCAAAAAGATGGTCACTAATAAGTAATTTTTGTGAACAAAGCCTATAGGGACTTGGTTAAAGAAATGTAGATAACTATAAAACAACTGTAACTTTAATTTGTTTTTATACCGTAAATCTGCGCATTGAAAAAAAGAATTTAAAAAGAATATGGGCATTCATAATTTCATGTTGTTTCTGAAACTGGACCAACATTCGTATAATATTTGTACGCTCTATATGTATATTTTATACGCTGCTTGCATATAATGTTTTTTACGCTGTATGACTTGCATATAATGTGCTTTGTACTCTGTATGACTTGCATATAATGTATATTTTACAAACTATGATGGAAATAAAGGTTACAAACCAAAAAAATAAAAAATAAAAAAGATTTCCAGTCAAAGGCTAAACTGACATGAGTAGATATTAGATATTAATTAATAAGTATCATGATGTTACTATATAGGCTTTTCTTTTATGGGATTATTATGATACCTTAAACAATCTAAAAATTGTGTTCTTATTCTAAAAAGAATAACACTCAGCTAATTGAAATGGTGATATATAAATGTATCATGATCATCTTTATTTTATTATAAAAAGAATTATTTTAACACGTTTGTTTTGTGTGTTTGAATTTTATATTTGGTTTATTATAATAAATATATTATGTTTGTTACCCATAGAACAATGGCAGCAGAAACCTTTCAGAACCTTTAATATCTCAATGTGACTATTGATTATGGTTTAACTTTCAATCTGCAAAATGTCCTTCAACCTTTTAACATTTAAGTTTATTATCAAATACTTTCAGTACTATTTACAACCATGTTGGATAAAGTTCGTGTATTTTCTTACTAAACGCTTACAAACAACATAGAACTACTGTGGAATAACTTAAATTCGCGGGTTAAAAATTTCGCGTATTTGGGATCGCGGACATATTCGCGCGGTCTTAAATTCGCGTACATCTGATTTCAAAGAGTCACTTGTATAAAATGTTAAATATTCGCGGTGGTCATAAATTCGCGCAATAGTGTGAGCGCGAAAGGCGCGAAAATTGGAACTCCGCGAAAATTAGTGATTCCACAGTAACAATGAGACATTGAAATAAATGGTTTTTTTTTTACTTCTAGACTTGTGTAGTGGTATCAACAAGTGTGAATTAAGTAATATTTATTTTACATGTGACATATTATACTTATGTTTGTACAATTTGAATATGTATTTGTATTGTTTACTTAAAAAAAAATACTTTTTTCATTTTCTCGAAACATCCAGAGTGAAACCTCATAAATGTATCAAGTGACTTAAACACACACACATCAATGCCATGATAAAACAGTTTGGAGTGTTGACCACTACAATATTTTCTCATGCACACAAAGAACTTATCATTTTAATTTTAAAGAAAAGCTTTAAGCCATATTATTCTGATTAGTTAGATAGTAGATAACAAATGATTGACCTAAATACTCAGGCAATTTTAACAGCAGTGATTTTTTTACAGATGATAAATTGGCATGTTTCTTCTTTTTGGAGTTATGAAATTTTACAATCTTGTTATCTGCTTTTACTGGATATGTTAAAGCATCAATGGTGCTCAGTGCATTGTATTTTGTCAAATTTTTCCTTTTGATATTTTGTGTTTTGTATACTGCCTATTCTAATTTACTCTTTCGTTACATCAGGATAAACTCACCATAATTGTTCATTTCTGTGCTTTTTTTCTAACAGTTTGTTGATAGTTTTATATTACAACATATATATTTTGTGTGTATACAAACATAATTTTATGTCTTCCTCAGAGTATAATGGGGTATACATATTGCTTTTGTCTTGATATTCTGTCTGTCAGTTTGTCACATATCATGTCCACTTAATAAATCTTACAGTTTCTGAAGTAATTTCACAAGTCTGGTTTCAAACCATATTTTTTGTTTGAAAAAAATCCAGCTTTAATGCGGTTCCACATTACTCCTTGTTCATTGTTGTAAATTTGTACTTTGAAAATATGCCAATTAATAAACCATTGTTTTTTTGTATTCATTTGTTGTTGTCTATTAAATTCTATAATTGATGATATTGCAGACCATTGAGACATCTCGGTGTATACGATGCATGATCCTGTATTTGCGGTCCAAGCATGCCAGTATTCGGTCTATGCTTGTTTGACCAAAGATGCTTCGATCATTCACATCCCACCTCGACTTTAGGTGGGACAGTTTCCAGCCTCCCGCAGTGTTATAAAGGAATTCCCTCATTTGAATCGAGGTATAGATATATATCTATAATCTAGGTATATTCTGTAAGACTGGCGTTGACAGTTTGGTAAACACAAGCAAATAATGCCCCAAAGAGGAACACTGGCGTCTGGATTTATTGATATCACATTTATTGACTTTAGTTCCAACAAACTGACCTTAGTCAGGACCAATATATAATACTATGTTAAGACCCCAAAAAAAGTATATAGTTATATATAGAGACGGGACACAGTTGGGTCCAAAAACACCTAATAGTTAATAAAATTTGATTGTTGAATATATAGCTCAGATATAAAGATATATGTAAAAGGAAGCGATATATAACCAGTGTGAAGCATGGCAGTTGTGTCTACATATTCGAAAGCTACCTGTGAACACTGGAAGTAGATGGACCCAATTGCGAGGTATGACTGTTGGACCCATTATTTTACCAAGTCTGAGTATATGTAATGATTTTCCGTTTCATCATCTGTTTAGACCATGTATCCGTTAGGCAAACCGTTGACTGAATGTTGCGATGCACCTAACACTACTTTTGTAAACAGAATACTCTCTGATATTGTTTTTGAGATATAAACAACACTGTAACATTTCAATAGCAATGTCAGTATTGCTTTAACTTTAAAGGTAACATGAATGAAAGTGTTGTTACAGACAATGATTTAATTAATTTATTTGTTTCTATCAGACTTGAAATAAAACGAATGAGAGTAAAAACTACTTAAAAGAAAAAACTCAATAAATATATTTGTTAGTGTAATTGTCATTCTCGAAAGTCATTCCTATGGCTTTTATTTGTATCACCTATTTAGACCATAAAGCCATTAAGCAAGATGCAAAATGCATTTTAAGATAGATGGGAAGAAAGATTTTTAAAATGAAACCACACTTGTCAGCACATTACATATTCGGCTTTCTGACATAGAACAATGGTATAACATGTAGTTTATAAAACTCTTCTCAAAAATAAATAAAGGGCTATTTAAATACAATTCAATATGCTACAGAGACAACTATTTAGAAAAATTGAAATATCATTTGTTTAAATCGATTCAATTTAAGGTGAAGTGAACGTCTGTAGTAACCTAGGATAGCCCACGAGTTCCCGAAAGTTATGTCCGATGGGGCAATTAAAGATAAACAAATTGTTATAGTAAAGACATGTCTCTTGTTGAAGAATATAAAGTGTCAGTATAAGACTTAGACAATAATATACGGCAGAGCTGGGCCGGGCATCTATAATCGGCCCGCTGCCGATATAACGGCCCGAGGGCCATTATACGGCTAGGGCCGATTATAGACGCCCGGCCAGCTCTGCCGTATATTATCGTTTATAATACATATTATCCTGTCACAAGAAAAGAATCATGTTACTTTCTTTATTACACAAAATGTTAACAAAAACGCCAAACAAACTTTCCGTACTTGTATTTAACATTCAACTAATTACGCAATACTTGACGCAATTCTAACGAATGACATAATTTAACAAACAGAAAAACAGTGACGAAACAAACCAGTTTTCGCTGGACTCTCAGTTTTGTAGTGACAACGATTATGTCGTGTTTGCTTTTATTTTGTAGTAAATACATTACAATCAGTTTAATAAATCGTGCATGGACTAATTCTGAATGATGAATGTGTCAGTTGGATAAATAATGTATTTTTTTAAAGACTTTGAATCGGAATAAAATCAAACGTTCTGACCAGTCATTGCGATTTCATAAACCGTGTTTCTGGTCAGAATGGTTCACATGCAATTAATATCATGGTTGTTAAAAATTAAGGCCTGTGGATACAAGAAAAGGGAATTGAAGTGCTTACAGTATTGTTGGATTTTGATTGTTGGAAGCATTGGATTGTAATTGAGGTACAGTAAAAGTTTCCGATCTGTAAAATTTTGTTCAGTGATTCTTTTTCTCAAAATCATAGGCTATAGATACTATATATTTCATCAATTTAACTACAAACTTTCGTTACTATTCAGTATTTGCAGTTTCGGATAGGCCTATAACCGTTTAATCATTGACTTAATACGCCATTCGTTGTCATCGACGTCGCGCGATCAGATTCTCTTCGATTATCAAAAAATCGGCCGTGGCCAATTATATTATATCGGCTCAGCGGAGCCGCGTAATCGACGTCAAATTGTTACTATCCGAGCGCGCGACGTCAACGACAACGAATGGCGTATTTAGTCAAAATTAAACGGTTATATCCGAAATTGCAAATACTGAATATTAACGAAAGTTTGTAGTTAAGTTGATTAAATATATAGGATCTATAGCCTATGCATCTTTGAGTTTGAGAAAAAGAATCACTGACCAAAATTGAACAGATCGAAAACTTTTACTGTACCTCATTTTCAATCCATTGCTTCCAACAAAAATTAAAATCCAATAATACTGTAAGCACTTCTATTCCCTTTTCTTGTATCCATAAGCCTTAATTTTTAACAATCATGATATTAATTGCATGTGAACCATTCTGACCAGAAACACGATTTACGAAATCGCAATCACTGGTCAGAACGTTTGATTTTATTCCGATTCAAAGTCTCAAAATATATTATTTATCCAACTGACACATTCATCATTCGTCCATGCACGATTTATTAAACTTATTGTAATGTATTTTACTAAACATAAAAGCAAACACGACATAATCGTTATCACAACAAAACTGAGAGTCCAGCGAAAACTGGTTTGTTTCGTCACTGTTTTTCTGGTTACAAATTACGTCATTCGTTAGAATTACGTCACGTATTGCGTAATTAGTTTAATGTTAAATAAAAGTACGGAAAGTTTGTTTGGTGTTTTTGTTAACATTTTGTGTAATAAAGAAAGTAACATGATTCTTTTCTTGTGACAGGATAATATGTATTATAAACGATAATATACGGCAGAGCTGGGCCGGGCATCTATAATCGGCCCGCTGCCGATATAACGGCCCTCTGGCCAAAGGCCCTCGGGTCATTATATCGGCAGCGGGCCGATTATAGATGCCCGGCCCAGCTCTGCCGTATATTATTGTCTAAGTAATTCAACGTAAAGCCTACATCATGCTGCTTAGGCTTGTCTCGGGACCTTCCTTGACAGAATAAAGTGTAGTTTTTGCATCCTGGATCAATTAATACAGGAGGCAATCGACATTTAGTCTGAATGTTCCTTCCCTTGAAAGTCAAGCTAAAAGTTGTTTAGATATTTCAATAATACTTCTTCTATACAGTTCCTTACATTTCACAATGATATTACATTGACCTGCATTCGTAAACAAAATTCTGGTCAATTATTTGTAAGGACAAGTTTATTTTGAGATCTGTATTCATCACCAAAATGAACCATTTTAGAAATTAATTAAATACTATTAGAATATAATTATTTATATACACTAAATGTAATACACATATTACAAAGTAGTTTGTATATGATTCTGTAAAATTGACATAAATAATGTACTTGTTAGACATTATTTCAAAACTGTACATTGGCTGATTTCTTGGACCCTGGTATATGGTAAGCTTTGATTTTATTTTTATTTTTGATAAACTTGCTTGTGACTAATTTATTTTATTCGGGCTGTAAACAATGAACGTTTATTGAACTCGAATGGCTATATTTTTTTCGCTTCCAATCAAGCATATTTTTTAGGTTCATGCATTTTGTGTGGTTTTGTTCATTTTTAACATTTTTACAGCCAACATCAAAAACAAATAATGAACTTTGCCATTTCAAAACATTGTGTGGCAATGGTGCTTGAAATAAATATGACCTTTGGTGATGTTGACATAGATAGTTTACACATCATTTTTACTGAAATATTTTTCAAAATATTTGAAAATACTTTAGCTATTCCTTTAAACTGAGAACATTTGTCAGTTGAAATTATTTTATAAATTATACTACTTGTTTAAATTACTTAATTGCCTAACAACGGCATGTTAATTCTGTGCCGGTATACATTTAATCATGAAAACTGATTGTAGGTCGCAGTGGTGTAATGGGTATGGTGTCAGCCTTGCGATCGGGAGCTCGTGAGTTCGATCACTACTCTGGGAGCGTTTCAATGATCTTTTTCAACAAACACCTAGTACTGGTTCTACCCAGGAAACGAAAGTGTCTTAATAATCCTTAAAATAAATAGGTTTATACTAAATAAGTGAGTGAGACCAAGTGAAACTATATCAAAGAACTATGTCTTTGGGTGCACCTTTGGGTGCATTCATTTCGTTATAACAAATATGCCACAATGTAATGTAAATGAGCTGTTTTCAATCATTTATCAGAATTCGACCTTGAAATGACCTTTATATTAGATGATCTTTTGGTCTGTTTTTATACGAAAACTCAATATATTCAATGAATACAAGATACTACTGATCAGTTTATACCTTGATAATAATAATAATGCAAGATGTTTGTTTTGTTTGTTTGTTTGGATTTTTCGCCGTTTTTAGCAAAATTTAAGTCATATCACGGCGGTCAGTTAACCTACTCACACTTTTTCTGGGCATGCTTAGCCGACCTAAGCGGTTTACCAGTACTAAGTGCACATACCTATGCCAGTAACTGAAAACTGCCCTACTTGAATCAGATGTAGGGGAGAATGGCCGTATAAATAAGTTCATGACCCATCCCCACACAAGTTATATGGCCGGGCTGCGGTCCAGCGCTCTACCAACTCAGCTAGCCGGGCCTCGGAAACTCGTTGACCTAATCGCTTGTTTTTCAAACAATGGTCTGGTAAATCCTAGTACTGCAGAATTCCTACTATGAATTTTACAGAAGCCCATATGACATTTTTATGATGAAAACGTTGATCTCTTGAAGAAATATAAATTGGGTGCACTTCTTTACATATGGTTTTGCAAAATAATAAATGATTTGCAGTAAATAACAATTTTTAAAGCTATTTTCAGAATTTGAATTCACCTGTAATGCCCTGGACATTGATGATATTTTAGTCTGCATTTATAAGAAAATATTAACTCATTGAATATTAGATAATACTGATCAGATTATTCCTTGATAATAACAATAATGCAAGGTGTAATTGTTCTATTAGAGACTTCTTGACTAAATCGCTTGTTTTTCATACAATGATCTAGTCAGTCCCAGTGTTGTAGAATTTCTACTTTAAATGCTACAAAACATCAAATGACATTTTTATAATGGAAATTGATGCAACATTGCAGAAATATGCATTTGGTGCACTTTCATGCATATGTCTTCATAAAATAATAAACGATTTGAGGTATATAACCAATTTTTAAAGAAAATTTCAGAATTTGACCTTGGAATGACCTTGACATTGACCTTTGGTGACCTTGAACATAACATTGTTAAAAACCCCTTTGAGTGTACATTTGTTTTTCATATACATTTAAAAATCAAAATATTGGCGTTAAATATTTATAACAGCAACAATAAGACAAGCTGTTTCTTCAAAAACTATCACTCCGTTTGGACGCCATCTTGGTTTCCATGGTAACCTGCAGTATGCCAACCTTCCACCCTCGCTAAAATTAAACTGTGGACACTCTCTACACGAATATGCAAAGAAACTGCCTGGACAAAAAATGCACACAAATTCCTCCAAGGACTAGACTATATGGAAAGACGTGTTAAAGCAAGGAGTTTCAAGCCAGTTGAGAAATAGGTGTGGCACAGTGCATTGGCTTTTAACGGAACTGAATATTAACTCAGAGCATCGTTATTTTTTATGACAAAACCTAAGTAAATGTCAATGTAGCGTTGATGAAAAGAAGTGATCAAATTTTACAGCGAACGAAACTGTTGACGGGTGGGAGGGTGGTTATTCAGTATTCATTCTTTTTTTCCTGGGCCTCGTCAAATACACACCTCGAATTACGAATAAATACCTTTATAAATGTATATATATGCGTGCATTATGGTCTAATTACACCAAAACGGAGGTCACATCCTCAGGGTTACATGCTGTCAGTTAGATCATGAACACATATGGTTCAGTGTATAATGCATATGATTTCTAAAATACAGTTTAAATGATATGTTTTGGTATCAATTTAAAGGTATATATGTAAGAAATAAGAAAAAAGACAGGTTTCGGCACTACACTGTCTTAGTGGTTCCCAGCTTCATAACTTTTGGCCCATGTATTCATGCACAAAATGGCAGCCTCCATGCCCGTCAAATCCGGTGTGTTTATTCTAAGGTAAATATTTTGAGTTACAACACATATACTTGTTTGACATGCTGTTTTCCAAAGGTTATGGCTTTATCTTTCCAACGATGTATGGTGATATATTGAAAAGTAGCTTGGTCATGGTGAAAATTAAGATCAAACATTGTGTATTGTATATGTAACAATGAAGGAAATTATGTGCGCATGCGTAACCTTATTCCCCGCTGAATTATTACCGTAAACCCTCTGCAAACGTACTTATGCAAATAAATTACTGAAGAAATATATATATATCAAAACGAGAATACGTGTATTCTCTAGAGCTGGAGAAATTGGGCGTGTTTCGACACATAATTCACCTTAAAAAAAACAAAGTTGATGACAAAATCCCAGTGAAAAATAACTATTAAGGAAACAGGTACAATTCAAACTTCATACTTCCTTTCTATTAGCAATGCCAAAGCAATCAGAGTAGTGCCCCTTGGCGGCAGCTCATGAATATTAGTGTCGGCAAGCGGCCCAAGCACTAATACCATTTTATTTCGCTCTAAAACCCATATAAAATATAAATATCTGGAACCAAACTGAATTGCATATGCTAATTAGATGGTGAAATAACAGGGAAACCAGAAAATTTATCACCAGAGTGTTATTTTTAGCTCCGAAAATCTTACTCAAATATTTTAAAAGCCTCTTTATTGAGAACAAAATATGTTCCGCTGAATTTCATGGTACCTGTTTAATCATGAAAATGTTGTTGTTTTTTATTAAATACATCACAATTTTTATTACATATTTAACCGTAAAGGTATCGACATTTCCATCCCCATGCTAGAGTAAACACAAATCCAAGATGGCGGCGCTTTGTGCGAATGACACTATTGTACATGCGTAGCAACCTTATTAATTGCTGAAAACAAACTAGTAGTGATGAATAACGTGTGATAAGATGCAATATATATATGCTATATATTTGCATGTGTATTGGAAATTTTGGAAGAAGTAGAAATATACTGTCGATAACATTGACGTTCAAACTCGGAGTGGTTCGTACCTGATCGGTTCGTACCACTGCAAGTCTGCTGTTGCCTCTATTGTAATGTATATTGAATCACTTTGAAATTCATGATGGATTAAATATACATACATCTATTATTATTATTAAGAACAATACTGTGACTGCACAAGGCCAAAGTTCCAGCTTTCTGTTATAACATGATATTCTGGAGCCAAACTTTGTAAACAACTAGAATTAAATTTAACTATTTTCTGTCTGAAGACTGTTTTCTTAAACTAATATTGTAAATATACATTATTTATCAGTTTCAATATAATGATGATAAGTGTAAAATATTTGAGTAATACTGGTGTTGCAATTAAAAAAAAAAAATGAAATCTGAAAAAGTATTAAACATTATCAATAAACTTGTTATGTGTAAAATACTCACTAACAATCACTGACAGAACTTAGATTTTGATAAAACCATCAAAAGCAACATGTTGAAATCTATTGACAGTATTGTTTAAAAGATACTTTCTAGTTTTCAGTCTGAATTGGAACTATACATTTGACATAAAATATTTTTCTTACATTAATAATGTGTCATGTTTTATAATTTATGCACGAACTTTTAAAGGAATAAACCAAAACTCAAGCTACTTAATACACATATAGGAGCTTAAGGATATCGTTTGTGTTGTTATTGTGTTGGTATTGAGTATATCTTAATGAATATATTTTTTTCTCATAGGTTTTAGTTTATTACGTGAAAAATATAGTTGGGTTGACATTTGAGTTTGTTTTTTCTTGTATTACGTTTTATTGCACATTGACGGGTGGGGTGCAAAAACATTCATAACTTCACCTCCAAGTAAGATATTTTAATTTTATTTTTCAGCTTCATAATCAGAAAACCTCTTAGGAAATATATTTAGATTCATTATCAAAACACCCTAAAACAATCATGTTGCAATGCTACAGTAGTCTTCATTTTTCATGTATTTTCCCAATTTACGTCTTATTGCAGCCTGACGGGTGGTGTACAAAAATAGTCATAGCAACACTTCTAAAGTGAGATAATTATGAATTTATTTCAGTTTTGTAATAAAAAAAACATGCCCAATTTATAAAATACATTTCCCATTATAGCTTTTAGCTTAATAAACAAAAATTCTTAGTTGGGCTGACTTTTCATGTTTTTTTCTTGTATAACGTTTTATCACACGTTGACGGGTGCTGTACAAATATTGTCATAACTTCATTTCCAAGTAAGATATGTTCATTTTCATTTCAGTTTTGTAATCAGAAAACATGTACCTTTTAGGAAATATATTGGGATTCATGAACAAAACACCCCAAAAAAATCATGTAGCCATGCTATTTCTATAAGTGTTACACAACTAATGTCCGATCACAACTAATTTGTAGCTCCAATCCTGCGGCAGATTAGATAAATTCTCATCTTGTTTGTTTTAAATGTTTCTGAGTAGCAGTATTACAATGACAATAATAACAAGGATATCAGTTAATTGATGGATTCTTACCTATGCACTTTGTCAAGCAATACAAATCCAATGAGAAGAATAATATATAAGGTGATTAAAAATCACTAGAACTGCAGGACCAAAGCTGACACCAAAACTGAATGTGAATATGACACAAACGAGAATAATTTCATTTATCGTCAAATCTTCAGGGTAGAAACAATGTTTGATTGATGTGTACGTTTACTTTTTTCAATACCCAACCCGACCTGCAAATACCCGACCCGAAGAAAGATACCCGACCCGACCCGGCCAAAATTTGCTACCTGTTGCATCCCTAAAACTAATCTACCGTAAAATAACAGCCTGATGGTCCTGCATATTCTCTCT
Source organism: Congeria kusceri (assembly GCA_027627225.1). Lineage (NCBI taxonomy): Eukaryota > Metazoa > Mollusca > Bivalvia > Myida > Dreissenidae > Congeria > Congeria kusceri. The sequence continues at coordinate 30,311,523 of CM051034.1, forward strand.
TATTTTTAAATATACTACTTTTGTGTGGGGAAATTTTTGTCATATGTTTCAAACGTATCGATCTTATATGGATAAAATGTAAAAGAAAATTTGTAATTAAATCGACTGAATCAGTTCATTAGTTAATTTCATTTAATGAGATATATTGCCAGTATTCACACACCGCCAACACAAACATCAGTCCATAGACGCTTCCACAAACGTCAATCATATTTAAATCAATCTGCAATATTATCCAATCATCGCACTTGGATATCACGTGTTAAGCTGTTAAACTATTTCATAATAAAGAGCACTTGCATTATGATTGTGATATTCAAAAGAGCATGCAGTAACGTTTGTTATAATTGATGAATGGAAATTAATCCTTTACCAACAGCTTGGGAGCAGTTTAAATTATTAGCAGCAAAAACAGGAAAGGTCTATTAAGACCTCGTATGTATGTTTGTTTGTGACCCTTCAGTCCTTCGATAATTATAAAACTGTACATATTTTATCAGGTGTATTGGCTTGCCGTATCTCTGGATTGTGATGAGCTGTCATTGATTCACCGAATTCCTAAAACGTGAAGAAATCTACTTTTCACGGAGATATGCATGTAACGCACCTGATAACTTGATAAGGTCATTGTAAGCTGTTTAACTGTATCCTTATTAAAAAGTGTCCTGATAAAAAAAACATACTCGCCAGTTATGTTTATATAAATCACTGTAATCACTGGCGTGGCGCATCTTTTTGAATGTGTCATGAAAAAGAGCCAAATATATTTCCGAGGTTGCGCTAATGACAGAAACTCATTGCAAAACATGAACATTGTAAGTAGGTAAGTTGTTTTATTGTGTTTTTGTAAAACATAAGACTCGGACTAAAATGTCGGTGTAGTGTCATTCAAAAGGATTAGGCTATCAATAGAAATGTTATTTGAACACAATGCGTATTTTCGAATGTGAAGACTTTTTAAAGTTGTGAAAAAGCGGCGACTGCACCAAAAATGACAAGTTTGCATGTGTAACGACCAATATTTCACATTAATAGTGATAATAATGACATAAAATAATTGCTTTCATCACATATTATTTGTTATTATACAAATAGTGTTGGCTCTTTTTTTAATTTAGCACAACTACGTGCATTTTTTGTTAAAAGCTAGAGCCCAGAGCATACAAGTAGCGCTCAGAATCCAAGATATAGCCAATGCACGATATAGTATATGATTGTCTGCACACACAATGAATTCATGTTAGACTAAAAAAATATCCGTGTTCAGTTTAATCAACCGACCCTAGAATTTACAAAACAGTGACAACAATAATAAACACACAATTTTATTTCCAGTGGTAATACTTGAAACCACCGTGTTATATTATTTTCAAAAAAGCAACAGTCTTAAAATAAAACATTTGAATTTCAAAGTAAATACACACGCTACTATATTTGTGTCGCGTCTTCTAGCAATTTAAAATCATGTTTACAATATTAAATTAGTTTTGACAATAAGTATTGTGTCACAAAAAAACATCCGCCTTATGTGGGAATGTTATTATTTACACAAATGTGAAAACGTTTCACAATGATATGTCGTGTTATGTGGCATTAAGAGCTGATATAGTATAGCATTTTAGTTCATTATTTTTTATGATTTATTCTATGATTAAAATGAGCCTGTTCATACAATCCTGGCATTCTCAGACGAATGTGTTAAAAATTCATTTAATATCATGTATAATGTATATATGCAAATGCACAAGATTTTTGTATTTATGTTAACCATTTTAGTGACACAGGTGTTTGTTGAGTTTAGTACGATCAGACGTATGCTTAAGTTTTAAATAAATATATGTTCTTTTCCGTTATATCAACTGAGGATTTGATTTCATCAAATGTATTTGTCCGTTTAAATAGTTTTTCTACATATATCATATACCCGCAATGGCAGTTTTGCGTAAGTTCTGAGCGCCACATTCATTGCATTGGCTCATTCTCTTAAATAAACATGCAAATAGAGGACGTGTTTTGACAGTAATATTGAGCACTAACGAACAGTATTTATATCGCATCACATAAACAACTCAATCAATAGTTGTATATTTGACCGACCACAAACCAATGTTATTGATAATGCAGCAAATAACACATCTTGAAGGCAATTGTTTTATGCCAGTCCTTCTGTTGTTGTGTGTAAATCAGGTCTTAAAACAAGCAAACATATTAATTATCTGGTTCAACTTCCATCATGTCAAGACTTATTAGAGTCATCGCGTTTCGAAATGTGTTGTAACTTCATAGTCTGCATTGAAGGAATGTATAATCGCTTTTAAATCGCACTACATTGTCCAATGTTTGTTTTTTTGTTGTTTTTTGTTTAAAAATGTTTTATATTGTCAAAAAACATATACAACTAACTCACCTTCTATCAGTGTAATTCCTTTTCTTCCTGTCAATACCACCTCGAAAGTATACATGTAAGTGGCTCTTTTTCAATTCATCTCAAAAAGGGGCGGCGCCAGTAGTTACAGGCCGTGTGCATACTCGCGGATCATTTTTTGTTGAAATCACTATGTCACAACTTCTAAAGGTCATCCCGTTTCGGAATGCGTTTTGACTTCATATTTATCTACTGTACAGTATAATATTGTAAGTAGAAATGTTTCTTAGTCGCACTACATAGTCCGTTTTATTAGTTTAATCTGCAGAAATGACAAATAAAACCTGCAAAACTATTAAGGTTTACTTTTATTGAAATTTCATGTCATTAGCGCCAACTCGAAAGCATCTTTGGCTAATGTTTCGATTAATCTCCAAAAAGAAGTGGTGCCAATGATTACAGGCCTTGTTTCCGATTTTAGAACAACATAGTGAGTACACATTTCTCGCTAAATTCAATGACGTTGTTGACATGACAAAGGTTAAATTAACATCATAGAAAGGGATAAAAACACTGGAAAATTGACATAGACTGGTCAACTTAAGTAACACGAAATTGGAACATGATAAAACTTTAAATAGTGCTGTGTAACCGTAAGCCAGAAGTAGCGTCTAGTAACTAGGAAGCCATTTCATAAAATGTTTAAGCGTGAAGGTTTGTAGTGTTTCTGTAACAAGCACTGCATTATAAGAAAACCATTTGTCCAGTTATAAACACGAAAGGCTTTAGCAATTTTCTAACGTAATTCCGTGAAATTGTATTATAAGGACTCGAATTAATTGTGCATTACAATATGTTTCCGCGACGTAATGTGTATTCATATTATTCAATTTTAGTTCTACTTTCAGTATACATTGTTATGCTAAAGTCAACTATTGTGCTTGTATTTATATTTAAAAAAATATGTTTTCTTTGCTAGAAAAAGCATCGTTCAGTCCATATGTAACACAATTAGGCTAGGCCGAAAATAGGCTTGAAAATAAAATAGGATAAAGACATAGTGTCATAGTGTTCTCAATGTTACACAATCTACTTGACTTATCTGCTTGTTGTCTTAACACAACATTTCTGGTATATTAATGAAGGTGAACATTTACGCACACACTTTATTGTATTGTGTACACATGGAAATGAAAAGCAGACCCATACATTTTTTCCTACTGTTAAAGGTGTGGATGTGTAGACATTCATCATTTAAACTTTTACATTATATTCTTGCAATGTCAACTGCAGAATTTACGTTTACGCAAATTTGCATTTATTTGCACGTTTAAGCTTACCAATTTCCGACTTCCATATTATTTTCGGATTAACTGCAGTCTTCACGCTAACCACTAGCCAAACTGGCAGGGACTTGTGTAATTCGGGCTAGTAGAAATTGAGTAATGTATATAGTGGGGCTAATGGAAATTCAGTTGTTTGCTATGGTTGCATTATGAATCAGGTTAGTGGATTAAAACAATGTGAAAACTGTTGAAAATACATTAACCGCATATATTTCAGTGTTTTTTTTAGTGCCAATTTGGGGCCGAAATTCAGCCCCATTGCCCTGCTTAAAAGGTATATACCTATATCTACCTTAAAATTCCCCTCAGAATGTAAGCTTTAATTTTTTTTAAATAGCCCAAATTTGGACAAAAATTGACTAAGTTAGAGGAATTTTCGTAAACAATCCCTGCAATTTCTCATCAGCAAGTTAGTGCATAATCCTTGTAGTAAAACAATTGTTTAATGTTTTATAACAAAGTAGAGTATAAACATGAAATTATGCTTTTGTAAAAAAAAAAAAAATCCCCTTTTGACGTACATTTCCCCATCTGAAGGACCCCGCCACCTTTCCCCAAAGGTGACAAAAAACACTGATTTTGGTTCATTTGTTCATTTAACCTCTACACAATAACTAACCTGGAGCTCTAATAAATGCCTATAATGTTCTTTTTTTTATTTTAGATAGATAATATATGAGATGCGATAATATATGAGATGCGAACATTAAGATGGATCTACTTGAGATAGAGAAGCTGCTGAACAAAGCTGTAGAAAACAACTGTGAAGTGCTGAATCTGAGTAACAGGAACATTACCATTCTCCCAAGCAACATACACAGATTGGCCAAGATCAGAAAGCTGATGCTGAATGACAATAAACTAGTCATGCCACCTACGGAAATAACAAGTCTCATAACTCTTGAAGAACTAACATTAGATAACAATAATTTGACGATGTTACCTTCTGGCTTAAGTCAGCTGTGCAATCTAAGGTTTTTTAGTATATGTAGTAACCCGTTAAATTACCTTACACCAGATCTGTTTCTTCTGCAAGGTCTCACACATCTGTGGTTGGCAGAATGTCAGCTGGTGAGCGTTCCACCAGAGATTGGACACCTAGTCAATCTAGAAACTGTCAGTGTGCGTGGTAACAGGATCATGTCCGTGCCTTGTGACTTCAGCAATCTGGTGAACTTAAAGTGGTGCTGCCTTGCAAGTAATCAGCTAGACTCACTCCCAGATGAATTCTCCAATTTAAGATCTCTTGTCTATCTAGATTTGAGTGATAACAGTTTTCGATCAGTGCCCAATTGTGTGACAAAACTTGGGGGATTGCTGACACTTCTTATCCGCGCAAATGAAATAAGCAGCATGAGTGATGACACAGTATTAGCACTAGCGAATCTCAACAAGCTTGACCTGCGAGACAACACTATGAAACAAAAACCTGCTCACTGGAAGGTAATGTATCAAATGCTGAACTGTGTATTGAGAAATTGTTTTGTTTTTATTTTGAATTCAATTTTCACATAATTTTGTTATGAATAAAATCTATGATTTTTAGCTCGACTATTCGAAGAATAGGTGAGCTTTCCTACTACCCCCAACATTGGCGTCCGCGTCTGAATTTGGTTTGGTCTGAAGTTTTTATTCAAAAGTCTTGTAAATTCAAAACTACATAAGTTATTCACTGGAAACTTGAAATATACCTTTGTCATCAACTCAAGTGTCAGGGGCAACATTCCCCATAACTCTGTTTTGTATTTTGACAGAGTTATGCCCCGTTTTCACTTAGATTTCCTGGTAGAAGTTTATATTCAAAAGTTTTGTAACTTCAAAACTACATAAGTTATTCACTTGAAACTTGTAACTAACCCTTGTCATCAACTCCAGTATCTAGGGCAACATTCTGTATAACTCTGTTTTGTATTTTGACAGAGTTATGCCCCTGTTTCACATAGATTTTCTAGTTAAAGTTTATATTCAAAAGTTTTGTAACTTCAAAACTACATACGTTATTCACTTGAAACTTGGAATTAACCTTAGTCATCAACTCCAGTGTCAGGGGCAACATTCCCCATAACTCTGTTTTGTATTTTGACAGATATATGCCCCTTTTTACTTAGATTTTCTGGTTAAAGTTTATATTCAAAAGTTTTGTAACTTCAAAACTACATAAGTTATTCACTTGAAACTTGGAAATAATCTTTGTCATCAACTCCAGTGTCAGGGGCAACATTCCCCATAACTCTGTTTTGTATTTTGACAGAGGTATGCCCCCTTTTTCACTTAGATTTTCTGGTTTAAGTTTATATTCAAAAAATTTGTAACTTCAAAACTACATAAGTTATTCACTTGAAAGTTGGAACTAACCTTTGTCATGATCAACTCCAGTATCAAGGGCAACATTCCCCATAACTTTGTTTTGTATTTGACAGAGTTATGCCCCTTTTTCACATAGCTGTTCTTGTTAAAGTTAATATTCAAAAGTTTTGTAACTTCAATATTACAAAAGCTATTCACTTGAAACTTGGAATGTACCTTTGTCATCAACTCCAGTATCAGGGTGAACATTCCCCATAACTCCATTTTGGATTTTGATAGAGTTATGTCCCTTTTCATGTAGAATTTCTGTTTAAAGTTTATATTCAAAAGTTTTGTAGCTTCAAAACTACATAAGTTATTCACTTGAAACTTGGAACTAACCTTTATCATCAACTCTAGTACCTGGGCAACATTACCAATAACTCAATTTGTATTTTGATAGAGTTATGCCCCCTTTTCACTTAGATTTTCTGTTTAATGTTTATATTCAAAGTTTGGTAACTTCAAAACTACATAAGTTATTCACTTGAAACTTGGAACTAACCTTGGTCATCAACTCTAGTATCAGGGGCAACATTACCCATAACTATGTTTTGCATTTTGACAGAGTTATGCCCCTTTTTCCCATAGATTTTCTGGTTAAAGTTTATATTCAAAAGTTTTGTTACTTCAAAACTACATAAATTATTAACTTGAAACTTGGAAATAACCTTTGTCATCAACTCTAGTAACAGGGGCAACATTATCCATAACTCTGTTTTGTATTTTGACAGAGTTAGCCCACTTTTTACATAGACTTTGTGGTTAAAACATAAGTTTTTGTTCCAAATATGTATTAACTATACAAGGCTTAACTTAAAAATATTGTATTTTAACAAATGTATGCCCCTTTCACTATCCAAAACATGTACCAACTTAAATACTTTGAATAGTCGAGCATGCTGTCCTCTGACAGCTCTTGTTTTTTCATACATTAATGGAACTGCATTCATGCAGATCTGTCTTCACATTACAAATGGGGAAACAAATATTGCAGTTTTCAATATTTTATGCAATGGAAATGCAGTGTAATTACATTCTGTCCAGGAAAGGTAAATACATATTTTTAATGTTAAGTGTTCTTTTGAAAATTTATGAGCAAATCGAAATATCCTTGTGAATGTCTCAATCTGTTGAATACTTTTCACTTAGTTTCCTTTCAATAATAGGCGCAAATGTAAACTAGAAATGAGATGGAAAAAGAGAAAGATTAATCAATACTACCAACATTTTGTAAGGCACATGATTGGAACAAACTGGGTTTGTTACACATCCTTTCAAACTGGTTGAACCACTTTACAATGTGTTATTCATGTCATTTATTGCATACAATTCCTTGTACAAACTATACTTGTTTATAAAATAAATTATAAATATGTTTGACATTTACAAGAAACTATAATATAGCATTTGGTTAAACGACAATTTAAATGAAAATGTAAAACATGTTGGTCTTTTTTTATTTTGTGTACTTAAGGTCAATTGTTCAGACAAAACCTGTTTCAGGCTTCAAATTTGTTCTGTTCTATCACTACGATTTATTTATGTAAAATCCTACATTAAGAATACATTTAAATTAATCAATATTTCAGGGCCTTGATTACATATTGGTTGGGAAAACCGGCTTAGATGGGCTGGACGAGGAGCTGTCTTCTGGTTGCCATGGTGATGAGTCTGAGGAGGAAAGCAGTGAGGAGTCAGTGGAGATAAGTGAAGAGTCAGGGGAGACCAGTGATCAGTGTGAACAGGAAGAAGAGGTGGACAAATTGACTGAACATCAGGCAGTTTCAGCTGTTCATACAAGTAGTTGACAGAAGTAATCTCTAGGGACAATGTCACATTATATGTTGTCGTTCTGATGCGTGGCTATTAAACAACTCGGGGTAACGCCCTCGTGGTTTAATTCCTACGCATCAGAACTCCACATTGTTGTTTATTGGCTGTTAAACAACAATAAATCAAAAATTCTTTCTTAGTATATATCTGTTACATAACAGGTGAACATTTAATCTGATCTACATAAAATATAGCTATGTTTATTTATAATGCTGATATCTCAGCATTATATATTATATATATCAACCAATTATATGGAAATTGAGTTTTTTTCAATTAAAGACAGTATTATATGTATATTTAAAAAAGTAACTTTGCTCTTTTACACAGGCAACTCAATTTAAGGGATTTTTTTAGGAGTTTAAGCTTGGGCTAATTTGTGTTCTGCATTCTTTTGTTTTTGTTTTACTTTTAATATGTCATTTACTGTGATCATATTAAAATAAAATCATACCTTAATGACTTAACTTATGTTTAATGTCATCCTGTCAAATTATATTCATGCTTCAGATAAATCTGAAATTGACTTGTTCACTGATTGTTGTAAAATTGAACCGTACTTTTTTACAAAATACAAATGAACTGAATAATTGTATGTGAAGCTATGAGGGATTAGTGATTTAAGAAAGAAGCAAACTGTTTAACGTGCAAAAATATTACAACTGCCTCATTAACTAGGTAATGCACCTATCAATATTAATTTTCCCCCAAAATACGGGACTTAATACTGAAAGCGATTCTCGACAGGCAAATGATTTCGGGTCCCAGGGAAATAGACTTTGGTCGGATTTTAAATCCCGGTTTTATTGGGCCCCCGGGCCATTTGATACAACTATATCGTCTCCCACTGAGTGGATGTAGAAAAAAATTATTGGTTCTAGGTTTGAAATTCAGACACCAAATGGTAAAATTATGCCCTGGGGGAAATACTGATAGGTGTATAATTACGCGTACTCAGCGATTCTGCGCAGATTGCTCGTTAGGGCCAGTTACGAAATCACTCCCCGTGCAGGTAAAACTGATAGCTGATGCCGAGTGACATGCAGTAACATTTTACGCTGCAATACGTCACACAGCACACTTGTCAACTCCATGTCCACACGGCTCTGACTGGATCTCCCTTATTCCGCGAATCACGAAATATCTTTGTTTCTTGTTACTCATACGTAATGTACTCCAACGTTCAAATGTGTTATTCCAAAGCATGTCTTAAAATACAAAGTTGGGAAAAGTTTGGTGAATGGCAAAGCAGTTGCCTTATCTTCGTTGAAGCTCGAATTTGTTAATTCAAGGAATATATTAAACACAAGGTAGAGTTTTGTGGAAAGAAAAGGCTAAACAACATTTATATTACAAACTTTATTTTGGACTCTAAGTACATTGTTTAACCAGTGCCTGGCAGTTTCAAAGGGTAGCATTAAAGTAAATTTATGTTTGCATCCAGTTGTAATTTAGTGTGTTATTTATCGAAGTACAATAATTGTTCATTACCAAGTGGTGATCGTAACATTGCTGTTTTATTTGTTAAATATACCTCATTGAACCAGAAGCGCAGACATGCTACCATATAAGCATAACATAACAGTCTTTATTTGGCATAAAGTAGCACAATGCATACTTATATCATATTACAGAGAATTGGTATGAAAAGTATGGAATATCTGAAAAGAATTAGCAAGTGAATTGTACATACACGGCAGTGCAAATAACAATTTCATGTATTGTATAATTTAATAAAAGTGCGAAATAAGATCTATCCATATATTGAGTATTTATGTTAAATGTTATATTTTAATTAAATTGTGCTTATAAGATGTTTCAAGGCGAAATTTTGTATATATAATTTTTTCTGATCAGAGATCAAAATTTATAAATTTGCGGGACTTTGCAAAACAGCATACACAAATATTAAAAGTACTAAAAATGTACAGAAGTTAAGTTATAAATGCTTTGTAAGAATAAACCATAGATCTATGTAGATTATGTATTGCAACACATAATACACGAAACAAAACAAAACAAAATTTGTAAATAAAGGATTGTATTTTTAAATACATAATACATCTTTATAAGATATTATTGACTTCTAAATTGCGATATCTGCGTTCAAAAGATATTATATATGTTCATGTCGTCCCCATGGTGTGGCCCCTATTGGCAAACAGGACAGGAACGAAAGTTAGGTATGGTTGGACTTTGTTTCTATACATGAAACAAGCCACAATGCAAAATGACCATAGTATTATTCATGGTAGTTTTATGCACAGTTGCGGCTATACCAGTCGGATAGTCCGAGTACTGTATACGACGTCGCGGTCTCCTGTTCCAGTTCACATGTGCGTAGTATATTACTATGCTTCACTGCTGAACACGTGCTTCTTGCCGTACACGCTTGCAAACATTCATTTCGTGTTGTGGGCCATTTGATGTCCAATTGCACGATTCCTCTCCGCTCGCTTAAAGGACGCCATGTGTAGGTGCTGCCATAGGTGGTGCACGCTGTAAGGTATCGTAATGTGCTGGGTCCATTTTCCAGAAACATCTTATTAAATGTTTCTTAAAAAATTATCACCTATAATGTTATTGTTTGTTTATGTCAACACAAAGAATAAAAAATGTACATGTCGTTTTAAAATATAACATTTTGATTTCTTTAACTTAAAACACTTAGCACAATGCACTGTACAAAGGAAATAAAACGTACAATAAAATGATGATTTTAAGGTAATAGTAAGATATTACTAAAGATGTTTCTGGAAAACCACCCCAGGGGCAGTATACAGGAACACTTAAAGTAAAATCTTAGTATTTTTTTCTTTTACACTTTATCCACACATGTTATGGCATTTCAGCTTACTTTTTCCAAGGCCGAATCTATTGTTATTTAAATTACTCTCTTATTTGTACAGAACTGTAAAGGGGTTCACAAATTTATTTGTTGTTAAGAAAATATTAATGATTTCAAGAAAATATTTTAAGATCAACTTAAGATGTTTAGAACTGTAATACGGTCCCCGGTATTATGTACGCACGTAGGCTGATTTGTTACACGGACTTACTAAGAGAAGTATATAGTGAACAGAACGAGATTAGAAGGGACGTGTGGACATAAAATCACGTTATACAACGTCGACAACTGCGTGTGACGTCTGTTCTACTTTATAATTAATTTTATGTTGTTCGACGTCTATATTATTGCAATTGAAATAATAAATTCCGCAAAAAAGTAAATTATATAATTATGTCAAAAGTTACCGGAAATGCTATGTTCATTTTTGTTTGGATATGCTGTAATTAAAGACCATCTTGCATATGAGTAGATAATACCATAATTGTTCGACTTTCCAGTACGCTGTATGTACTTAGATTTCACCTCACGAAGATCATACCTGCAACGCACGTGCCGCTCCCAGGATCGTACTTCAGGGGGTCCGAACACTGGCACGTGCTGTCGATACACTCCATGTTGGACACCGTGCAACCAGTGTTACTTGCGCATGCGTCACCGAACACACCGTCTGTAATGTGCGTTGATTGGAATATTACGAAGAAATAGTAATCACATTTTGAGTGTGTTTTTTTTTTCTTATTTGTGGCTACAACATAACTCGTGGAAATTTCCTAATAACTCGTGGCCACGAGATATTAAGTCGTGGCTACAAATTTAACATAAACATACATATGTCGCCTCTATGCCACCGTATCTATGCCACAGTAGTAACGGGAACTATCAGAGATATTATAATGAATAATCGGACAGACAAATAATAATAATAATATATTATGATATGGCGTAAAAAAAATATATTTGTTTCAGGTTACCCGACCTACCCTAACTAAATGTCCCGACCCTAGAACATTATATTGACTTTGTCAGATAGTTTTTTTGTTTTATTTACCTTTTTCCAATAATTAAATGTTTTTTGGATAAATAAGTATTTCGTTTGGATAGCATCCACATCAAAACAATGTTTAAAGATATTACCAGTATGTTTGGAATATTGTTTTATTTTTTAAATCTTAAAGTTCACCATTTACCAAATATAAAAAATAAAATAAATAAATAAATAAATCTCTATCTACCTACCGTAATTTTTTGGGCATGTAACCTGAAACAAACAAAATTCTTTACGCCTATTGGCGACAGCATTTCGCGTCATTGTTACATGCGTTAGCCTACTCTTTCCATATCAAAACGATTTCATTTCTGTGTAGTGTTTAATATTTTTATATTTTTTATTTAATTTTTTATATTTTGTTTCTGCTCTTTTGATTTTTAGGATTATAGCTATTTCGATTTTCATCAGGTTGTACTCAAGCTGTCGAAGTTCTCATTTTTAATTATAATTCGATTTTACTTTTACTTCAGTCTAAGTGCAAATACTTACTAGGTTCTTTATAGAGACTCCCGTGTTGAGCAGAACACGCGGTGGCACTGGTTGGTACACTCCCGTACGCAAAGCAGACGCCGGTGGTGACGTCATAGAAGAACGCATTGCAGTCGACGGCACGTTTGCATACTCCGGCACACATGAGTCTACTGCGCACCACGCCTGCGTTAGTAGCGGAAGCATCGCACAGAACATCGCTCATCGCGTTATCTTGTTTGAAAATGTACTGTACGGGTGTCCCTGCGTAGACTATGTGTACCAGAGCCACGACTCCGGACCAACAGACAGTTGATGCCATGACTGCATTAGGCGAATAACGCACAGTCGTTGTTGATCTACTACGCCACTGTCCCTGGAGCGATCGATGTTAGTTCCAGGGACAGTAGCGTAGCACGTGAGAATGCAACTTATATTGGTTTGATATGAAAATCACGTGTTGCGCATAAATCGTGTACCGGTAGTACGCCCTAGCCAAATACCGGTAACTAAATTCAGTTAAACATGGGACTTACAATATCCAACTATGGTGTTAAATTTGGTTGAAAAACCTTTCTGTCCATACAAAGATTGATCGTATACGATACGTGCGGGATTCAAAGCAGGGGGAACATTTTATGGTAATCATGGCTGTTTGGATCTCCAACAGTTATATTCGACGCATAAGCTTATTAAATTGAGGGACCCCATTAAACGGGTGTCTGATAAAAAAAAGGTGTGTGTTCTGATATATGTGATATGTGTATGGCCATATGTGGACTCGAATCCGCTTCACTACATTTGTATTCAACCACCTCTTCCAATCATGTATTTGTTCCTGTAAAATCGGAGAAATAAAGACAATTCACGTTCAAACAACAACACGAGTACAATGGCATTTGGTTTGTTACATTGTTGAATGTATCAGTTGTCTCTGGAAACTGGAATTAAACTAACGTCTATACCTATCTATAATTGCAACGACCGCGCCTGCGATGATTTTTATCTAGATTTTATACGTCAGTACTAGTACTATAGAGTTGGCTATTTACATAATACATTCATCCGATTTCACTCAAAACGTGATTGAATAATGCCATATCGATGATTTAAACAGTTTTCTTTTTAAGTTCAACTTTTTACTGCAAATTAATCAATACCATCGAATTTTGTTCGTCGTTGGTAAACAACGTTTAAACAGCCATTTAAATATATTTGGTGAAGGACAATGTAGTTCAACATGTCCATTCAGGACAATCAATTTCGTCTTTATATTCACCGTTACCAGGCGCGTATACAGGATCTGGGTTTAGACGGAGCGGAATAATTCAGTACAGCTATACATATATAAATTAAATATTCTTGCAAACTAAAGACAATTACGAGTAAATTGCGCGATATTATTATTTAGCTTTTGCAGAAGATTTTCGACGTGCACTAGTCTTCTGTGCAACATAACAGGATAAGAACGCTGATAAACGTACTTTAATCCTTCTTTATTTGACCTCTCCCGTTCTTTATTTGACCTCTCGCCCCCCCCCCCCCCCCCCCGTGTGTGTGTGTGTGTATTTCGTTCGAAGCCGAGGCTGCATTATGTGATAATAGTAATTAATTTACTAGAGGCTCACGAAAGTTGTGACGAATTTTGAATCATAGCTGCAATTTCCAGCTATTTTATTTTTACTGAAAGATATTTTATTTTGGTGTGGTCTTGTGCTGTGGGGGGGGGGGGAAACCGGAGTACTCGGAGGAAACCCCGCCTGTCCGGTATGGTGACCACCAACCAAACTCACATGCGCCGGGAGTGGGAAGCGAACCCGGGCCGCCTATGTGAGAAGCGCGTGTACCAGCCACTGCGCTAGCCGGACAGCCCCCCCCCCCCCCCCCCAATATTTATACCGCAGTGTATTGGCACCATGCTGTGGGCACAGTGTAGACACAGTGCGACGACCCTTATTACACCCCCTGTACATCGGTATACCAATTTGCAGATGATAAATGAAATTTCAGAGAAAACATGTCGGACAAAGTACTTATTACAGTATTTCAATTACAAATGCTCATATCTTTAAGGTAAGTTTCAACCTTTAAAATAGCGCACAAGAAACAATAATATTTTGTACGTATAATGCGCTGTTACAAACATTCCTAATGGCAATTATTTGGCCAAATGAGTATGAATTTGGTTAAGAATGTAGAAAAATCAGTAAAGTTGGCACTATTTTATGTCAAAAAAGTACTGATCTATTAATGTTTTTGCAAATATTAATGTTCGACCTTACGTATCTGACATTCTTCTTTGTATATCTGCTTAATGCGTTGTTTAAATGCACCAAATACGCGTTATATTGTTATTTTCATGGGACAATATAATGTAAAATTGATAAAGCCCTAACTTTAAGGTGATTAGGTCCAAACTATTTTTTTAAACTGAATGGATAATAATCAAACTTGTACAATAGTGCTTTATGTAAATGCTATAAATGTATGCATTTAAACCATTTTGAGCGAGATTTTAACATTGTTGACCACAAAAGTTCACTAAAGCATTGTGTAACGATTTTATGAGTCAACATTCAGTGCTTTTTGTGGCCAATTTGGGGACGAAATTCGACCCAATTCCCCTGCTTGAAAAATATATATTTGTCCCCTATATTTACCTTAAAATTCCCCTCAGAATGTAAGCTAAAAAAATTTGAACAAAATCTGACAAAATTGACTAAGATAGAGGCATTTTCGTAAAACATCTCAAGTGCATATTATCATTTCTACAAAACAGTTGATTAATTTTTTTATAACAAAGTAGAATATAAGTATGTAATAATGCTTTTCTAAAAAGAAATAATTCCTCTTTTGCCGTAATATTCCCCATCTGAAGGGCCCCGCCACCTTTCCCCTAAGGTGAATAAAAACACTGACATTGTTAAGGTTATTAACTTTAATACTTTACTGCTGAAGAATTATTCAAAGGGACTGCCAATATAAAAACTGGAAAAAGTGCGGGACCAGATCTGATCTTAAATGAATTTATTATAAATGGCAGAGATGAACTTACTCCGTATTTGCTTAAATTGTTGAACAAAATATTATGTCTTATATATTTTCCAGACAAATGGACCGAATGTTTTATTGTACCTATACATAAAAAGGAGATTTAAATGACACAAATAATTTTAGAGTCATAACTATATTAAGTGTCATAGGTAAATTGTTCACAAATGTGATTAAACGTAGGCAACCTGGGTTGAAAGTACCATGTATTGCTGGAAGCACAAGCTGAATGTCGAGCGAAAATGGGAACACCAGATAACGTATTTGCCCTTCACCGTCCGCATACATGAGTAGGAAGCATATTAACATGCCTATATCAATACCACTAGCACCTTTTGTGTACAATACATCCTCCATGTCATTGATATACAAAGAAACAAGAATCGGGAACAAAACACTCGCCTTGTCTAAGACCTAAATGACTTTCAAATGCAGTTCCGGTATCATTTATCTTACTTTTGTGTACATATGAGTATACATTGCTTTTATAGCTGTAAAACGTGGTCCTTGAATACCAAGTCTGTATATTCTGTACCAACGATATCCCTTACAATGTAATCAAATGCCTTTGTAATGTCAATAAAACAACAATAAAATTGCTTATTTTAATTTAAAATATGTTATTAAATGGTGAAGGACAAATAGGTGTCAAAATCAACACACATAATGACTTTATATTATGGGAGACTTGACTTTGTAACTATGAGTAAAATAAATACAAACAAGTATAAGTTTAAGGTGATCTGTGCTCCAGAACCTAAATTCATTAAAATAATATATAAAATTATGCTAGACGATATTAAAAGTAATCCCCTAAAAACCAACTGGGCAAGTCAATTCAAATGTAAAGTTCATTGGGATTTTATCCTGTCTGCTTGGCACAAGGTGTTGGTGATCTCTATGGGTTTTTTCTGTGTTTAAGCAAAGAATTACTGACACTTTTGTCCAAGGTGTAGAAGGACGCATAAATGGCTATTCAAGGGCATTATTTTGTAGCACTTCAATTTTTCCTTAAATGGGTTAACATCGAGAAGGTACGGTGGAATAAGACAGATATTAGTAATATACATGTAATGTTTGCCCAGTTTGCCCTGTTCTCGAAGATGAATATCATCTTATTTTTTAATGTAACATCTACTCACAAAGAAGACAAAAATAAAATACATATATCAGTTTATTATATACGTCACCCAAGCTTGTTAAAAGCCACAGAGTTATTTTCCTCACAGAATCCAAATACTATCAAGTTACTAGCTGTTTATGCATGTAGAGCTTTTGAAATTACAAATACTGTCAGTACACACTGATTGATGTTATTTTATCGAGTTACAAGCAGTACATATCACTTTAATGAATATAGTGCATATCACTTTAATATTTAACTTAGATATACATTATTTTTGCAAAGGATGATAATACAGTAACTATAACTTTCACGTATTACTTAAATATAAATTATTTTTGTAAAACATGAGAATACAGTACAGATCACTATTATGTATTACTAAAATAACAGTTATTTGTGTAAAGCATGAGAATACATTAGAGATCACTTTTATGTATTACTAAGATATAAATTATGTTTGTAAAGCATGATAATACAGGACAGATTACTTTTGTGTATTACTTAGATACAAATAATTTTGGTAAAGCACGAGAATACAGTACAGAATACTTTTATATAGTACGCGCAGATAAATATAAATAAATGTATTTCTCTTTCTTAAAGCATGATAATATTATTTGTTCCTATTTGTATAATTGTTATTTATGACGATCATGGGTCATGTTGGCCTTATTCGTTTTTATATGCTACATGGTACAATTTTTAAATAAACTTTATTTTTCCTCTATTATACATAATAAAAATATGTACATGTAATGAAAGTAATGAAAACTAACACAAAACAAACCTTCCTTTGCAAAAATAATCATTTTATCGCGCAGTTTGAGCTTTATCCAGTTTAAGTCTGGACTTTATTTGCACATTTTCTCCAAACAGTTCGGCTTTATCCATACATGAGCATACCATTCCAAGATATAATTGATTTTAACCCAGAAACCACTACGGTATCAACTAACAAACGTTTGAATGCCCTTCTTGATTGATTATATCACTACTCTGTAACGGTTTAGTTCACTAATTTGTCGATTTAGATGCCAAAAATTAAATAAATACGTACATTTTTTTTAAATATTTTGTATTTCCCCCAGACAATTTTTATTTTTCTTCTTAGAAAAACGTAGATTTCTGCTATACACTTAATACATAATGGCTTTGGACATTACATTATACATGTGTACAATAATGTTGTAGATATACTGACTAAAATCGCCGAAAAATTCAAAATAAGTACCTACCTGTCAAATGCGGACGATATGTTTTCTCTAAAATTTGATTTATCATCTGCAAATTCGTTTACCGACGTACAGGGGGTGTATTAGCTGATATCACAAACTGCTGCAGAGGAAATAGTGCACTTAGCCATTGCTCAATCAGCTGAAATATAGATTTTAGACATGGATACGAGATTTTATGGTGGACCAATACATAGCGTAGAATACCCCATGGAGATGCCAGACATTCCTTAATTTAGGACTTTTAATACAATGTCTCAGTAATTCCTTGATGAGGTTTAAAAAGTCGAATCTACAATTTTGTGTGTAGGGGGGGGGGGGGGGGGGCGGCGAACGCCGCTTCCTCCCCCTCGAAATCCGCAATACGATACCAACATTTCTATTGAAATTAAAATGTTATTTAGCCACTTCAGCACCCTGGGATTATAGCGTGACAGCCACAGTCTATTTCGAGTCCTTACAACTGGCGATGTTCATCAGGATGCCGTCTAACTGAGGGTTCACGTCAACGAAAAAAACAAATCAAAATTCAGACATTGTTAGAAGCCTTCCTTTTAAAACCAATATGACCATGTGCTCAAGAAAATACAGTGTAGATCAAGACCCGCGACTAAACTTTGTACATGAAATATAGTGTATTCTAACACGACATTGCATTGCATTCTAACACGGCGCGCGACTAGTTTTCCATTGACAAACAAGTATGGATTATAATGTCCCCAATCGAAGGTGGCGGAGTATATTGGTTTGCTAATGTCGGACGGTCAGTCGGTCGACCACTTTTTCGTTTCCGCTATCTAACTTCACCAGTTGTTATCTGATCACCATACTTAAGGAAAATGTTTGTGCATAATATCTAAGTAAAGTTCGATAATCAGACAAATCGCCCTAGGAATTGTGGAGTTATGGTCCTTGATTTAACTGAAATTAGCCTTGTTTGCGGTGCCGCTCTCTAAGTCCAACAGTTTTTATCTGATCTTCACCAAACTTCACGAAAACGTTTGTTATAATAATATCTCAGCCATGTTTGATAACCAGTCAAATCAGTCCAGGAGTTTTGGAGTTATTGCCCTGAATTTATCTGAAATTGTCCTTTTTGCGGTTTCCGCTCTCGATGTACAATAATGTTCATCCAATCTTAACCCAATTTTAAGAATATGTTTGTGGGCACATCTTGGCTAAGTTTAATTATCAGCCAAATCGCCCCAAGAATTGTGGAGTTATCACCCTTGAATTATCTAAATTTGGCCTTTTTAGCCGTTTCCGTTCGCAATGTCCAACAGTCGATCAAAGCCGATCTTTACCAAACTTGGTGAAATTCTTTTCGGCGTATTATCTCGGTTAAGTTTGATAATCAAGAAAATCATCCCAGTAACTGTCGAGTTATGGCCCTTTAATATCTAAAATTAGCCTTCTTAGTTATTTTAACAGGGGCATACCAGTTTTACAAACAGCTCTTGTTCTAATTTAATTTATATGAAAAAAATTTGAAAAAAAAGACCTGGAAAATCACAGTACAATGCACGTGCTTAAACGCTTGCCAGCACAATCGCAACGAACTATATCATTTCTGTATATTTAAACATAACAAAACCACGTATGCTAATATATCATTTATAACTGCATTTACGCGAAATGGTAATCGGTTTTAACTTCTAATTTGTGTTTGTTAACATCAAAGTTTTACAGTGCGAATGAACGTACGTACCTTACGTTTCGGACATATGGGCGGAGGGAAGATTAAATGTGAAAAGCTGTTGAGAACTATATTTAATCTTACATTAATATAATACTATCGATTTGATTTTAGTGGTGCAATTTAATAATAATATACGTAAAATCGTTTTTATAAACTGGTAAACAATCTCAAGATTTGTAAGATGCACATAAAAATATTTAAAAATGATAAAATATTAAATATCCACACAAGTGTAATACCAGTCTATGAAATATCAACGTAAGTTTGTTAAGTTGCAAACCACTGAGGGTCGAATAAACGTGGTTCTGGATGTTTCTTTCCGAACGAACTTGAATGAAAGTTGAAATCAACTGGCTGATAATCAAATCAGATTTAGTACATTCATATTTAATGACAATAACCGAATGGTACATGAATTCTGTTTTCTTGAAATTCGAAGTTAAGATTAGTTACAGCTACTTGCGTTAAAGTAGAACATTTGGAAAATACTGAAATCTTCTTTTCATAATACTGAACTACTAAGATTTACTTTAGTTTATGCTGGATGAAATCTTCCCAAAATATTGAAATCAGCATTAATACTGAAAACTTTGCCACGGATTAGGGGTCAGTATGATGGATGGTCATTTAGTTGACCGTGCGGAACTGCAACCAACTTCAAACAACGGGGGAGGCGCGATTGTCCAATTTCCAAGTGGCGGCGAAATGTATACATGACGAACACTTTCCGAAATATTGGGGCGGCGGCCGCCAAACCCCATTGCCGACGCCCTTGCACATACATACTAAGCTCAATGGGTTAGGACCGAGATCATAATTTTCTATGATGATTTGTTGTCGAGTACTCCTCGGTAAGGATCATAGATGCGTGCTATCAACTCCCTCGTGCTTCGTACCCGTGATATAGTTCATTGACAACAAACTGTGGTAGAAAATATTCCTTAAATTAAAACCTCAACAATCACTTATATCAGAATATTTAACATAGTTTAAGCATTCCTAGTTGAGTTTATATTGGTCCATCTTACTAACATGTATAAACGTACAATGAAGGCGTTTAATATTCTCAAACCCACACCAGTGACCAGAAATTTGAAGGTTGCATCATTGAATGGTCATGTTGGTTCACCGTATCACACATTCAGTGATGCTGTAATATAACACCACGAGTAGTCTAATGATATAATTAAAACCGGAACAGTACGTGTTATACGAGTACAAGTAATCGAAGTCATTACTTAGCATTAGTAAATCAAGGGAAGTAACTGCTCTCTGAACTGTTTTCGTTCACTTATATTCGGTAACAAATTTATTCACGGTTTTGTGAAGTTGTTCTGTTGGTAAAAGGGTACCTTCAACGTTCAAGAAAACAAACAGCTGTTATTCTAACACATTTGTTTATGCTCAATAGTACAGATATAATGATATATAGATTGAGATAGATGGAGCATTCCAATAAATGAATGGAACATAATCAATCAGTGGACCTATTTTAGTTAATTCCTTCAAAATGTTAATTTGTAAATTATACAATTTCTAGCTCTGTGTCAATGAGGCAGTACAGAAAACCTGCTGAAACCGGCTTTCTCAAGCTAAGAAACAACTGAACTTATTCAATGAAGACATCTGTAATAATGTGAAAACATCATTGCCTACTACAGCAATGTCATTTTGAAACATTTTCCAGTGTCTGAAATCTGTAACAAAATCATAAAAAAAATATATATGAACCTAAAACACGGTTAAAAAGCATCTAAAATGACAAAATAACATGAACACAATTAATGTATATCATCATACACAAATGACAGAGCAATATCATTATACATTGTATTTCAGGGCTTAGGAGTACACACATTTACAAAATTATTCATAGTCTCAAATAATGACCAATGAAAATGACCCAGGCCCATTGGTTCCGACTTTGGCTAACATTTAAAACTAAGAATAATAACACAATTTAGTAGGATTGTGGTCATAACCCCTATGGTTTAATAGATTTCATTGTACATAAAAAGTAATCAGTCTCGTACAGACGTGTACCGACACTGGCTGCCCAACCAAACCAAAGTTCGGTATCTGCGCCCGACACTAGCTGTCCAACCAAGCCCATGTTCGATATCTATTCTGCACCTTTAGCCTTTTTCTTCTTCTTCTTCTGCTTCTTGGTTGGGGGCTCATCAGACACTTCCTGGGTGGTCTCCAACTCCTGGGTTGTATCCATGGTTATGTTGCCCACAGACTCGTCACCTTCATCTAAAACAATTCATCAACAACTTCATCAACAAGGATTTCTTTCTTTTCATGCACAACATATTCATAGCTCAAATGTGCCAGAGATGAATTTATCAATACTTGACAATTCAAAATCAATATGCATAGGTGTTCTTCTTAAGTATTAAAAAATCGAACCTTACTTAGTTTTATTTACATTTGGAAAACTGTGCGCACATGTAGACACACAAATTTAATAATAATACCCCCATGCTTCTTCTTTTTCTTCTTCTTTTTCTTCGGAGGCTCCTCCAATGTGGAGTTGTCAGCTGTCATGTCTGCAGTCGTGTTGGCGTCAGTCTCCATGGAAACATTGCCTGCCTCCAACATGCGCTTCTTCTTTTCCTTCTTTTTCTTCTTCTTTTCTTTCTTCAGCAGATTTGCCTGAACCACTGCAGCCTACAATCATGTTACAATTCTGTATACTTGATAATCACAGACAGACAATAAACTAAAATAATTAAAGGCTATGATATGCTGCACATCTTGACAGAGCAGATAAGGATTTTGCCAGAAGCGAGTATTACTCCATTATTTTTATAATAATTGAGTACTGTGCGACTTAATTTAGTACTTGAACATTATGTTATTAACATTAATTGATTGTTGGAAATACCCAATTTGAAATTTTTTTAACACAAATCCAAAAAATATGCTTTCCATTTTACAACTATGCATAAATGATGCAATCAAAATACTACAGGTCACGTGTCATATTTAGCTTGCATTTAACACTCATATTTTCACTACATGACTTCAAGTTAAACAAAAATCAATCTTTACGCCATCCGTTTTGAAGTGTTTTGAGTACCAGTATTCAGTATATGTAACTCATTAAATTTTAAACTAATTGAGTAAATGGTGTTTCAGAATTGAGTATTTACCCAAATATGTTAATATGAAGCACGTCTTGAGAAAACCGGTCTTAATGCAAGTGTTGTCCCGGATAAGCCTGTGCAGTCCGCAAAGGCTAATCCAGGACGGCATTTTTCGCTTTTACGGTATTTTCTGTTTCAAGGAAGTATCTTCTAAACATAAATTCACTGTAGGCGGAAAGTGCCGTCCTGGATTAGGCTAATACGGGACGACACTTTACGCACGTGCATTAAGCCCGGTTTTCCCACGAAGCGTCTCGTGCATTATCTTGGTATGTGTTACATGTTAAATAATCGGCATTAGCAGTTTGGCCAGGTGAGCCACAATTCTAACAATATTACTGGGGCTTACAGCAATCACTGTTGACACAGAATATTAGTTTATGGAATAAAACCTCCATGTTGGAATTAAGAAATACAAAAGAGTACTAGTAGCTGAATTCTTCAAGTTTGTAAAAATATCTCTCATTTTTAAGTATTTTTCACACAAAGCATATAAATATGTCTTATTTACAACTAATATCAGAAGTATCACTAGCCATTACCTACAGGTATTTCAGCAAGGGTCTGATAAATACAATGTAAGCAGTTCCCGTACCTCCTGCACAGCCTCATGCATCACGTCCACGTTCTTTTTAGGGGCCTCTCCAGTCTCGTAGAACTTGAGACGGTCCTCAACTTGCTGACGAAGGAACTCTCCATATACCGATGTGGGGATGTCTAAAAAAGATTGTCCCTCATGTAACAATGTAACAATGAACAGAAGAAACCTGTCAAAAAACTACACTTTTTAGCTCAAGTCACCTTCCAAGTACAATAATTATACAGGTGTCCATGGTCATTTTGTTTGTATATTAGTTTATGTATGCCTCAAAATTTATCTAAAATCCAATAAAAATATAAAAAAAACATTAATTTTGTGAGGGAATTAAGTGAAATGTCACCAAATTTAAATTGTACCATAACTCTTTGCTTCTTTTTATCTTTCAAGAACTTCAACAATTAAGTGGCTTCCTCTTAACAATTTGTTTTCAAAAGTTGGCTTCTTTTTCTCAAATGTGTACAATTTACCTGAGAAGCAGTCTATCCTTGATGCGATGGAACACTTGTTGGCCAGGTATCGAGATATTCTGCCCTTGTTTTTCGCACCTGCCCGACCAATGAATGTTGAGTGGAAAATGAGACCATACTTCGGGGTGTTTCCATGTGTCTTCAAAGCCCTGACAAAAAGATGCATTTTCATAAAACGCAGCACTGACCCTACTTAATTCAAATGCTTTTGAAATAAATAAACAAAGTGCACTTTATTGAGTGCCATACTGACAATAGTAATCAATTCCATTGCTTTTGCACAAAACAAAGAAAAATAAAGTACTAATGCATGGAAGCATAACATTATAAACGATGCCACTATATGTTTTATCCTAAATAAATATTGAACACAATATTAAAATTTCTTCAACATTTCAATCATCATTCGATTCCATACACAAATAATGATATGAACTCTTTTGCAAATCTGATCAACATCCTTTACCTACCTAAAGAGAGCCTTCTCAGCTCCAAGGATCTGTACGGTGGAGGCAGGGTACTTGGCCAGGTTGGTCAGACTGCCGGCATGTGCAATAAGACGGGCGCCTACCTACAGGTCAAATGTACACAAGTAGGAATACTGAATAGCGATAAACGCAGGTAAACACAGGTATGCATGTACTGGTATAATAGGAAGTTGTGTGGCTTTATTTCAATGCCGAAGAATAAATCCTGAAAAAATTATACAGGGTTGAAAAACTTCATTAAGGAGCTAAGAAAATGGTCCGTGTTACCAAATAATTAATTTACAGTGGTGTGTCAGACATTCCATTCTCTCCATTGCAGAGGCAGCAAGACTTAATCCATGATACTGTTGTCTTTGAGATTAAAAGTTTGTGTCTTAAAAACAGAACAGAAAATAATAACTTCTTTTTATGAATTACAATCTTGGACCTACCTGGTCACCAATGAGAGTGGACAGGTTCGGAGCGACGGCTGCCATCTTGCTGCGGAGATACTCGCTGAGAGACTTACGATACTCCACAAGGGAGATGACTTTGGAGGCAAACGTCTCGATGTTGATCAAGTCAATCACGGAAATGTCCATGCCTGCGATGTAAACGACCATCATCATTTAAAGGGCATTAAGCAACAGAGTTTAGTTGATTTACATTTTCAAGGATACAAAACAAAATATATAAATAATTCAAGGCTGAGATATGAACTGGAGAACATCACCTGAAGTGATAAGCCATGTGTTATTTAAATTTATAGAATGAACAAAACCGAAACTAAATCCATTAATCAATCATTATAATATTCACTACAACACATTTTTGCTCATTACTTATATGAGTTTCAATATCATACCGCGTCAGTATCTAATGTGTACAGTAGCTATTAAATATGTTACACACCCATAGAAGATCGTGATGCATCCAGTATGGCTTTGACCTTGGCGTCATCCATTACGATTTCCTCCAGGTCAGCAACCTTGTCCTCAGTGAACTCTTTCCTGTTCTTGATCAGTCTTGCCACCTTGCAGAATGTGCTGTTGTCATTCACGATCTTCACAAGTTCTGGGAAGTGGTACGAGTACCATTCTCTGTTAAAGATTTGGAAATGTTATTCTCAATGTTTAAACATCGGAAAAAAAACAAAGTCCATGTGTACCGATGTAGTGAAAAGTATGTTTGCATTCCCTAACAAAATTGTATGGTCTTTTTTCATTCTTTGTTTTTGATATCATTTATAAATCAACATATTTACACTCATTTTACCAAAATCAGAATGAGAACAACCGACTTCACATCCCCAAAAAATAAGGACATCCGGAGAAACCTGATCCTCATCAGATATCTATATCACAAAAAATGACTATGCTTGATGTCACAGCAGCGGGTACCTGATTCTCATGGCAAAGGTGTTGATGTTCTTGTCAAGCTGGTCCAGCAAGCTGATGCTCTGGATGATCATGTTGTCCACCCTGTTCACATTGAACTTCACCTTCGCCCGGGAGTAGCTGTGTCCAAGACCTAGCTGAGCCTTGCTTGCTGTCAACTCTGTCAGGCCCTTCACCAGGTGGTGGAAGTGCAATCGGATACCTGATGACAAACAAAAATTACCTCATCTGCATTTTTATAGGTTCTAACTAAAGTGTGTTGTGACATCTATGTGATCAGTTATACAATAAAGTAAAATTCATTTTAAAGTGTACAAAACAGTTGACTTATAGATAATACTAGGTTAGTGTTGAATAAAGAGAAGTTTATTTAGCGAGGCTTAGAAAACCTGAACCACGAGCCTTGGCGAGTGGTTCACGTTTTCGTGCCGAGCAAATAAACTTATCTTTATTCAATACTTACCTAGTATTCTATTTATCCCATCATTTTCTGTCTTTATTTTGAACATTAACGAAATAAAACACACTAAATATTACGAAAATCATAAAATAATGTCAAAAAAATATGAAGATGACGTCTTTATACTGCGCGTGTTCCCTTTATCACCACACTGTTGAAATAAAGCAAAGTTTATTCCATGGGGGTTTATTTCCTCAGTGCACGCCTGATGCAGATGGTGGGATAAAAAAGCTTACACCACAGATTTCAACTTCTGTAATTATATTTTTAAGCAGCCATAGATATTAATCATAGAATTGAATTTCAAAATAGACTTTTATGAAAATAAACAATATAAAAGCTTTAAATTGTTTTCAAAATATGAACAAACTGATCACAGTCTGAACAAACTTATAAGGACTGACTAGCAGCTCACCTCTGATGACCTCAGGCACAACTCCAGTATGCTGACATGATACACCAAGCTCTTCACTGATAGCAGATCCTATTTTGGCGTCTCCAACACCCAGTACCACCTTCTGCTTCTTGGTCGACTGTGGGACATTGGTCTCAACGAACAGTCGCAGATCTTCATGAATTATACCTAAACAAAGGCAAACTTACTTTAAAAGTTTATTATACATAAATAGGCACAGATACTTATACTAGACTATACTAAGCAAACAAATATTATAGAAACTTTTTTAGGAAAAAGTGAGAACTGAGAAAGCAAGAATATCTACCCGAAATTTCTAAATATGGTAAGACTTTAAAGTAAAACCTGGAACTGAATATGCTGTAAACACCTACAATATAACTGTAATCCTAAATACAGAAAAAAGCACTGTTACCCTCAGAAATGCTGTTCATGTTGTCCAAAGCATTTGTCCCACTCTTGAATGGGGAGAAAGACACAAGCTTCACCACTGAATTAAACTTGCTAAGGTCTTTCACTCCTTCCTCCACTGCTGGCAGCAGCATCCCAACTTCTTCAAATTCCTTGACTCTGAACAAGCCATACCCGGAGGCATGTTCAAACAAAACGAACATAGCCTGTGCCTGCACAGAAGAAATAACAAATGCATTAATTTAGAACATAAAATCTCTGAGCCAAAACTACAAACTATGAGTAAAACTACTGAAGAAAAACATACAAAGAAATATTTTCCTAACTGAAACAATTTCATAAGTATGTATAGATAATGAATAAATTATAATCATCAAATTACACAGGCGGATTTAGATCAGACAGAATCGGTGTACGCCCGCCTGAACCTGAAAATAACTAAAACATGAGCATGTTGTTGCCAATGACGAGTTCGTCAATCAAAATTGTAATAATCAAACCCATTCTTTGGTATTTTTGTTAAATTGTTCCTTGTTGACATCAACACGTAAGAGACCAAAGCAGTTTGTTGACAGTCTTTAGTTACTGAATAGTTCCGCTCACAATCCTGGCTCCACGGCTGATTTAAGTTAGATGAAAAACAATGTTATATCCATCATGAGCATTAATTGTTTACCCAGTCTCATCGAAAGTCGTCAGACCTCCGACAAGACGTTAAAAGCCAGTAAAACCGTACGAGGTCCAGTTAAAATGACCAGAACACTGGCCCTCCTTTCCGGTGAAAACTTCTAGTCAAGTACCTTCTTGTAAGCTAAATCTTTTTGAGTGGCCAGTAAAATGGAGTTCGGGCCAGTAATTATTAAAAGATTACCAGACCTTGCGGTCAGTAAGGGATTTGGTACTTTAGCGGACACTGTAAATCACCAAACACAAAGTAGGCAAATCTATCATAAAATATTCTGGTCATTGAAATAGGACACCAACTTATTTTCCAGACATGTCCACAGTGTATGTATATCAACGATGTGATTATTTAAACAGCCGCAACCTTTCATGTCCAAACAATGTTCATCCGAAATACATGTCAAGGTACTGTTGATTAAGGTATTCTGCGGTACTAACTGCACTACACAAATAAAAACAAGGTTAGTTAACGACTACATTGAGATAAAATCAATAAACAAAAATGCATAACGCAAAACGATCAGTATTATTTGTCCAAAATAACAACAATTCTCCACGTGCGCCTACCATGTTTGTTTTTTTTGGTTAAAGTCCACTAAATCGCTGTACGATTGTCGTTATCCAGGCCCAGGCGCCAATCGTGGTAGTGGACCAGGCACATTCGAATACCAGAGAGAACAAAACTATGAGTACATCGGACATTAAAATAACAGCAATTCTTCATCAGTTTTATCATATTTTATGAATGCATTAGGCTATTTTCTTGGTATTTGTTGTTTTTTTAATTTAATTAATAAACTGTGTTTTAATAATCGGTGTAATAATTGTTCAGATAATAATGTCCCTTCCATGCAAACATATGAGAGTGGAACCTCTTTCATATATAGAATTAAATACACAGGTGATATTTAAATAAAATATGTTTTTATTAGTCGTGTAAAATTTAAATAACGAAAATCCAACCATCTCCCCCAATCAAATTATAAATACATGTTTTACGTAACTGCGGATTGCAGTTGTGAACTCATAATTATTTGTGTGTACAATTATTGCATTTAAATCGCTATAAAATTGTCAATACTGAACATGATGAACAACGGATATTATATAATAGCGGGATTTGAAGATGTTAATCTGATTTATTTAAACAAAGTAAAATTCGACATATGTTGTTATTTATTTTGCCAGGTTTTCATGGAGTTATTAGTTATTTGTAAAACTAATGAGCAGCTGGCATCTGTTGCAGTCCATCTTTTATATTTATACTTTAAAGCAGTCGGAGAGCACAGACCTCTGCCAGGATAATTAACTACTTAACAAGTGAGTTTCCCGGTGATAGGTTTAATTATCCGCCGCATATAGAATTGCCCGCCCAATAATAGAGATTCATTTTAAAGATTTCTTAACCTAGACAGTGATTCGGATGACCACCAAAATGTAATCATGTTTTCATTTGCCCACTTCCACCATTTCTAGAAAATTTCAAGCTCATCCGTTCATAACTTTTTGCGTAAAGTTGCTAATGGACAGACAAACACACGATAACAAAAACAAAATAATCTTCTTGGCGGCGGTAATAATTTACAAAACATAATCATCTTGGTGGCATTTCACGTGAAAAACGCTCAGTCAACATCGGCCTATTATGTATAGACCTTAAAATGCGTACGGTACCACCGTATATTTAAGAAATAATGTTCGATTGGTAAGCGTTGGATAAGCGTTGTTACATCGTGCATTTTCACATATGCATTTTTATTGATTGTGTGTGCCGTTACATTGTGCGATTTTACTTCGCGCATCTACCTCTGTTTTAAATGTTACATCTCATCTGATATATATTTCTACGCAATGTGTGATTGTACATCCGTAGACGTATATTTTTATATGCGTCTAATGATATTTGATATATGTATTTCTTTGCACTATAATTGTACGATGTTACATCGTATATTTATTTCTTAACATTGTGTGATGTTACATCTGACATATATAATTAATTTCTATGAAGTGTACGTACGATGTTACGCCGTATTTGTATTTCTATGCATTGTGTAATGTGACATCATATATTATATACACGGGTATAATTATTGATATTAATTGTATGATGTAACAACTGATATATGCAGAATATAATTATAATAATCCTTAATAATAAAGCAACACCATTTGAATACAATTATGTTACAAGTAAGACTTCTGAAAATTTGAAGACTTATTGCTAACTTCTGAACAAATCAACTACACATTCAGGTAGGCAGGCCTGATATATATTTCTATGTATTATGTGATGTTACATTGTATATGTATTTCTATCTACGCATTGTCTAATGCTACATCGTATGTGAATTGTTTGTTGTTAGCTCACGTGAGCACAACGTGCCCATAGTGAGCTTTTGTGATCGCCTTTTGTCCGTTATTCGTCATACGTCGTAAATCGTTCGTCGTCAACATTTACCATGTGAACACTCTCGAGGCTACATGTGTTGCCCAATCTTCATGAAACTCGCTCAGAACATTTGTCCCAATGATATCTTGGACGAGTTCGAAACTCGGTCGTGTGGGGTCAAAAACTAGGTCACTAGGTCAAATTGAAGACAAAGCTTGTGAATACTCTAGAAGTCACATTTTTTGCACAATCAACATGAAACTTTCTCTGAACATTTGTTTTTATGATATCTCGGCCGAGTTCAAAAATGGTTCCGCTCCGCTGAAAAACATGGCCGCCAGGGGGCGGGGCAGTTTTCCTGACATGGCTATAGAAAAAGCTTGTGAACACTCTAGGAGTCACATTTTTTGCACAATCAACATGAAACGTGCTCAGAACATTTGTTCTTATGATATCTCAGCCGAGTTCGAAAATGGTTCCGCTCTATTGAAAAACATGGCCGCCAGGGGGCGGGGCAGTTTTCCTTATATGGCTATATTAAAAAGCTTGTGCACACTCTAGATGCCACATTTATTGCCCACTCGTCATGAAACTTGCCCAGAACAATTGTCCTAATGATACCTCGGACGAGTTCGAAACTGGGTCATGTGGGGTCAAAATCTAGGTCACTAGGTCAAATTGAATAAAAGCTTGTGGCCACTCTGGAAGTCATATTTTTTACACAATCGCTCAGAACATTTGTTTCAGTAATATTCAGACAAGTTCAAAACTGGGTCATGTGGGGTCAAAAAGTACGTCACTAGGGCCAATTGAAGAAAATGCTTGTGAACACATTTGTTTCAATGATATCTCGGACGAGTTCGAAACTAGCTCATGTCGGGTCAAAAACTAGGTCAGCAGGACAAATTGAAAAAACCAGCTTGCTAATACTCTAGCTGCCACATTTATAGCCCAATATTCATGAAACTTACTCAGAACATTTGTCCAAATGATATCTGGGACATGTTCGAAACCAGGTCACATGGGGTCAAAAACTATGTCACCAGGCCAAATTGAAAAAAAGCTTGTGAACACTCTAGAGGCCACATTTTTAGTCGAATCTTCATGAAACTTGCTCAGAACAGTAGTTCCTTAGCCCCTAAGGTGATCGAACTAGGACCTCATGGCCCTCTTGTACTTTTCATATAGGCATTCTGTGCTCTCATAATTATCGTATTTGTAGGTACTGTACCATGTCGCACGTGTGCTATTTAATACATGTAAATACCATTGATGTTGCTCAATACCTCGTGTCCTATTTACTCTTGTGTACAAGTGCATACACCGCTACAACATTGAACTGGGTTCGTATTGCAGAAACATCTTAAGTTAATTTATAAATATTTTATGTTAATTAAATCATCCATTTGTAATGTAATAGTGTTATAAGTACATATCAATTCGCAAATTTACATTTAATTAAAAAATAGCTAATAACACGTTGATAATTAATACACGCTTAGCACAATGTCCCTTAAATATGAAATAAAATGTAAAAGACAAATTATGGCTTAAATGTTAAGGATAGTATTTTACTTAAGATGTTTCTGGAATACGGATCCTAATTTCCAATTATATTAAAGGCCCTAAGCGCAACCCAGGGGTCGCAGGTTCGAGCCCCCGCTACACCCTTACCTACTAACTCGTCTTTCGCATGAGACATTACACCAAGGTGCAGTGTACTAGGTGCTTCACACCGGGCACTAAAAGACCCAGGGTCAACTTGCCCAGGTTATCCCCCTTAACCCAACTAACAACTCTTCTGGGGGCGACAGCCATATGGGAGAGAATCCCGGTGCACTTGATAAAAATGTACTAGATAGATCTCAGCATTTATTGTGTTACCTGGCATGCATACATTAACATGAATACCATACATAATTATACTTCAGAACGTTTTGTGATACAAAAATATGTTCTCCTCCTAGGAAATTTTCAACAAATGTACAAAACACTGTCTTGATTCTACTTCAAAATCATATTCATGCAATATTTACTACAGGAGTTATACATGGGTATAAAATTAATAATACAAGTACATGTATTATTTGAAGAGAAAATAACAGATGACAACTTACACAGCTT
This sequence comes from Congeria kusceri, assembly GCA_027627225.1. Classification (NCBI taxonomy): domain Eukaryota; kingdom Metazoa; phylum Mollusca; class Bivalvia; order Myida; family Dreissenidae; genus Congeria; species Congeria kusceri. The sequence continues at coordinate 30,343,461 of CM051034.1, forward strand.
GTAAATGAGATGTAACAGGTATTATTCTCTTCGGTTTATAAAAAGACCAACGGAGGCATACCAAAAGTGAAAAAAGAGAAAAATCAACCATATCTAACAAAGTACTTGAAAAGTAAATGTGTGGTAACATTAATATAATACAACAAAAAATATATATAAGTGCCATAGGGAAGTGGCATTTCTTACTTTCAGGAATATTAATTTTATGTTCACACACTTTGTTCGAAATTGCATAGCAATATTCCAGGGGTGTATCTATGCCGAATTTAAGTACCATTATGACCATTTGCAAATTTTGGTCCCCGTAAGTTAAAACAGATTCAAAAACATTTTGAAACAATGTAATACAAATTAGTAAGTAGTAATAATTTCACAAGGATAATAAAGAATGAGAATAAGAAAAATACAAGATGTCAGTATGATAGAACTTATATATTACCTACTTTACTATATAAATGACAATTAAGCGTTTTTAACTGTTTACCACTTTGCTAAAACAAGCTTTTTCCAACAGGCAACATTTTGTGATGTTTCATGGTTTTGTTTCATTATGTTGCCCTCATCATTATTCAAAGGGGAGCAACCTGCGCAGAACGTTGTGCAATGTAACTTTATAGTAACACTGACTGCTACTGACTGTTACAAGCAGCTAGGACTCAGGATAATGATTGTTCTATTTTTGAGTTGTGTGATTCACAACTATCATATTAGATTTCATGGAAAATAAAACAATTCAATATTGTTTTTATATATTATTAGAAGTAGGTAATAAAACAGATATTTCATTGTCATTTTGGAACAGTCAAATTGTTTCCTTCAGTATCAGGGGCAACATTTTGAACTGTTGATCTCGGCCTAACGGCCTCGGGGCAACAGTTCAAAATATGTCCCCTCTACTTCAGGAAATCAATTTGACTGTTCCCAAATGCCACTGAAATATCTGTATAATAACGCCCAAACTATTTCAACCTCAGTTTTCCCAAGTTTACATTTCACATGTCCAAGTTAGTGTTAAGAGTTCTACACATGCAGGAGTAAGCCTAGTTACGCCCCTGTATAATTTAGTTAATTTCAAACATATATTCATAGGAATATTCATAATAAGCAGAAAGCCACATCCCTGTTCTTAACTAATGTGAAGCTACTACTATTTACATACAACAGAATATGAAGAAACAAAAATACATAATACACTAAACAGAAAATACCCAAGATCGGAATGACCCTCACTACAAAATAAATGCACTCACTGAAATATTGGCCAGGAAAAAAAAGCATTCACTGAAATATTGGCCAGGAAATAAAAGCATTCACTGAAATATTGGCCAGGAAATAAAAGCACAGGAAGCAGAGACAAAATATAATTCTTTAAATTTAAAATAATCTATGTTTTTACAAAAGACTTTATCAGTTCTTAAATTATTACAAAAAGCTTAAACTTTTGATGTTCGTGAGATTAACACCAGTACTGAATTGAAATGGCGTATGATCAATATGCAGTGGTGTTCAACATACAAACACCAATCGAAACCCACTATATTGTTATTATATATTACAAGACATGCATACACAATGCACAGTTAAATACCAAGAAACCAACAGCAGAGCCTGCTAGCATGGACAAAACAACAAGACAATAAATAGAGAAAGCTATACAACAAGCTATGATCACCATGATCGGTCAACCAACCATGACTGACCCCACTGTCTGGCCCTAATGAATGAGGTGTAAGTTAATAAATTACAGCACTTAATTAGAGCGAAGGATTGTTGGTTTTTGCTTACCCGACCCACCCTATTTTTTTTCACCAACCCTTGAAGTTTTTTTGCCTATCAATCAATAACTTTTCTGATTTTCGGTAAAAAGAGCAGTGTTCGCTAATATGCGGCTTTTCGGTAATTAGCATAATTTTCGAATTAGTCTGCGTGAGACAGGCGCTCTTGGTAATGACATACCGTAAGGTACAGTTTCTTTGATGGGAGACATTTAAACATGCCAAAAAAGTTATCCCTGCCCGTGATTTTTTTGGAGACGTTAGCGGAAACCAACATTTATTTTTTATGTGGCCTAACACATTGTAGCCATACTTGATTTTTTACTTTACTTTTTTGCTTTTTATGTTCACATAACATTTAATACACAAAACACTTTTGTGACTGAAGATTTGTTTTCAGTTTATACATGAATCAATGGTAGTATGATAGTAAAGGAGTTTCTACACTATCCAGTAGGGCCCACCATTGCAATGTAAAAACACCAATACGAGCAATAAAGTAGTAAGATCGGACTTGTACACTACCTGAAATCAAGTTCCAGATAGAAGCTTATACACATTCAAAGACAATAATTGCGAGGAAAAAGAAATGGTTTAAGAACAATGTGCACTAAACAAATTCGTAAAGAAACAATTCTGTTTTCGTATTCTTCTATAACTGGTGCACAAAATAAGCCCCTTTCTCCAAAAGATAAAATATATATACTATTTCGAAATATATATACTATTTAGAAAAATGTTGACTTCAAAAATGTCCAATTAAGCAATACAAAATGAATAAAATATCATCCTGAACTGGTCGTAAAAATCAGCCTTAACACAGAGTATGACATAACTTTTTTCCAATGACTCTGTAACAGTTCCCTCACATATTGGTGATTAGAATACTGTGATAAAAAAATAAAATACAATATTATTAATATTATATTAATATAAGCATATACATTATATTCTTAATTATTCTGTTAACTGCAAGAACAACGTAACTTACACAGTCAGTTACAATGTTACTGCACATAACAAATTACACAATCAAACAATACTGAAAGTAATGAGAAATGTTAATCTGCAGAGCAACCATCATGGTGACACCATCATTTATGCACACAAAAACAATGCAAACATCATACCAGCAGAAATAAGTAATTTCTGTTACTATTATTTCAATAAAAGTTAAAAAACCAGTAAATTATTTATAAATGACCTAAAAATTTAAAGACGAAAACTACAAAACATATAGGGGAGATAACTGTTGAACATTTTTCTAGGGATTGAAATATACTGGGTCTTTCAAGGGTGATTTCCATATATACCGCTAAATATACACAAACCTTATGCAAAGGAATGACTTCAAAATTGGTCAGAACTTTTTAACTCCTACAGAATTTATCACATTTATGAGAAGATAAGTACTGTTCCAAGCATTCCATTGTTCATATGCACAGTAAAGTAAATGAAAAAAATGGTTTGTTTCTAGTTTTTTCTAAGATCATATTCTTAAGTCAGTGTAGTATTTTCTGATAACTAACACCCGTTGACATAACAATAATACATGTCCTTGTATGTAAAGGTATTTCAACATAACAAGCATTTCTATACGAAAAATACTTTAGATGATGTCTGAATTTATTTAACAAATGCGAACATGTATGTACCATGATTGAAACACAATTGCACTTATAAACAAAAATATGCACTAGTAATAAGATGACATAAGAGCATAACATACATAACAAAATGCTTTTCTTCAAACTCATTTATAAAAAATCCTAACTGAGTTACAAGTATTATTATTTACATATATGCAGCATATTGCTTTTGAAAGACTCGCAGTCATTGGAAAACATTTATTTTCCTTTAAACGTTATTTTATAAGGCTGAACATTTTGACCTGATACCAATTGAAAATTTTTAATAGAATTCAAACATTTATTATAAAATTTTATAACAGAAAACAAATCTTTGGATTTATTATATACATTAATTATATTCGTTTAATAACGTTAAAGGAATTATTATCCCTTTGTCATTTTAAATAACAGCAGTCAGAACATAACATTCATAACAATTGTACATCCCATCAAACTACTCACTTACCAAACCGAGACATGAACTGTGCAAGTTTTGAGAGTCTAAGCAACACACTAACAACACAGGACTGTAAGAAGCTGTGTGATATTCAATTAGACGAGCTAAGTTATATGCCTCCCCACCCCCTCCCTTCAACCTATGTCCTTGAAATGACTTTGAGATGTAGTTTGAAGCGAAAAAATGTTTTATGTCCGTTTATGTTTGAACAAATTGCGAGACAATGACCCGTTGCAAGCATATCACTAATAGTTACGAGAATAACCCAAATATCGCAAGACAATGACCCATTGCAAGCATATCACTAATAGTTACGAGAATGACCCAAATATCGCAAGACAATGACCCATTGCAAGCATATCACTAATAGTTACGAGAATGACCCAAATATCGCAAGACAATGACCCATTGCAAGCATATCACTAATAGTTACGAGAATGACCCAAATATCGCAAGACAATGACCCATTGCAAGCATATCACTAATAGTTACGAGAATGACCCAAATATCGCAAGACAATGACCCATTGCAAGCATATCACTAATAGTTACGAGAATAACCCAAATATCGCAAGACAATGACCCATTGCAAGCATATCACTAATAGTTACGAGAATGACCCAAATATCGCAAGACAATGACCTGTTGCAAGCATATCACTAATAGTTACGAGAATGACCCAAATATCGCAAGACAATGACCCATTGCAAGCATATCACTAATAGTTACGAGAATGACCCAAATATCGCAAGACAATGACCCGTTGCAAGCATATCACTAATAGTTACGAGAATAACCCAAATGAAAGTAAACTTGTGAAACAGACACTATGTTTCTGTATTGGTATCATTTCAAGGCTGCTGAAATGTGCAAATAGTACAATTAGCATAAGTACAATTGTGTAATATTATATTTAACTCACCTCATTGTTCGTGGTTAATAAGACTTAAAACTAAAACTAAACTCTGACTAGAGATGGTTTGAATTATTTTTTCAAACTGAGATTAAGTATATGACTTGTAAATTTACTAAAATGGTTGTGCAAATAAACAAAAAGACTTTAATACCAATAACTTAACCATTGTTAAGTACTGGAATTTAAGTAATTTTAGATGATATCCAATGTCAAAGGATGGGACAAAATGGGCATCAAGACCAGTAATTAAACATCCATAAAGCTATTAGTTTCTCCAAATAGCTTAGAATAATAATTTTTGAATAAGTCCGAATGCGCGCAATGTACCATTTAAATGTCTGCAGTTATTTGAATGTCTATGCAAAAACTTGAAATATTAAATAACAAGTATGAACAGGTGTTGTATTATGAAGTTTGAAGACACTATCATAGCTGGGTAAACATATAGCCCCTATAGACAAGAGTAACAGACCATAACTGTACTGTTAACATAGATTGGTGTGCATATAAAGTGTTGTCTGAAGTAGAAGACATAGCAGTTAACCAACACAGCCCTCCACAATCACGGTCCCTGCACGTAAGTGTCCCAAGTCCATCTTTACAGGCCCTCTGCTGGTTAAACGCTGACCATTTCACGTCGCGGGTACCGCCAGATCACCCAAACACTGAAAACATTGTGACACTGGTAATCAATCAAGTAAGGCATAAAAACACAGCTACAAACTTTCTACTGAAGAAACATTAATAACAAAAGCTGCAGGAGGACAACACGCTAGAGTTTTCTTGTGCTTGTCAGAGTTTTCTGGCATTTTCTCTACAACAAACTGGTTGAATGGTAGGGGCCAATCAAACGAAATTAATTTTGTTCTCGCGTTCCTGAGTGGAAAGCATTTTTTAATTTTCAAAACAGTGACCTTGACCCCACCAACCCCTTATGCAATCTCATGCAATATCTCATTATACAGTATCTATAAATTGAATTTCATTTCAATTTGTTATCGAGTTATAAAGCAGAAACTGTTTGTTTTCTATTTTTAGTACTGGTAACTGTGACCTTGATCCCAACTCCACCCAATTCACCACAAATGCAATCCCAAGTAAAATGTTGCGCTAGGGTATTTATGTATGAAGATTGATTCTCAAGTTAGAGAGTGGAAATAAAAAGACAGCAGCCATCCCACCCACTTAAAAAATCTAACTGTAAAGGCCCATAATTTTGACAAATTTCAAAATAGAGTTATCAATATTGGCCTATAAGTTCATTTTAATATAGGGAATAAGTATTATAAGATTGAATGAAATCCCTCAAGCCATTCCTGAGAAACCAGCTTACCGAAAAACTTTAACCTGTCCATATAGCATATATATATAATTTCTAAGTGTAAAAAGGCCCATAATTTTGACAGATTTTAGACTAGAGTTACCAAACTTGGCCTAAAATGTTTTATGTTTAAATGAAATCCCTCAAGCCATTCCTGAGAAACTAGCTGACCAAAAAACTTTAACCTAGCTCGGATGCCGAATTCGACGCCGGGGCGAGTAGAATAGCTTGCCTATTCTTTGAAAAGTCAAGCTAAAAATGTGCACAAGTCTATGAAGCATCTTATAAAAGAATTTTCAAGTGAGTTACCTAGACATGTACAGTGAATGAAATACAACCTTAACAGATATACAATATATGAGACGTTTCAGAAACATATGAGGCAGGCTTAATGCATGTGCGTCAAGTGTTGTCCACGATTAGCCTGTACAGTTTGCACAGGATAATCCAGGATGGCACTGTCCGTTTTTATGGTATTTTCTGTTTCAAGAAAGTCTCTTTTAAACATAAATCCACTGTAGGCCTAAGGTATCGTCCTGTATTAGCCTGGGCGAACTGCACAGGCTAATACGGGACGACACTTTACGCACAATCATTAAGCCCGGTTTTCCCCTGACATGCTTCATATATTTATTCCAATGTGAGGCTTATATTTCTTGAATTTCAGGCATAAATCTGGTCATTGAAACAAAAGGAAAATCTCCACAAAGAAAAATCTGCAATTCTTAAATCTTCACTATTCCACATCGAAAAGGTGAAAATGATGTTTTTATTATACAAACAAGATTCTGGAATAATATACCTTACAATATAATACAGTGCCAGAAAAAGATATAAATTACACTATTATTTTATATTATTAATAGTAATTCTATAATATACAACAAATTTCATAAATTATTTATGATTAAAGTAAATGTCAACCTAAAAAGAATCAGTAGTAAAGAAGCAAAACTTTTCCATACATGGATGCTCCGAAAACTGCTCCAATGACTAACGTGCAGGCGTGTGTGATCAGCAACGTAGGTAGACTCTCAGCGTTAAAGATGTGACGCAGGGTTTTGGAGTTGCGCAGGCTTTTGTACTCATGGCGAGGACGGCGAAACTTCACGATGTGATCCCTACAAAGACATTACAACCGTCATTGTTTAAAGTAGGGAAAGATCTAGGATCACAAAAGGTACAGGGTGCTGTTTAAAAGGAGCAGGGTGGAAATCAGGACCAGTCTGTTGACATTTTCTAATAATTTGCTACATCCAGGGTATTTATTAGTCTAATGCTTGTAATTAAGGTTTTTAAGCATATTGCTTTCATTTGTCATAGAAAATCGGCAAAAATATACTAAATTTCAAATGATATTCAACACTTCTGTGTTGACCAGCCTAGAAGGACAGCCAAAAAGGGAACCAAAAAGGAGCAGGGTGCAGCACCCTGCTATTTCTCTCTAAAACTTTCCCTAGTTTAAAGCCACACAAAAGGTGAAAGAAGCCAAATTCAGACTCTACCATTAAATGGTCATCTTACTGTCTGTCTTAGTATGTGCTAACCTTGGTATATACATCATCCATCATAGACGTACGGTTTGCTAGATCTTGTTTGCCAGTATTGCAAAATCACTGATCCTCCAAGAAAACCTGTTTACAAACACTAGCTTTATTTACTACCGCATATTGTTGCGACGCGGATTAAATACGACTGTTCACTCTGGCGATTTGCACGATATTGTACATAAATCACGAGGATCTTTGGTTTGTTTTATAGTGTTGAAAATGTCAACAATAAAATGAACTCCACTCTGTTAAAATACCATTTATTTTGTTGAAATATTTATAAGTTTTAGCTCATAATACATCATTGTATGTGTGTGTTATATCAACATCACTTTAAATGTCCTAAATTTAACGTGTATCACCTTGAAAGTGCCTTTAAGAAATTGATTTAATAACTGTAAAAAAACTCAATGACACAAGTTCAGATGGGAAGGAACTAAATTATAAGTGCAAAGTGATGCTTTAGACAAAATAAATTTACAATTTATTAAATTTAAAAGTGTTTATACTTTAAAATGCTGACATTGGAAATGTGCTGCTTTCGTGTTAAACAACCTAATCAACAAGTCACATCTTAACTTTAGACGTAAACATTTCATGATAACAAAGTGGGCAAGTTATGTTACTATCTATCTGTAAAACACAATGAGGAAAACTGTGTTCAAGTCATCATTTTTCATAAATCATATTTGCTAAATAATGTGGATGTTAGTACACCAAACAAGTGTTGTACATTTGTTTCCTTAATGCTTTACACCATATTCAGATAATCTGAGCATGCTATCTCAGAGATACTTCTTACATTCAGTATCCTAGCACAAAAACAGCTTATCTGAACAACTTATCAGTAATACAATACTTATTTATTTGTGATACTTTTAAAGTGTTGAGCAAGCAAAACAATAATACAAGTACATCTCTTAACAAATCTGTCAGTTAAAAAGAAAAACAAAGAATGTTTGAAACTGTTTAAAATGTGTTGTTTTTTTTGGTATGAAAAACATACCAGTAATCACCCCTCCGCAAAAATATTACATTTTTAAATTCACTTCCAGCAGAACAACATAAAACATTTATACAACATTTGCACAAAGTCAGAAATATTGTGTCTGCAACATTTATAAATTCAAATTTTTATACTTAAATATACCTGGTTTTATTTGCTGATTACAAAAGAGCAAAACAAATGATGGAACAATGAATGCACAGTTGGAATAATGCATTTGATGACCTAGATTTTAGGTATGAATGCCTCCGGCAACTGGTTTGTTGCACCTTTGACATATCTTGTATCTTTCCAATATCAACCTGTGTGGACCAATTGACTTACTTTAACATTAGGAAAAGAACTAGACGGAACTCCTTTTTGGTTCCCCCCAACTGCTGCCACTCTTGGCTAGCCAACACAGAAATGTTAAAAAGCTTTTAAAATTCAACAACTTTTTTGCAAATATTCAACTACAAATTAATAGACTACTGGTCATGGACGTAATTCTGGCCTGTACGTAAATATTCGGCCACCCTTCAAAAAGCGTTTTTGCGATAGAGATTAATATTGTTTTAAAACAATTAGCAAAAGAACTTTCTATAGCAACAGACTTCTACAGATGTCTCGATTCCAGGAAGTATATCATTATTTACTTCTAAATTGAAATCTCAGTATCATAACAGGAAATATTGAGTCACGTGGGGAAACTGACGTCATCATACGCACGCACCGAAAATATGGTGTTGCATGATTACATATTTAAATCTATTATTTCTTCTAACCATGAACAAATTTTCACAAGCAAATTTTACAAAATAGGAAACACCTGCTTCTGTTTACAAGATCACATCTCAGATTTTCTTACAATTCTCGCTGAATTTAATACCAATATCATCGTAAACTCTAGGTAGTCCCGGTAAGTTTATGTGGTAGCATTCTTCAGCGAAGGGGTTACACAAGGTACCGAGAATATTTGGCCCCTAGATTTATACAGTCCCAGTTCTAGTTCGCAATTCAGTAGACAAAAAAAAATCGGCCCCTTTGACAATTCGGCAATTAGACATATCGATCAGTGTCATTAATGATGTGTTTTTTTAATTTTAGAACTTTATATTAATACTAATAATATCTATATTTCATTGAATAATGTATTCTCTATTTTATTCATATCAATTATTACAGTTTACTTACTAACATAAAAGGCATACACCCGCACAGGTGAAAATTCACAGCTATACACCAAGATCTTCAAATTGAATTATCTCCCTTGAATAGAATTAAAGGAAGTTTAAAGTTATTTATAGCTCACGTCACCCTTGGCTTCAAATTTTAATAACATGTTTAGTGTTATTTTTGACATAAAAATGACGTTTAAACAAAACAAACACAATATAAACAAGAAAAGGAAGACACGAAACCATTCGCAATTCACCATTGCCAAGATTGGTTATATTATACAGAATTTAAGGGGAGGGGGGAGGGGTACCGGTGAAAGAAAGTCGTTTAGGTAGGATATTTTAGTGAAAATTTTAATTTCTGTAAACCTTGATCGTTACTCTTTAGATAAGGATAGTTATTAAAAAAAATATTTTGTTATAAACATTGCCGAGGTTACTAAAAAGTGGCCGATTTTTTACAGTACATTTGAGCTAAGAAAATGGACATTTTATACGTTGTTTATTTCCGTTTATTTAGTTTCCTTACACTTGTCCATTTTGATTTAAACTTACACGTTATAGAGTTTTGAACCCAGGATTATTGATGTGAAGTTTAATTTTTATCAGTTGTGTACAACGTGAGATTAAAAAAAAACAACCACCAAAGTGGCCGGAATTACGTTCATGACCAGTATGCTTAAACAAGATTCTGTGTTTGATAAACACACATGCCCCCAGTTGGTGCTGGGTAGCCCATTTCTTAGTCCAAATTAGGTCAAGGTCAAGGTGAGGTTGGGTGATATGGGTGGATAGGGAATGGTCATAAGCAACAACTGTGTAAGTATCCAAGTGTTGTAGTAAGCGGTGTTGGTGCTAGACGAAATGGTAAAATCTACTTAACCTTGTCATGGACGGAAGGACGGTCCGACAGGACGATCACTATATGCCTCCTGCATCAAGATGCTGGGGGCATAAAAACATAATTAGAAGAATTGGACTCAAGAAAACCCCGGATTTAGCACTTTATAAGAAAATGTAAAGAAACTGGTCCAGTTTTCCAGCTGCTCCTTTCTTGCAGCACCCTGTACCTTTTTAGATCCTAGATCTTTCCTTAAAGATGCTTGCTTTCGATAAACTGTTTAATCATTGACATAGGCCACTTAACATAGGTTAATATATAATGAATAACAGACTGAACAAGTAATTCAGTGATCCGGGTTTTGCCACGAATAGTTTAAACTCCTCCCCAGCTATTGTTCAAGGCTTAAATTTCCATTCATCGACAATCACAAACATTACCACATGCTCATTTGAATATCGCAAACAATCTCCACGTGCTCTTTTGAACGAAGTAGTTTAACCGCTAAACACGTGATATTCAAGTGAGATGATTGGATAATATTTGACATTAATTTGAATATGATTGACAGTTGTGGAAGTGTCTATGATGTCACTTGGTGCAAAAGAGCATTTCATACATTCAACACACAGAATACATTTACACAAGGTACCGAGAATATTTGGCCCCTAGATTTATACGGTCCCAGTTCTAGTTCGCAATTCAGTAGACAAAGCGGCCCCTTTGACAATTCGGCAATTAGACATATCGATCAGTGTCATGAATGATGTGTTTTTTATATTTTAGAAATTTATATTCATACTAATAATATCTATATTTAATTGAATAATGTATTCTCTATTTTATTCAAATCAATTATAACTGTTTACTTACTAACATGAAACGCATACACCCACACAGGTGAAAATTCACAGCTATACACTAAGATCGGCAAATTGAATTATCTCCCTTGAATAGAATTAAAGGAAGTTTAAAGTTATTTATAGCTCACGTCACCCTTGGCTTCAAATTTTAATAACTTGTTTACTTTATTTTTGACATAAAAATGAAGTTTAAACAAAACAAACACAATATAAACAAGCAAAAGAAAGGAACGAAACCATTGGCAATTCACCATTGCCAAGATTGGTTTAAATTATACAGAATTTAAGGGGAGGGGGGAGGTGTACCGGTGAAAGAAAGTCGTTTAGGTAGGATATTTTAGTCAAAATTTTAATTTTTGTAAACCTTGATTGTTACTCTTTAGATAAGGATAGTTATTAAAAAAAACTATTTTGTCATAAACATTGCCGAGGTTACTAAAAAGTGGCCGATTTTTTACGTACATCAGAGCTAGGAAAATGGACATTTTATACGTTGTTTATTTCCGTTTATTTAGTTTCCTTACACTCGTCCATTTTGATTTAAACTTACACGTATATGAGTTTTGAACCCAGGATTATTGATGTGAAGTTTAATTTTGATCAGTTGTGTACAACGTGAGATTTAAAAAAAACAACCACCAAAGTGGCCGGAATTACATTCATGACCAGTATGTTTAAACAAGATTCTGTGTTTGATAAACACACATGCCCCCAGTTGGTGCTGGGTAGCCCATTTCTTAGTCCAAATTAGGTCAAGGTCAAGGTTAAAGTGAGGTTGGGTGATATGGGTGGATAGGGAATGGTCATAAGCAACAACTGTGTAAGTATCTAAGTGTTGTAGTAAGCGGTGTTGGTGCTAGACGAAATGGTAAAATCTACTTAACCTTGTCATGGACGGAAGGACGGTCGGACAGGACGATCACTATATGCCTCCTGCATCAAGATGCTGGGGTCATAAAAACATAATTAGAAGAACTGGACTCAAGAAAACCCCAGATTTAGCAAATTATAAGAAAATGTCAAGAAACTGGTCCAGTTTTCCCCCTGCTTCTTTCTTACAGCACCCTGTACCTTTTAAGATCCTAGATCTTTCCTTAAAGATGCTTGCTTTCGATAAACTGTTTGATCATTGACATAGGCCACTTAACATAGGTTCATATATAATGAATAACAGACTGAACAAGTAATTCAGTGATCCGGGTTTTGCCACGAATAGTTTAAACTCCTCCCCAGCTATTGTTCAAGGCTTAAATTTCCATTCATCGACAATCACAAACATTACCACATGCTCATTTGAATATCGCAAACAATCTCCACGTGCTCTTTTGAACAAAGTAGTTTAACCGCTAAACACGTGATATTCAAGTGAGATGATTGGATAATATTTGACATTAATTTGAATATGATTGACAGTTGTGGAAGTGTCTATGATGTCACTAGGTGCAAAGAGCATTTCATACATTCAACACACAGAATACATTTCACATGCAGGGCTTTTTTACTATATATAAGGGACCTTATAAGGGCTGCATCTCAAAGCAAATATTTTCAAAATCAGGCAGTTGTCTTTACATCTGGATTTGTTCTCCTTTGTAACTTATATATATGAGGCTAATCCAGGAGGACACTTTCCGCTTTTACGGCATTTTTCTATTTCAAGGAAATATCTTCTAAACTTAAATCCACTGTAGGTGGAAAGTGTCGTCCTGGAGTGCAAACTGCACAGGCTAATTTGGGACAACACTTTACGCAGATGCATGGGCTTTCCCCAAAACATAGGAACTAGGTCTCATAGCCAACCACTGAGAAAAAGCCCTGAAAAGTCACATGATACCTGTTTACACAAACTAGATCTTTTCAAATATGATTACTAAAAAATTTGACATCTTGACATGTGTTGCTTACCCTAAGGGGTTGCGTTCGGGGCCCGAGGACCAGTCCCAGATCCAGTCTGTACCCGGCTCCTCCCGTACGTCCTGAAACGAATACTGCTCAATGAGACTGGCATAACTGAGGTGAACAATTGATGTACTGATGCCATTTAATTACAATGTGTCAAGTCATTTAGAAAGCCCGGACTGCATTGTTTGATAGAGATATGTGTCAAAATATTTTTATCCTGCAAAAGATGTTTTTTGGGGGGGTTATAGATCCAAAATTGATCTATCCCCTGATGGAAACTGCTCGATACTGATTGGCATAATTGAGGTGAACAACTGATGGATGAACAAGATTTGTTTGCCAATGCATTTAGCCTTGCAGAAGGCCAAGACATCATTGTTTGACGGAAATGTCTTCTAAATATTTCCTTATTCTGTGTTTGTCAGGGAATGACCCAAGTAGGTCTCACCAGGTCATAAATCTGGTCAATTTATAAATCATTAGGCCAAAAAAATAAACTAAAAAATAAAATAAAATAAAAGTCTCAAAAAAGTTAGGTAGGGTCGGGATTGAGTTTTTTCTTTTAACTATTTTTTTAAGACATATTTCGGTCAAAAAACATTTAAATCTAAAACCTGACCCATACGGATTTCAGGGAAAACAGTTGTCGCTAAAACCTTTAGGGTCGGGGCAGTTTTGCAAGGTAGGGTTGGGTTGCCCAAAACACAGACGTCTTTTTAGGCCTTATTGGTATCATTGGCGCGTCGTGGGAAAACCAGTCTTAATGCATGTGCGTAAAGTGTCGTCCCGGATTAGCCTATGCAGTCTGCACAGGCTAATCCGGGACAGCACTTTCCGCCTGCAGTGGATTTATGTTTAGTAGAGACTTCCTTGAAACAGAAAATACCATCAAAGCGTAAAGTGCCATCCCGGATTAGCCTGTGCAGACGACAGTCAGGCTGATCTGGGACGACAGTAACATTTTTACTTTCACATTCACTAACAGTCCTAACTAAATAGGACTGTTAGTGAATACGCACATGCATTAAGTCCGGATTTCCCACAGGCGCCTCATATCTTGTGAAAACAATAGAGGCCTGACATTCAGGAGGGCATAAACAAAGTTAAAGGTTTGTGGTGCACAGCAGTTTTCAATGATTGCATTGTTTGACATGCTCGCCTTTACTAAAAATTTTAACATTCAAATATACCCTTATTTTGCCTAAGTTTTGGCAGTCCTCTAATACCAATACACATGACTCTCTAAAACTGCTAGATGTTGTCATTGTTTCTTTGTGCTTACTTGGTTTAAGATTTAGCTGTTAAAATAAAACATGAGGCGTGTCGTGGGAAAACCCGGCTTAATGCATGTGCCTAAAGTGTCGTCCCGGGTCAGCCTGATCCGGGACGACACTTTATGCACATGCATTAAGCCTGGTTTTCCCACGACATGCCTCATATATATTCATAATTTCAAATAAGTATACATATTATCTTACATAAGTACAAAACTGAAAAGATCATTTATAAACATTTAATGACAAATATTACATTGAAAAGTGCCTCAAATTGTCAAGCTACTTCAGTAGTTTCATGTTGGTACTCACCACATTTGAAGCGTTTGAGCTGTTGGAGCTAAGGGTGAGCTCTCCAACGGGGCTTCTAGGGGCCTTGGGACTGAAACGATAAACATTAAACTCACAGTAGACTACTTTTGTCGAAAAGCCAAGTTTGGAGAATAAGCTAGTTTTGTTGAAAGTACATTTCGCGTAGAAATCATATATTTACTAAGGAATTTATTAACGAGGGTATGTACGATCTTACAAAAGATATATTAACATATTAATTTAAAACAACACGATAACGTTAATTACCATGTTTGTTGATTTAAAATGAAAGAAAAAAAAAAGAACCGTAGTTGTAAAATGCATACTTGGCTTCTTTTTAATCAAAAACTAGTTTTAGGCTGTATAGCCTGAAACTCCAATACATGTACATACGCTGACTTGACAGTTGTTTTAGGTTACACAACACTAGTAAACAATACAAAAGTCGACACTCATATCTATTGATTTATTCTATATTTTAGTGTTTCCTTCATTATGCTTACGTAAATAAATGCCTGTTTTCAAGTAATATTGTCCCTTTCATCTGCTTATTTTTTAAAATAATTGATATGAAAGATCGTACATACACACTTTAAATGAAGAATATTATTTACGTGCAAATTACAATTTTGAAACAATGAAGAAAATACGACATAACGGCAAATAATATTGATTAAAATACATCACTGTCATATTTTATCGAATTCCTTTTTAAAAGCGGTTAAAAGGCAGGGAGCAGACAAGCTTTTTGGCAGACACTGGCCCCACGTTCACAAAGGATTAACTCTAGGATCAAGATCAATCTTAGCTGATCTTGATCTTCTAGCTCAAATGAGCGGAATCTCCAAGATATTTTATTTGTGATACAACTTTTCTCCTTGATAAAATAATCAGATTTTTTGTAAGGTTTTTATTACAATCTTTACACCAGATAGCAAATGTACGCTAATAGGAGCTCATAATTGTGTATACTATATATCTGAACAAAAATAAAAGATCCTGATTTTTAATGAATGCTATTTTGAGCCTGATCCTGGAATATCTGGCTCAAGTTCATCTTGAACCTGAAAATCAGTCTCAACTTGTTTTGTGTACACGGGGCCTGGTCAGACGGACGAACGTGCTGACACACAAACTAAACTTTATGGGGCGTTTGTAACTGATGCACTGAGTCTTACGATTTACTTTCAACAAAAATAGCCAGTATTTACCAACACAAGTAGCTTAGGGTTTAATATCTCTGGACTGAAACAAAAAGCAATACAAGCAATGTCTGTAAATGGCTATCTTGGCACATACTTTAACCTACTTTAATTATTATATGTATGAACATTCAAGAGACATTACCCTTGAAATCATAATAAAATTAAAATATAGTTATTAGCAAATGAAGTTGTAAGTATTATAATGATGGTTTGAATAATATCAATATAATATGCATGTATTTCTCTGGTATAGTATAATTGGTTGTTTTAATTGTTTGTTTGTTTGGATTTTTCGCCGTTTTTAACAGTATTTCAATCATATCACAGCGGTCAGTCAACCTACTCACACTTTTCCTGGGCAAGTTTAGCCGACCTAAGCAGTTTACCAGTACTAAGTGCACATACTTATGCCAGTAACTGACAACTGCCCTACTTGAATCAGAGGAAGGAGGAGAATGGCCGTAGAAATAATTTCATGACCAATCCCCACACAAGTTATGTGGCCAGGTTGGGGTTCGAACTCACGATCCCCCGATTAACAGTCCAGCGCTCTACCAACTGAGCTAGCCGGGCCCGACTCTGGTATAGTATAAACAAATTGTGGTAATTATATGCAACATGTTATCAAATGTCAAAAAGACAATGCTACTTTTGACTTTTTAATGTATGTTTATATCTTATATACTACATATATTGTAATTGTCTTATGAATGTTTGTATAATTTACACTTTATTTACTTATGATAATTTAACTATGTTTACTAATTACTAGATGTATATTTTGTACTTTTATGACAATTTTAAAGGAAAATGTAATTTTATTTTTTTTACATTTCTGTTTTTCTACACAGCTACACTTATCGAAAGCCTACTTAAGCTACTGTGCAAGAAGATGCATTACAGATATTAGAATTAAGAAAAAGTTTATAATCCTATTGATAGCACAATACACAATAAAGGTAATAATAAATACATGTTTTCTAGCACAAACAAGTCTGTAATGGAAAAGAAGAAACAAGGAAGAAAATTACTAAACAGACTAAACAGAATATCTGATTTCTGGAATTTATATAAACTATCCTGAACAATAAAATCTTGTAAATCAAAACAGAAGTATGGGACACCTAGATATTCTGTTACCTAATGACATTTCAATTTTGAGCGAAAATAGAAAGTTGAGCAAAAATATGTAACAGTAGTTTGTCTCAATTACTCATCTTTCCTGGTATGCTAACATGCCCATAAATAGTATATTTCATGACAATAGTTCTGTATATATAGCTGCTGTAAAGTATGTGTAAAAATTATTGGTCTATCAAATATTAAGTAGGTTACCTGCGCCCAGGTTACATTTTTGTTACCGTTTGTTTATCTGTTTATCTGTGTGTCTTATTTGCAAAACAAAAAGTTATGAACAGTTTTGCCTGACATTTACTGAGAAGGTTGGAAATGGGCAAGTGAGCAAATTATCAGTTTTAGGGGGTGGATCTGAATCACAGTCTGGATGCTATAATTTTTAAAGGATTATTATTACTAGGCAAATAGAGTGATCCGGATTTTGCCACCAATAGTTGCAACTCCTCCCCAGCTATTGTCAAGGATTCATTTCCATTCATCAAAAATCACGAAATTACCATATGCTCATGCGAAACACACACATGATATCCAAGTGCAATTATAGGATAATATTGCAGATTAATTTGAATATGATTGACATTTGTGGAAGAGTCAATAGCTACATTATGCTGGATGACTCATTAGTTGCACAACACTCAGGCAATGAGCTGCCTAGGAGAAGGTCCACATCTGCAATCTCTCAAGTGACATTTGTGGAAGAGTCAATAGCTACATTATGCTGGATGACTCACTAGTTGCACAACACTCGGGGCAATGAGCTGCCTAGGAGAAGGTCCACATCTGCAATCTCTCAAGTGCTACTAATTAGAGGTCTGGGCCCAGTTGCTTAAAACTTTAACGGCCAATTAAGCTAACAGTGGTTAACTTTTGGATTAAGTTATTTATGTAAATTAAACGTTAAAATGTGAAACTGTAAGTTTATTCTAAATACATTGCTATTCTTAAATAATTTCAAAATGTTTTATAAGCCAGTTGCTAGTAATATAAATTTTATTTACATTTAAAGTTAACCGGCCGTTAGCTTAATTGGCCGTTAAAGTTTTGAGCAACTGAGCCCTGTAATATGAAGGCAGATCTATGTGTAGCTGTGTCTCAAACTGGGACTATCATGTTAACCTACATGTATTATATTATCTTCTACATACAATTTACATGTACTGCAACAATAGGATACAAGACAGTATTCGTACAATAGTACATGTATCTAGGGTAGTGGTTTGTTCTTCTTGGCCATGAAAAGGAAAAGAAACACTGTTTTACTGGAGGCCTAAGATTGAAGCCTTTTATACATATTTATTGGTACAATGTACAGAATGTATTGTCATACCAAGTTTTCATTCACTCAGGTGAAATGTCATTAAATATCAGACATTATTAAACCTGTCATGACGGTCAGGTCAGTGTTTGCAAAATAGGGTCAAGCTAAGTTTGCCCTGGATAGTAAATGTGGCATGTACAGATGTGTATTATTTTCATGAGAACAGTACCGCAAGTGACCGTGTATAATATGCACTTTTTCACCCCCAAGTTTTTATTTAAAAAGTAAGTGTGTGTTATATATTAACACAAAGCTATTTTGGTACTTTATTTGCAAAAATCCTATTGTAAATTCGTAAATATGCGCCATTGGAGCAATTTGATGGATCACGAATATCATATCTTCAGGTCCCAGTGATGAACTTAGTGCTTCACACGAGAGTGATTACAGAATGTTTAGAATAAAGTACCCCACCTTCTTAAATGATCATTAAATAACTAGCAAATATAAATCTTAAATATATAAATCTTAACAGAAAGAAATCAGTTGAAAGATCGAAAAGAACCAAATTCTGAACTACAATTGATCATAAACTGTATATACAAGTCATGGACATCATACCTTTATATAAAGACAAGGGTATGGCATCTAGATAAAACCCATTGGTGACTATGAACATGGTGCACACAACTCGCAGAGAATGAATTGCAAAAGGTGAAAACAGGGGAGACAATTATGAGGCCCGTAAGTTCTAAAAGTAATGTAAGCATAACTTCAGAAGTTAGATGTCTTGATTTAAGATTCTTGAACATTGTTGATGTGACATTGGCAATCTCCTAAACAATGATATAAACTCACTTAATGTTGATAAATATTTTATATGGCTGACATTATAATCTTCAGATTAAGAAAAGGTTATTAAAATAAACTCAGCAAGTCACAGTGTACCCATGAACAACAGTATTTTGTTGATGTTTTTAACTTGTACAAATAACAAAATTATTATAGATTTAGTAAACATTTCATACTGACTCAATCTGGATTTTGTGGCTTTATGCAACATTATTTCACTTTTAAAACCTGCCATTGTCAAACACATACCCTTTGCATAGCATTCAAGTTTAGAGAAAATCTGAACAATGCATGCCAGTCAAATATAATAAAATATCTCAGTGGACTATTTATACTTATAAGTTAGTATTGGTCACTTAGCTACTGGCACGGCTTTTAAGACTGTTGGCGGAAGCCAACGGTCTTTTGAGAGGGGAATTTCCAAACCAGGTATCGCGGAAAACTACTTATTTTCTTTGCAGGCTATTAGTCAGTAAATTGAAACCAGAATGGGTCCTTCTATTTAAAACAGCAAAATTTCACACCCGTTTTCTTACATTTTAATTATTTAAGGCCAAAAAAAAAATTCCGTTTCTGGTCTCCTGCCCCCCCAAAAATAGGGTCGGTAGGTAGGGATTTTTTTTTATTTTATAATTTTTTTTTTATGATGGGAGAATGGTGCGTGTGTTCCATGTATGTTTGTATTCAGATGAGTACCGTGTATTATGGTACTCCATGTATTATGCGCACATTTTTACCCTAAAATTCGGCTATTAAAATTCGATGCGCGTTGTACACAGTAACAGTTTTTGTTGAGTAAGGTTTTTTTTTTGAAATGTTAGTGATATTTTATTTCATATTTAATTCATAATTTTTTATTAACGAAACATTGCATCCTTATTACCTTGCAATCATATTTCTAATTTAAACAAACAATAAAATCCGTTAAAATCACAGTCATTGATAATAACACATGTTACAACTGAGAAGAGTGAAAGCGCAATGTCATCAATTAGCCAGGTCTTAAAAATCTGCAAGCCGTTAGCAACAACCATAGCAACGGTGTCCATTTGACTTCAAAACGTCTTTGATGTGACTGCTGAGCTGAGGCCATTGTCTAGCAGTTTGTAGCACTAAGTGTGTAACATGATTAACATGTGGTCAGTGAAAAAAGCATCAATTAATACTATTCTACCTGAACAATGCAAACAGGGTCAATAGAGCATTAATGAACTAGCATTCAAGAGGAAACATAAAGGGTGTGAAAAAAATTAGACAGCTGTTTTGTTTCATCCCATAAATTATAGATTTAAATGGGAGTGACAAAATATACATGTACTGGAATTAACATGGAGATTGTGATTGTGCTACGGCATACAATTTATTGAATAGTAACATGAATATACTCGGGATCCCGTCTACCGGTGTGTACTGTCTATCTGTGTAATCCGAGATATGCCTAGTATGGTCGAGGCGAGGCAGTCAGTTCTTATGTCCCCATTGCTCTGGATAGGCTGTTATGATTTGGCAAGATTACTAGAGACTGTGATAGTTTTAGTCTGTGGTAGAAAAAGGCTAAATTTGTGAATTGATTACATGAGACACAGTATCGTCATATTGTTCATATTTACATGTTTATCTGATTTTGATGTATACTTTTATAAATATCATCCTGAATATTCCTTGAAAAAAACAACAACAGAAAAAGCATAGTCAAATATTCAAAAACAATGTTCTTTTGTTTGTCAATAATTGCTTTCAGGCAAGTCATATACACTAGAGGTTTAGTACAGCACCCGGTCCTGAAACAAGGGAGATAAGTACAATTGCACCGGTAATAGGTACATTTGTCGTAAAACAAAATAGCTGACCCTAGGCTCAACAAAGAGGTCACTGTCATACTTATGAAAATGTAAAATCTTACGATAATGCCAAATTATGAACAGTAACATAATTTACGTAAATATCCTTTACTATTCTACAATATAAATGTAGTTTTAGTTATATTTAATCGTCTTTTAAAGCTAAATACACCCAGTATATTTGCATTCAATCTGGATTAATATGTGTTTCGTGCACAAGGTAATTATGTATGCATATCTGAATATACATTGATTACGTTTTTTTATGAAAGTAAATTTAGTTCAATATACCACAAAATAACAATAAAAAACATGGACAAAATTTGGTAAAATATGTGCCATTTGCAATAGTGAATCATTATCAGGTTTATGAAACACGATAGCCAATTAAAATCTTGTTTGGTAAAATGAATAAGAATATTTATCGGCGGAAATAAATAAATAATTTTTGGACCAAAAATAAGTAGGGTCAGCAGCAAAAGTAAAGGGTCGGTCGGGAGACCAGAAACGGGACTATTTTTGGGGGGGCCTAATGTATGTTATATGTATTATAATGTGTTTATCATGTGATTTATTACAATTACAGTTTGTAAAAAGGTCACTTTACACTAATGACACCCCTATTTTTGCTATTTACTTGCATGTAACCGAAATATTTACCGGACTGTCCTGCAATTTATTAATTTTAAACTGTACTATGGACAATCGAGAGCTTTCATCGTATGATCTATTTTGACTCAGTAGGCTACAAAGATCTAAAAATAAACATGTTTATTTATAGATCTTTGGCTAAGAAGCACTAACAATCAGTGACCCAAACTACTACGCTTTTTCGGTTATTCTGGCCCTTGCAGATTGACTTGTTAACTGGCATGTATATAAATCCATTTGCATAAGATAATTACCTCCAACAAAATATTTTGTCGTTACTTACAAATTAGTTTTCATTAAGATGTCAAATACTATTGAATAAGAAGCCAAATTATAAAGTTTAAAGGTGGGAAATTGAACTTCATTCAAACAAATGTTTCCTTTTAGTAAAAATGCACTCATAATTCACATGCTCTTAGTTTCCTTTGTCGCCAACAGTCTTCTACGCTGTCAGCATTTTGATTTCCTTACATAGTTGAGGCCTATAAAAGGCTACTTCACAATCCTAAATATGTAATATTTTTCACAAATGTGGTAATAAAACTTCACAAATGAAATGGCTATCCAAATTTAAAGGTTCACTTTTAAACAGTATTTTCATACCAGATTCATTGATTATTGAATAATATATCTTTTAAACAGTATTTTCATACCAGATTCATGGATTATTGAATAATATATCTTTTAAACAGTATTTTCATACCAGATTCATTGATTATTGAAGTAAATATTTACGATACATAGATAATATTGAAATTATACAAATATCATCAGACATTTAAGAATACAATGTTGTTTCAAGATTTTTTGGTCAAAATTGAACAAATACTGTGCATTAAATGTTTCACAATTAATTATCGTATCATGCTTATATTTCACAGTTGCTGGAAAAAAGCCCTGACTGGTTTGTGTTTCAGACTAAATTAGTGTCAATATATTTCTTCAACACTTCCTTAAAGCTTTATTACTGGTAATATTAATCACTAATATCTGTTCAGCATTACGTAACTGGAGAATCTTCCCATGTATCCAACAATATACAATGTAGTCATTTACGGATGGTAATATTTCATTATGTCCAATGTGTACTAAAGAGCTAATATCAAACTGTTAGGCAAGAAATGCAAAGGTTAAGTAATTGGTTGGCAATATAACAATAAATTGGGCAAACACTACAGTGTTAAATAAAAGAATATACACCAAACATAATTGAAAATAAAAAAAGCATAATGATTTGAGATCTTCTTTACATATACAGCAAACAACAGTAAGTTCAGAATGAACTAAGATGTAACAACAAAATTAATAGACATTTCTTATTATAGATAAAAGAAAACCACAGGTGCTTGAAGGAATCAAACCTACAACCCTAATAGTGATCAGCACAATGCCAAAGATAAGGAACAATTTTGGTTACAGTAATTTACATACCAGGTAGGTTAACTGAATGAATAAAACCGTCTTACTGTTTTACTCAATTCAAAAGTTGCATAGAGTACACACATCAATTTTAATCTTTTATTTATAATCACTGCCCCTTTAACATGCAATAATAAGCTCATTGTAATGTGGGTTACTGGGCCATGCAATTCTAACCTAAACAGCTTGCAACAAAAGAATAGTAGTACATGTTTCAACCATAAATCAGTAAACATGTGGCACAGCTATCCATCAAATTGGTCCACCCTGGCTTATAAAGGAAATGAATACACTCACTATACTGGGTACAGCTGTACTTGCTGTTGTACTTAAAAATTGCTCATTTGTAGATGAGCTTTTTATGTTGTCAAGTAACATTTTAAGATATAAATGTGTGCATTAACACCAAGTGATGTAGCATAGTAACTGTTGACATTAAACATGTATATCTTCATAACAATTAATATCTTTTGGTAATTTTGATGAATAATGTAACAACATAAAATAAACTTAATCTTTCAATAATTTTTAATAATTTTTAATTAAATTGCTATGTTTCATAAGGAATGTTCAATTAATCATTTCCAAATAAAACAACATCTTGGCAATAAAATAATGTGATAAACAGAAATATTTGTAATACCTGTTTAAATTGCCTGCATTACACAATTATTCTTTAATTGTGTACTAATAATACTATATTAATTTATTAAACAATATTAAACATACATAGCATTTTTAAATCTGCTATGTTACGCAACTATTGCTGCCTATACAGTGATACCCAAGGGAGAAGTACTACAAACAGTTGTGTAAACCCAAGGATGTGCTAAAGATCTATGGAAGGGTATATCTGCCACTACATGCATGTAAATAAATGACAATTGCAGGTTGCTAAATGGCAATTGCAGGTTGCTAAATGGCAATTGCATGTGGCTAAATGACAATTGCATGTGGCTAAATGACAATTGCCTATTGCATTATGATATTCGTAATGGAACGACATATCTATCCACCAGTTTATGACATTGCTATGTTATTTACATGCATATGCGTTCTGCTACGTGGTAACTGAATGCTTCCTTATGCCAAGTTCTTGCTGCTTGCATGTAATTGACAAGTGCTTTCAGCTTTTTGTTTGCTTTGGCATAAAAAAAAATGTTTGTTTCAGGTAACATGCCCCAAAAAATTTGGGTAGGTAGGTCGGGATTTTTTTTAAATTTTTTTTTAGCAAATGGTCAACTTGAAGATTCTAAAACTGAATAAATATTCAAAACGTATCAGTAATATCCTTAAACATTGTTTATAAGTGGATACTATCAAAACAAAACACTTATTTAAGCAAAAACACATTTAATTATTGAAAAAGGTAAATAAACCAAAAATCAATCTTACAAACCCAATAAAATGTTCTAGGGTCAGGGCATTTTTTTAGGGTAGGTCGGGTTACCTGAAACAAACATATTTTTTTTACACCTTACTGCAATATTGAAATGTTTATTCATACTTTTCCTTATTGCATTCCTATGCGCATTTCACTTGTTGTTGCTGATTGTCACAAGCGATTAACCAACAAGTGGATCTTTCTAAGCATGTTAAAGCATTATAAAATTACAGGAAACCAATACGAATTTGACTTTCTAGCGCAAATTACTATATATGGGAGACAACACTCAACAGCAAATTCAGATGTTCGATAGTTTCCGGAGATATGCAGACTGCTTATGTCGAAATAACACTTTTGAGTCCGAGCTAGTTTTGTTGAACATACAATTCGCGTAAAAAATGTAATCCTTTAGAATATTTATTAAACAAAGAATTTTGATTACAGAACAAACATGAAATAATAAACAAAATACGATGTATAGACGAATAATAGCGATTTAATGTTGTTGTGGATCTCTATTATCAATTTCATGAATATTCATAAGTAACCCAAGCAGTATATTGATCAACAATTTTTTTTGCATATGTATACACAGCCATGGACAGACGGGCGGACGGACACTCGGGCGGACGTGTGTATGTGTGTGCGTGCGTGTACTGAATGTGTGTATTTCGTAGTTTGTGAGGTCCCTCCGCGCAACTGCATTTCGTGGGGACCCGGGAAGTGTACCAGCACCCCTGCCTTATTTACTTTTAAACTCATCGAAAGTTGGGACAAAGTTTGAATCATAGCTATTACTGTTGTATTTTTGAAATTTTGGTGTGGGGTTGTGCTGTTTGGGAAGAGGGGGCGCTCAGTACACAGTGGAGGGTGCAGTACAAGAGGAAACTACAGCTATCTGGTATGTTGACCACCAACCATACTCACATGCGCCAAGTAGGGAATGAACCCGGGCCGCCTAAATAAAAAGCGAGTCTACTAACCACTGAGATAGCCGGACAGTGCTTCAAGCTATTCAGAAGTTGTAGAATGGACAAGGTATATGTCTGAAAGTCACCCGTACGGTCAGACGGCTGGGAAGGCAGTTAATTATTAGTGCGCAAGCCTTCAGGACTGATACACTGAACACATAACTATCTTTTTTCAATGAATTCCTTAAAAATGGTTAGAGCATATAGATCGGACATGCTTTGTGACGGACAGGCACCCTGACGTACGGAAGAATGTACTGACAGACAAAGCTTTGGCTGAACATTGCCATGCTTGTGCTCACTAAGACTAGCTTTCCTCGGCCGTTTACTGACTAACAGAGGCCGGACTAATAACGGGACCTTCTTTCGACCGAAATAGCCAGGATCTTAACTAGCGATTTTACGGACACTGCTGGAATTTCTGGTTCCCGGTTACATATGAATTAGATATTACAAATGGTCAAGTCGCATTTGATTATAACAAAATCAACAGTATAAAAAATTTAATAACACACTGGAATCGCAGAAATATCACACCGCTCGGAAAAATAACCATCGTAAAATCACTACTTCTCCCTCTGCTTACTCATTTATTTGTGTCACTACCAACACCAAGAATAGAAATTATGAAACAAATTAACAAACTTTTTTATGCCTTCATATGGGCAGGTCCAAGCAAAATTAAAAGCACAGTAATTGTTAAAGAATATAATAAAGGAGGTTTAAATATGGTAGATGTCTGTTCCTTTGAAAAACAAATGAAATTAACATGGCTTAAGAGACTTGCGACAGGAGACGGAAATTGTTATACACTTGTTAAATCCTTCATTGATATAACAAAACTTTTTAATACTGGTAAAATGTTTGTTGAAAAACTTTGCATAAACTTAAAAAATAAATTTTGGCAAGACGTCTTAAAAAGCTATATATTGTATATTGAAAAATTGCCTATAGTCAATAGTGAAGATATTCTCGATATGCCTTTGTTTTACAAAGAAAATTTTAAAATTGGCAATAATTATATATATATAAAATGTCTGTATGAAAGAGGCATTCGATTTGTTAGAGACATATTGATAGATAGAGAACATTTTATCTCCAAAGAATCTTTGGACTACCAAATTGGATCAAATGTGATTTTTCTACTGTACCAAGGTCTTATAAAAGTAATAAGTAAATTTATTAAGAATTTTGGAGACATATTTACGTATGATAATAATATTCAAGGACCTGTATTAGCAACATACGTAAAGAAAATAGTAACAAGTCCTACAGAAGAAAACATGTTTATAAAATATTTATTCAAAACAGTGAAATCCCAACTTGTCAAACAAAATGGAATTCAGAGTTCTTTGGTATTGACTGGAAAAGTGTATATCCACTTGTGTTTAATATTAGTAAAGATAGTTATATCCAATGGCTCCAATGTAGAATAGTCCACAGAATCTTGGGAACAAAATCCAATATGTTTAATATGAAAATAGTTACTGATAATCTTTGTACATTTTGTAAAAATGAAGTAGAAAATATAACACACTTGTTTTGGAACTGTGTACATTCTCAATATATTATTAATTTTGCTATTCACGTTGTAAATAGAAATAAACGAAACTCACGTATCCATCTAACATGTCAAGAAATGATACTTGGTATTACAGATTCAAAAATGAACAATCTAAATATTTTATGCCTAGAAATTAAACGATATATTTTTCATTGCCAGAGAAAAAACAGAAAGCCGTCTAATTTTGGATTAGTAAATAGCCTCAAGCACTCATTAGAAATATATAAAACTACAAAAAAACTTGACGAAGGATTAAAAGATTGGTCACTAGTCAGCATGTTTACAGATATTGCTTATAGTGAAATAGAAATAGTACTTAATAATAATAGTGATTGAATACAGTTATCAGCATGTTTTATGTCTACAATGTCATAGCACATATAATATATACTCAAAGCAATTCATTCTCTTTTGTTTATATTTAATGTTGTGCAATATTATCTACGACATAGCATTGGTACATATACATGTAATGAGTCTATTCATTGTATTGTGAGTATATACATTTTTGGGACATGATTACGTATTAATGTTATATATGTGTATATGTCTATTATGCATGCCTTCATGTATGAATGTATGTATGTATGTATGTATGTATGTACGTATGTAAATATACTATGAGCAAATAAAATATTGCAAATATTGCACACACACGCACGCACGCACGCACGCACGCACGCACGCACGCACGCACGCACGCACGCACGCACGCACGCACGCACGCACGCACACACACACACACACACACACACACACACACACACACACACACACACAAAAGTCGCATTTGATTAACTTTAACATGCGTAGTGCTTACAGCTTAGTGCTTTCACCTTGCGGAACTTTCAATGTTTAATACATTAATCAGAATTACTTCTGAAGAATCAACTTCCTAAAGTAAAATGTACAAAGAAATACAAACTTGTTTGAATAAACATGCTACTGAATGGATTCATTTGTCACTTACACGCAAGAATACGTAATTTACAATTATTGAGTTACGACAGATGGAAGCTACGTGCCACTAACTGATAGAAATAAGCACAAAGACGCACGGAAGTTGCAGTTAGTTTGTAACGAATAGCACAATGCAATATTCAATTGTCATTAAGCAGCATGCAATTGTCATTAAGCAACATGCAATTGTCCTTTAGCAACATGCAATTGTCATTTAGCAACATGCAATTGTCATTTAGCAACATGCATGTACAGGCGGATATTCCCTTCCATAAAGATCTAGGCCTATTGATTCCAGTGTTGTAATCCATATGAGGCTAAGGAAAACTAGGCTTAATTCCGTCTACAGTGGTTTATGTTTAAGCAGTCTTCGAAATTAGCACTTGCCTGCTCGCCCGTGGCAAGTAAAAATATCGTCGGGCACATAATAAATTCTAAGTAGGTCGCCCGCCTCCTGGCTAGTAAAATAGTGTGGCAAAAAGCGGTTATTTAAAAACAAGAGGGCCATGATGGCCCAAGGTCGCTCACCTGAGTTTAAGGCATCATAATGGATAATAACATGAGGGAAAAATGGCACTAAACGCCTTACCTAAGTATAAAGATCTGGGCCTTGCATTTTCAGATGTTTTTTTAGTCTACATAAACCATGTGACCCACAGGGCATGGCCACCTTGTACCCCAGGGGCATCATTTGAACAATACTTGAAGTGGACCACTTTCAAATGTTAACTACCCAATATGATTCCACTGGGCCTTGCAGTTTCACAGGAGATTTTTCAAGTCATTTTGCTATTTAAATTTATATAAACCATGTGACCCCAGGGGGTGGCCAATTTTTACCCCTGGGACAGCATTTGAACAATCTTTGTAGAGGACCACTCCACAATGTTTCACGCAAAATATATAGCCTCCGGGCCTTACGGTTTCAACACGGAAGATTTTTAAGGCCCACTTGCCATATATAAGTCATGTGACGCCCTGGGTCATGGCCACTTTTTACCCCAGGGGCATTAATTGAACAATCTTTGTAGAGGACAACTATACAATGTTACATACCAAATATGAAACCTCTGGGCCTTGCGGTTTCAGAGGAGAAGATTTTTAAAGTCATTTTACTATTTAAGCCTTTCCCCAGGATTTTGCTAAGGCAGCGGGGCAAATAACCGCGGTTGAGGGTGGGTGTGGAAGGGGGGGGGGTACCCCGTTCTACGTGATATTTTAAAAAACTTTTTATGTGTACTTAATTAAAATCTACAGTACTTCAGAGCTAACAGAAGCAGAACAATAAACAGCCTTTTGATATAGTTTTTTTTTCTCTCTTTTGTTTCCCAATGACATAACATAATCATAAAATTCACACACTATAAAATTTTATCAAGGAAACACAACAACATAAGTTGCAAAAGTAATGTAACCTGGAAATAGATAATGACATGGTTTACCTAAATGTATACCTCTTTCAATTAAGATATTGGCATATTATCACAAAATTATCAGCAATGACTTTAAACAAAGCTTTATTTTATAATTCATTTCATGTCTGAAATGTTCAGGTCTTCCACTATCCAACACTTGTACCCAACACAAACATTTCATTATAGTGCAAGCCCTGTACACAAATTTAGAATGCTATCCTTCATGGTTTCTGCTGTTGCCACATGTCCACCCACATGTTGATGAAGCATGACTACATTTCTTACACATTGCCTAAACATTACATCCAGCTAATTTACTTACACAACAACATGATTGACCATGCTGGTGGGTAACATTTTCTATGCATTTCAATGGTCATCTCCAACGATTATCTAAAGCACCCTCACAACACTGTGTAACTGGTTAGCTGGTTTGATAAGATCTAAAAATAGCACACTGTATACACCTGGCTGGAGTGTCATCTGCTGGATTGAATTTTGAGTGTTAGAGGCTTATTGAAAATGTAGTGCTGCAAAATAAACAATGTGACCCCCCAGGGTGTGGCCAGTTTTGACCCAAGGGGCATAATTTGAACAATCTTTGTAGAGGACCACTATACAATGTTACATACCAAATATAAAACCTCTGGGCCTTGCAGTTTCAGAGGAGAAGATTTTAAAAGTCATTTGGCTATTTAAGTCTGTATAAACCATGTGACCCCATGAGTGTGGCCAGTTTTGACCCCAGGGGCATCATTTGAACAATCTTTGTAGAGGACCACTATACAATGTTACATCCCAAATATGAAATCTCTGGGCCTCGCGGTTTCAGAGAAGAAGATTTTTAAAGTCATTTTGCTATTTAAGTCCATATAAACCATGTGACCCCTGGGGTGTGGCCAGTTTTGACCCCAGGGGCATCATTTGAACAATCTTTGTAGAGGACCACTATACAGTGTTACATCCCAAATATGAAATCTCTGGGCCTCGCGGTTTCAGAGAAGAAGATTTTTAAAGTCATTTTGCTATTTAAGTCTATATAAACCATGTGACCCCTGGGGCGTGGCCAGTTTTGACCCCAGGGGCATCATTTGAACAATCTTAGTAGAGGATTACTAGAGGATGTCACATATCAAATATGAAAGCTCTCAGCCTTGCGGTTTCACAGGAGAAGAGTTTTAAAATTGTCACTTTTTAAATCTTTTTTAGCCCTGGTGACCTACATATGAAGCGGACCGGAAAGATTTGAAAAACTTTGAAAGAGGTCCACCCAAGGATCATTCCTGTGAAGTATGGTGAAAATCTGCCAAGCGGTTTAGGAGGAGATGTTGTTTGAATGAAAAGTTGACGACGCACGCACACACGCACGCACACACGCATGACGGACAACGGGCGATCACAAAAACTCACCATGAGCACTTTGTGGTCAGGTGAGCTAAAAAAGGTCGGTTCTGTGCAGTTTTTAATTTTAAAAAAGTTCCAAATTGTACAAAATGTTTTGGGCAAGTAAATATTCTAAAATTACTGGCCCGAATGGCAAGTAATTTTTTAAAGTTAATGTCAAGGACTGTTTAAGATTTTTAAGGCCCACTTGCCATATAAGTCTACATAAATCATGTGACGCCCCGTGTCATGGCCACTTTTTACCCCAGGGGCATAATTTGAACAATCTTTGTAGAGGACCATTATACAATGTTACATACCAAATACGAAACCTCTAGGCCTTGCGGTTTCAGAAAAGATTTTTAAAGTCATTATGCTATATAAGTCTATATAAACCATGTGACCCCTGGGGCGTGGCCAGTTTTGACCCCACGGGCATCATTGAACAATCTTAGTAGAGGACCACTAGAGGATGTCACATATCAAATATGAAAGCTCTGAGCCTTGCGGCTTCATAGGAGAAGAGTTTACACTTTTTAAATCTATTTTTAGCTCTGGTGACCTACATATGCAGCAGACCGGAAAGATTTGAAAATTTTTGAAAGAGGTCCACCCAAGGATCATTCCTGTGAAGTTTGGTGAAAATCTGCCAAGCGGTTTAGGAGGAGATGTTGTTTGAATGAAAAGTTGACGACGCACACACGCACGCACGTAATTGCGGGAATTAATGACACACATTTTGTATCAGACCCGTATAGTTATTCAGATCTTAAGTAATATACCCTACCTTCATATTGAAGTTATCTATGCATAATGCACCTATCAATGTTTTCCCCCGGGGGGGGGGGCGGCGGCGGGGACTTTAGACTGCAAGCGAACAAGCCGAATGATTCTGGGTCCCGGGGAAATAGACTTTGGTCAGATTTTAGATCCCTGTCATATACGCCCCGGGCCATTAGATAGATATATAGCATCTCCCACTGAGGGGATTTAGACAAATATACTTGGCTCTAGAGTGGGGAATTAGACACCCAAAATTAACATTTGTCAAATTCCCCTAGGTCTGCCCGCCGCTTTCCCCCCCCCCCCCCGGGGGAAAATATTAATAGGTGCATAGGTGCATAAAACATACACATTTCGAAGTCAATTCATCATTTATACTGTGTATCCTAATGAAAAGCAATCTGCAGACAACATTCAGCGCATTTGAAATAATGATGACTTCCATTTTTGATAGCATAAACATAAAATGTCATTAGACTATGGCGATTTAAAATTATATTCGGTAGGCATATGATGTATCAAGGGTTTCTGTGTATAATTAAATAAACTACAAGTAATATGAATAACATTTCATGTTATTCCGAGACTTATTTCACCATATTTTATTTATTGACATATATCTTTTTATAGGTTGATTAACATCTACTGGAGAAGTTGATAGAAATGTGCAATTCTATTTAATTCTTAATAGAACGCAATAACCATTCAATTTCAAATTAACATGCACAATAAGTTTATAAACAAAAATTGCCCATTTACAAAAATTGCCCATTTATTGAAATATTCGCTCTTATGATTATCTGGACGCTAATTGATGCATGTAAATTATAACAGCTATAAACCGGCAGCTAAATGCACGCAAATGTTAGGATGAGCGTTAGTGTGTTGAACTCGCTAGAATCAATTGTTATTTATAGAGCGTGCCGCTAGGCTAAACAAAACAGTGGATTAATTATCAGAACGAATATAATATTCTGTTCTTGACATACAATGAGAAAATATGTTCATAATTATGTTCAGTTCTAGAGTGTATGTTGAAGATATGTTTATAACTTTATTTTAACCGCTTATGTAAACGATTATGTACATAATAATCCCCCAAAATATGCAACAGTTGTTGGTATACATTAAACCATTGTTGTAAGTTTGCATTCCCTAAAAATAGAACATTTGCCAAATTCTATTGGCATTCAATATTCCCGCAGCATAATTATCGCAAGAAATATAGGTCAAAAGTGATCTTAGACAGCTACGCCGAAAAAGTTGTTGCCAAATAGATTTTTTTGTAGCCAAATGTGCTTATTTGTAGCCATTGGCTAATTTGGTGAATGGCAGAGCGAGCCCTGCAACATAAGCATTAAAGCTGTTACATATCATGGTCACAGATGGCCGTCCAGTGTATCAATATATGGACATATTATCCAATAACTGTTTACTTATTAAGTGACAATCAATTATAATTAACTTCCTGTCATGAATATGATAGTATCATTAATATCAGTGAAAATCACAGTATTACATAACATGACTGTTACAACTCCACAGTCATGTAAAATCACAAGTCATGCATAAATGCAAGCACTAAAAGTTACAGAGATGAAACAGGAGAATTTTCAACCAAGTATTTTTCGGCGTAGCTGTCTAAGCTCACTTTTGACCTAGATTTCTTGCGATAATTTTATGCAGCGGGAAAATTGCATGCCAATAGAATTGGGCAAATTTTATAATTTCAGGGAATGCAAAAACGAACAACAATGGTTTGATGTTCACTAATATTTTGGGGGATTAAAATTTACATAATTGTTTGCATAAGCGGTTAAAATAAAGTTATAAACATATCTTCGACATACACTCTAGAACTAAACATAATTATGAACAATTTTACTAATTGTATGTCATGAACTTAATATAATTTTTTTTTCACATAATGAAATCATTATTTTGTTTAGCCTACATCAGCTGCATGCTCTATAAATAGCAATTACAATGATCCAATTTTGTGAGAATTATTGCGCTATGAAACCTTTCGGAGCCCTACGTAGATATTCGTCGAAGATCGGTATGAACTGGTCTAATCCAGCGTATTCAACACACTCGAGATAAAGGGTGCATCATTCTAAAAATAGCGCGTGGTATATGCTATATACATTCATCAATTAGCGTCCGGATAATGATAAACCAGAGAACCCGAGAATTCCAATAAATGGGGAAATTATTTATAAACTTACTGTGCATGTTAATTTATATTTGAATCGCGGTTGCGTTTATTAAGAATGATTTATATTTGCACCTTTCTATTAACTTTTCCAGTAGATGTTATTCAATTAAAAAATATTTTTTTTACATCTTTCTATAAATAAAATGTGGTGAAAGAAATCTCGTAATACGTCAATATGTTACTTTAGCTTCATTTGCGTAGCATGAAGACAATATTTTAAAAACTTATTATACATATAGTATATTATTTACCATTACTCTGTACACTCGTCTGATATATAATAATTTTCATTCATTTCCGCAATTATTTTCTGACAATGCTAATATGCTAAATTTGCCTAACAAATTCATGTAACAATACAGTAACGTAAATTACTAGCATTTAGGTTATTCATTTATCACCGATGAAACATTAAAGGTATGATGGGTTTATTCACGGTTAACATCTTAATAATGTTTTAGTTTATCTCCAATTAATTTTGGGTCCGATAAGGTTTCTTATAGTGTCCGAAAGAAGTCTCCTTAGTAGGGACCAAACAAGCTGGGGTCCGAGAAGTCACGTACATAAATGATCATCTTGTCCCTCTTGTATTATGTTTCGGGTAAAAAAATGACATCTCAAAATTAATTTCAACGCCGATTGTCTTTTTTAAAGACATTTCTTGTTTATTTGTTAACCTTAAATGTAGAACCATGCGAAGAAACTACTACGTGTTCTGCAGTTAAAATACCATAACTTATATAATTATGTATTGAACTAATAAAAATCACATGAAACTGGGTCTGCCTAACATAAAGAAACTTGACAAAATAAAACATATTTATACAATTTATTTGTTGCCTGCACTTATGAAATAGAGGATATTTGTTGGTTTCGGTAGAATATTTATTTTAATTCACGAGTGATCATAGAAATTTACATTTTCCCGAGTGGTGCAGCCATGATTTCTATTTTTTTCATTTTAATTTCTATCTAAGTGGGTTTTATTGGAAAAAAGCGCGGGACTCATTTGACAATTACGAGTCTGGCATCGTTAACGGTCTGTTTCATTTACTGTTTTAAATCGGGAACCAGTATGAAACAGCGGAAATTATTAGAGTGTTAATTTTCACTGTTTTCCTAACATTTCCCTATAAATAACTGGAAAGCATAAAGTAAATACGAGTACTGTACTTAAATATTTTAACAAAATAATTAATTTATAACATTTCATATTATAAAATGTACAAGCCTGCAAGGTGAAGGAAAGTAACACTTAAAAATTACAGTGGGTGATTCATTTTACAGTTGTGGATTTCAATGTCAAAAAGATTTGCATATAATTTTTGTGACAAAGATAGATGCATATTAGTTTTCTACTCAAGAGCATTAGCAGTAAACTGGACACCTGACAAAATAAATATACTACAATTTTTAAATAAACTATTGTGCTCAGTGATAGTGCCCTAAATGTTCAGATTCACTGTTAAATTATACAATAAGAAATATTCAATAATGGATCTAACAAATCCATGAAAAAAATTATTCATCGGATGATCCCAGCATTGTGAATTTGTTAAACTAAATTTCACAATACATGTACTGCTGAAGTAGTTACCTTTGTAAAGTTATATATCATCATCATGTTATAAATTGTATTATGTATGAGGCGCCTTGTGGGACAACCGGTCTTAATGCATGTGCGTAAACTGTCGTCCCGGATTAGCCTGTACAGTCCGCTTTTATGTTATTTTCTGTTTCAAGGAAGTCTCTTCTAAACACAAATCCACTGTAGGCGGAAAGTGCCGTCCTGGATTAGCGGACTGCACAGGCTAATCCGGGACGACACTTTACGCACATGCATTAAGTCCGGTTTTCCCACAACGCGCATCATATTAACAATATAATTACATACAGTTTAGTCCTATTTTCACTGATATAGCCTTTCAACAGGGCTTGCATTAAGGGAAGTTTGGAAGTACTTTACTCCCAGTTTTTGTCACAGGACTTCCAAAATTGCAGCCATGGAAGTTGCAGAACTTCCAAAATTTCAGGCATGGAAGTTCCTTCATGTAAGGCTGAACAAGTTAGAATAAATATTAAGTAATTTATCTAATTGTATGCCTCTTTCATTGAATAAATTGGCATATAAACACTTGATGAGAATGAACTGGCCTTAAAAACACCTTGAATTGTATACAGTACTTAATTTCATTTCTGAAATGCTCAGGACTTATGTAGCGCAATACTGTCAAAACTTCCAAATATTATTAGCAAAACTTCAAAAATCAGTGGCCAGAATGTTCAAACTTCCAGTTTCATTCATTTTTAAATTACAATAAGTTTACTGTTAGCTTTCATATAGATGGCAAAGCCAGACATAGAAATACACAGTTTGAAGAAAGAAAGTGCCACAAGCCCGCATATATCAAGGGTTGAGCGTGAAACTATTGTATCTGATATAGAAATGTTAAACAGATACAACAGTTTCGCAATCAACCCTCGATATATAACTAAGAATATGAGCAAGTCCAGTGCAGGGCTTGAGGTCTTGTGCTAAGCTTATTTCTACAACTGCAAACCTACCTAGTTCTGGCAGAGGGCTCCCTACTGTTGTTGGCAGATTCTCGCTGTGCATCTGTGAGAAGTTTTTCAATGTTGAGGGGTGTGTAGATTCCACTGCTGTGTATGTCTGTGCCTTCACGTTTGGGGGAGTTCTGTCCACTGGCCTGGTAGTGCAGATCCACCCAGGACTCTTGGGAAAAGGGCGTGTGTCAATTAGATTATTACAGCAGAAGTGAAAATGGTGCAACAAGTGCATGTCTTATTGAGGGAAGATTTGTTTTCATCTTCTCAGTTTATACAATATACTACAATATGAAACAAACAGGCACATTCAATTTGCAAGTTTGGGAAAATTACCGTTACAAATTTGGTAAAGGGGAACAAAAAATCCAAGTGTAAAGTGAGCTTTTGGGGAAAGCAATTTTGTTTGTTGATGACGACTACATTCGGTCTCTGCTTATATAAGGTAAAAAAGCCATGTAACTTGTAAGTTTACAACATTAAACTGCATATTGCTCTTTAATGTGTGCAATTTTATAAGCTTAAGGAAAGTACATTGATAAGAAACATGGCTACATGACAAAAGCCAACTTTGCCCATATTCACAGCCTGCCTACCTGACAAATGTCATACAGACCAGCTTCAAGTAGATATGAGGCGTGTCGTGGGAAAACCGGACTTAATGCATGTGCGTAGTGTCATCTCGGATTAGCCTATGCAGTCTACACAGGCTAATCCGGGACAGCACTTTCCGCCTACAGTGGAATTATGTTTAGAAGAGTCTTCCTTGAAACAGAAAATACCATAAAAGCGGAAGTGCCATCCTGGATTAGCCTGTGCGGACTTTACAGGCTAATCCGGGACAACATTTTACGCACATGCATAAAGACGATTTTCCCACGATGCGCCTCATATATGCAACATGCCAATTACTGAATTACCCTGTTGCACTATGTTCACAACTGCTAGTTTCATAATTAAGAAGTATAAAAGTTTGAATACATAAAAGCCAATATATGAATGTATAAAGAACAAGAGGGCCAAATGGCCCTGGGTCGCTCACCTGAGTTTCATTAGTCTAACAATTTCCATGTGTTAGATTTTTGCACGGATATGGATATACTGATACAGACTGATGGAAATGCGGTCTAATCATCATGGTTTGAAAAACTTAAGTGACAACAGACATTCAACATGTTTAAGTACATATTGAAATTGAAGCTTTTTCTTCAATTTGGTGACCTAGTTTTTGACCCCAAATGACCCAGATTCGAACTTGGCTGAGATATCATTAAGAGAAATGTTCTGACCATGTTTCGTGAAGATTGGGTAAATGTGACTTCTAGAGTGTTAACAAGCTTTTTCTTCCATTTGACCTAGTTTTTGACCCCACATGACCCAGATTCGAACTCAGTTGAGATATCATTGGGACAAATGTTCTGACCATGTTTCACGAAGATTGGGCAAAAATGTGACTTCTAGAGTGTTAACAAGCTTTTTCTTCAATTTGACCTAGTTACCTAGTTTTTGACCCCACATGACCCAGATTCGAACTCGGCCGAGATATCATTGGGACAAATGTTCTGACCAAGTTTCATGAAGATTGGGAAAAAATGAGACTTTAAGAGTGTCAATAAGCTTTTTCTTCAATTTGACCTAGTTTTTCACCCCACATGACCCAGATTCAAACTCAGCCGAGATATCATTTAGACAAATGTCCTGACCACCTTTCATGAAGATTGGGCAAAAATGTGACTTCTGGTGGCCATGTTTTTCTACGGATCCAAACCATTTTCGAACTTGGCAAAGATATCATTAGAACAAATGTTCTGAGCAAGTTTGATGTTGATTGGGCAAAAAAATGTTACTTCTAGAGTGTTCACAAGCTTTTTCTTCAATTTGTCTGAGTGACCTAGTTTTTGACCCCACATGACCCAGTTTCGAACTCGGCCGAGATATCATTAGGACAAATGTTCTGACCAAGTTACAAATATTGGCCAATACATGTGGCCCTTAGAGTGTTCACAAGGTATCCTTGTTTCCTATAGATTCAGCTATTCTTATTGATTCGGCCACCCCCAGATAATGGAAATTAACTATTATTTCTTATTAAATGTGTGTTAGTTATCTGTAATGAGCCCATTCTATCACATAAATATTGTTTTGGGCTTAAAAAAATTTGAATTTTAGATTATGTCTGAGGAAATTAAGATTTTTAAAACAAATTCCCCAAAATTGCTACACACTTTGTGCATAAGACAAGAATTTTGTAAACATTCATTTTCACACTGTATGCTAGTGTGTGCTAGACTAATAAAGAATGTTTCTAATGATTTGTATCAAAATTTTAGCGTTTTCTTATCAAAATGAAGACTGAACCAAATGATAGGAAACATCTGACAAATTCAAGGTTGCTAGGGTACCTTCCTAGAATTGGTCAGTAACTAAGTGAATGGCTGATCTGTACATTATCTGGTCTTTATTTAGTAGGAGAGACCTTAAAGTTATAGGTAAAAGTCTCACCGGTGTTAATACATTTAGGGTATAAAAGCAGTTTAGATCTTAAGTGGCCGAATATACAGGAAAAGAGGCTAAATGCTGACGACGAACGATTCACAACGGACAAAAGGCGATCACGAAAGCACACCATGAGCACACGTTGTTGACATACATTCTAAAAGAGCACCTGCTCTTACTTATTCTTACTCTTTGAACGTTATAAAAAATGCAGATAAAATAAATATATTTACCAATATAAACACATATTAAAACATATTCCTTGTCAACTGAAGTATTACTCACCATGCAAATCGTCTTTTTGCGTTTGATTGTCGATGGTAGTCATTCCCGATTCCTTCGAAAGCTTGAAACAAACTAAGTCGTAGAAAATTCCGTATCAGCGCATGTGTTGTCGTTGCAATTTATTTACATCTGACGTCACAAGCTTGACCCACTTTCTGCAGGGGAGAGAATTCTGTCATATGTCGCTTACTTCGTGGAAAAATGGTAAATCGAGAAGCTTTGTGAAAATGCTGTTCATTGTAAAAGTTAATGAACAAAGAAGCATATTGTCAACTACAATGTTAGTTCTTTATTCAAGACAAATGACCCGCATGGTACAGGACAGTAAATCACCAACATACAATGAAATAACCCAACAAATATGGCAGCAATTATGGTAATCACGACTGCCATGGCCTTTCATTAAACAAGACGTATTTCCAAAAAGATATTCGGCGTCTACTCTCATTTTGAAAGTAAGGAATGTAATTCGAACTTTCTAGATAAATAAATTTATAACTGAGAAATGTATAACTTGTTTGGGTTTTCACGTATAATTCGCTTATAAAGCTGTCGCATGACTGACGAGATACGAACGGCACACAGTACTCATATACTACTTTTAAAAGCATACTATACTCCTCCTAACATATCATTATATATTTTTACCTTACCTTTTTTACATTAAACATAAATATGTATGTTCTTCAGTTACTTAAGGATTACCTATGACATTTAAAAGAATGTTCAATAGAAAGACTGCTACACAGAAAATTATGTGTGGACGATATATAAAGAAATACATTGAGTATCGGAACATACACCGCAAGGTATTTTAATAAATAGTATATTTCTATCCGAATTATAATATGCACATGCATTCATACGTTTTAAAATATTTATAGCTGGATAGAAATCCCGTCGAGTTGTAAAGAATATGTTAACAACACTAATTTTGTAAAGTGGCTTGCCTTTCAACTTCATATATATAGTTTATAGCTCTGAAATAATAACCTGACACTGACCTTGAAGTCCCGGATAAATTCATTCACGAGTATCCGGTCAATATGCCCTAGCAATATACGCCGTTATCATTTACTTTATTTGCCATCAGTATCCATCAGTATCCATATTGATATGATGCACCCCTTCTTTTATGACCAGTGAAGTGCGCATATTTAAAATTAGCCGATGCAAAATTATAATGTTTTAGAAGGTCTTGACAAGTAAAAAGTTGGGTTAGACAGCTACGCCGAAAAAAAAAATAGCTAGAAATACATTAATTATAATTAATAATTTTTTTTTGCCGGACAGATTCTGGAGTCGCTCCTAACTTTTAATGTCCTATCGCAAGGTATTTTAATAACTAGTATATTTCTATCCGAAGTATGCACACGCATTCATATGTTTTAAAATATTTTTAAAATCTACTAATTGCCACCAGTACGTAGAGTATTCATCATGTCACCCTTGAACATGTAAACTGGGAATCCCATACAGCCAGGCGAAACGCTACCGAATAATTACATCCGACGACAACTACTTACAGCGGGATTGAGAAAAGCTAAAACATATTTCACAAAGCGAAACTATCCTATAAGATCTGTAAATGAGGCTACTTCAACGACAGTTTCACTTAGTGCAGAAGACGCTTTACAGCCAAGTTCTTAATCTTCATCAAAAGACATTATTCCATTTGTTTGTACTCATAATCCATCTTTACCTAATATTGGAAAGATACTTTACCGATACTGGGGATTGTTCAGACATTCAAAAAATAAGTCTTTGACAGATGATTCCAAATTCAAACCAGTTATTGCATTTAAAGGGACTATATGTCAACGAAAAATTGGTTTCCTATTGCACTATAAATTATATTATTTGATATAAATGCGCTTAACTAAAGCATGTCCATTAAATAAATAAATCTAATATAATACATATTAATATATTAGATAAAAACAAATAAGCAAAACAGCATGAAGAAAGTAAAACCCCAAGCGGGTATCGAACTCACGACTTAGAAGCCATATGAAGAAATGACAGTAGACAGCGCTTTAACCAACTGCACTAACATGCTTGGTAAGAATTCGTTTGTAAACTATGGTTATACAACATACTTACAATTCTGACGTCAACATGTAAACAGGCAAAGGGCCAAACAAACAAAACCTATATTATAAATTAATTTTTATCGCAGAATTCGTACACTCATTCCCATTATATATAATATGTTTTAACCGTTATTACATGCCAGTATAAATATCTAAATATCAGATTTTATAAGAAGAATTAGCCCATTGGGCCCTTTTCGATTACATAGTCCCTATAAAAAAAAACGTCCTTCTAATTTACAAGATGTATTTTTTCATTCCAAATTAAGAGATGTTGTCACTAGTAGTCAAGTTTCTAAATGTAATAGACCAAGATCTTCTCATTGTAGTACAATCCAAGAAATTGACTTATTTTCAAGTACTATTTTTGTAGACTTTAAAATTAATCAAGGATGATCTTATTCTTCCACAGCAGTGATTTACCTTATTACTTGTACGAAATGCCAGAAACAGTCTGTTTTGATAATGCATGCTTGTTATATAGTTACTACTGGTCTCTGCGTGTATATTCTTGCTTTTTTTATTTGCATCTTAACAGTATTATTGTATCATATTGTGTCCTACTTAACACATATGGCGCAAAAATGTATGTAATAATTTTATTTTGACGTTGCCGTTGACATCTGATGACGTCCATGTCATTTCCTGTTTATAATAAAAAACCGGACGAATGCCAACATGGCCCAAACATGGTTTCAGTTTTAAATATAAATATAATTTCCTAGTTGAAGTTGGACTTCTTTTTTCATCACTTACACTATCATGGAAAGAAAAGTTACAAAATATATGATTATGACGTTTCAACAATATTTATACCAATTACTTTTTGAAACCAATATATGATACATTTTGGTAGAGATAGTTGTGTGTGCTTAAAATTATGTTTCCCGACGCATTAAAAATAAAATCGTTTTGTTCTCTAATTCGACCAAAGCAATCACATTCTTCAGTATTGTCGTTTTTGACAAAATCGGTCGCAATAAACGGCCCAAAATACGACTTATTATTATGTAATGGACACTAGTTGATTAATATAATATTGCTTTATTATATGCTTTTCAGTGAAATGTAGAATTTTATTGGTGAAATAAAATCTGATATTTTCACTTTTTTTTTCACTGCAGTAAAAATAAAACATCATAAAACGGACAATTTTTCCACAAATAACATAGATATGCCCTCCCTTGGCAAATTTATATACATGTACAGTATTTGTTTACAGGAACACATTATAAAATTCAACAACACTATAATTAAGCGACAACGACGCACAAAATAGGACACTTTGCGACGTCAGAATACACGAACTTTGTTACGTTTAAGCGTATCTTGCGCAGTTGTATTTATTTATTGTCCAAACCACAGGTACCTATAACAATTATTATTTATGTTCCATAAGTATATTTACTATAATAGTGTATATATTTACTATAATTGTGTATATACGTATGGAAAATAAATAATCATTGTTACCGGTACCTGTGGTCCAAAAGCATAAAATAAAAAGAAAATTTGTTGATTTCTGTGAATGATCGAATTTTATTTTACTCGCGGCCATAGCAAATTATATGCCACGCGTTAAAATATTTTTTCTATAACCACTCGTGAAATAAACTACGATCATTTACCGAAAAAATTAACAAATATCCTTTATATATTTACGATGACCATGACGACAACGACGACTGTATCTGTACGTGTAAATATACAGCGAAGGGCCAATTCTGGCATATAACGCTGGTGGTGGAGTCGCCTTTATTGGCGTTGTTGATGGGCTTCTTTGAAGCCCTCGATTGCGAAGGCACTGGCGACACTTTCACTCAGCGTGTTCCAGTCCTGCACCGGTTTTATGAATAGTTTTTATAATTTAAGGTCTTTGCGCTTCTAATTTGGTAATAGTCTGTATGGTTGGTAGTATATTTTTCGACAATGTTTGATTGAACAGAGTCTTTATATATTTTTGCTTTTCTTTGTCTTTTTTCTTTCACAGGTGTTAAGTAACTTGTTTGTTTATAGCCGGCACCATACCCCTAACGATTTTAAACAGGAATACTAATATTGCCTGCTTGCGGCGTTCTTGGAGGCTGTCTAATTGCAGATTCTTCAGCACGGCAGTGACACATCCATCTTCTCTAGAAGAATAGTCCTTCAGGATGAAATGAGATGCAAGTCGTTGGATTTTTTTCAAGAGCGTTAATGTTTTTAATGTAATACGGATTCCATATGATTCACCCATATTCAAGGGTAGAACGTACACGAATGTATGCTAATTTCCTGCATTCTTGAAGACAATTTCTCAATTTGTTTTTAAAAAACCAAGAGTTGAGTTTGCTTTCTTGCAGATATTATTAATATGAGCTTCCCAGTTTAGATCCTTAGAACTAGTCAGTCCAATGTATGGATTTGTATCTACTTGTATTAATATAGTGATATCAAGTTGATAGAAGACAGATGACTTCTGGCGAACACTTAATATTTAGCACTTCTTTGGGTAAAAATTCATTCCCCACAAACGTGCCCATTTTTCCAGTTCTATCAGGTCGTCTTGAAGTCAGTAATGGTCTTTTCTGGTCTTGATTTCACTGTAGAGTAAACAATTATCGGCAAAAAGGCGGACTTTAGATTTCACAGTATCGTTAATCGTTAACGATACTGTGAAAATCGTTAATGTGGCATAAGAACATAAGCGGTCCCAAGACTGTTCCTTGTGGGACACCGGATAAGACTGCGATACATTCAGAGTGTTCACCTTCTTTGACGACGACGTCTGTTTTTCAGGAAGATAGCCATGTCAGCAATGGACCTCTTACGCCATAATTTTCACTTTTCTGGAGAAGTTTATCATGTGGTACCGTGTCGAAGGCACGAAAAAATCCCGTATGGAATATCCATTTGTATTTTCTTGTCATAGGCTAGCAAAAGATCTTCCATTGTTACTAGGAGTTGTGTTTCGGTTGAAAAGCCAGATCGGAAACCATCACTTAGGTTTGTTAAGATATCATATTGTTCAAAATGCTTCAACAAATGTCCACAGATAATACGCTCTAGTATGTTGCACAGAACAGTTGTCAACGATACAGGTCTACAGTTCTCAGCGATATGTCTATCCTCCTTCTTGAATTTTGGGCTAATATTTGCATTTCTCCAATCAGACGGTAGGTCTCCGCTGTCCACTAAAAGTTGGAAAACATATTTAATGGCCGGAGCAAGCTCTTCCGCGCAGGTTTTTAAGATTATTGTTGGTATTTGATCAGGTCCCATGGCCTTAGTTATATTTATGGATAGTAATTGCTTTAGTACTCCTTTTTCGGTGATGGATAGTAATTGCTTTAGAACTCCTTTTTCG
This sequence comes from Congeria kusceri, assembly GCA_027627225.1. NCBI lineage: Eukaryota > Metazoa > Mollusca > Bivalvia > Myida > Dreissenidae > Congeria > Congeria kusceri. The sequence continues at coordinate 30,388,294 of CM051034.1, forward strand.
GCTTGTCCGTCAGGAATGTGTTTTTTTTGGATATTTCTGTTTATGACTGGGGGCTTTCCCTGTGATTTTACTGAAAACAGATTCAAATTGTTTGACTAAAATATTTCTTTGTTGTTGCAGTCCGTGGATAGGCTACCATTAATCTTCAAAGGAGAAACACCAATATTATCCTGGTTTTTGGATTTCACATAGTTCCAGAAAGGCTTTGCGTTTTTAGTGTCAAATCAATTTTTAATTGTGTTGTTAACATAGTCCCATTTAGCTCTTCTAAACTGGCGCTTGCAATCCTTTTGGAATTTCTAAATTTGGTCCAAAATCCAGTTTTCTTGGCGTGCTTATAATATCTTGCCTTTTTGTTTAGATTACTCTTCAGGTTTCTATTTAACCATGGTAATTTGTTTTTAATTTTGGATAATGAATTAGCTTTTGCAAGTCCTTTTCGCTTCTTTTGGGCATATAGAAGGATGAGACATATACATCTTTAAGAGAGATTTTGACACATTCAATGTCACAGTCTGTAATATTTTCAATGCATTCCACTGTGGTTAGATTGGATTGAACTGCTATGAACACCCCTCCACCTCTAGTAGTTCTGTCGTTTCTACATACTTGAAAGTTATCTGGGAAGATTTCAGCATTTTTAATAGAATCACGTAATGGTGCTTTGCCAGGTTGTACACCTCTTAGCCAGGACTTAGTTCCTTAGATTATATCTGCCTTGACATAGTTAATGACAGTCTTAAATTCAGAGTTATTTCTTTAACACTTCTGCAATTTATAGTCATTATACGTAAGGTTTGTTTCGGTAGGGTCTTCGCACCGCTATGGCTATCGCGACTGTCATGTTCTCGATCCTCCCTACTTTTTGATACTGAAAAACTGTACTTACTTTTACTTTCAGTTTTGCTAGTATTCGGACTGCTTGTATGTAGTGGGCTAAATACAGATCTAATTGTGCTGTCGAGGTTTGATAAAGGTTCAAAGAAATTTGACGTCTGTATTTCATGGCTTCTAAGGAGAAACACGACTATTAAATTGGAAATGCTGCTGGTGATTTCGATGGTGATTTTGTTATGAAATATAATAAAGCAATAAAACTCGAAATCGACGATTATCGTTTCATACTTGGCCTGGTTGGTCATTATGAAACAAAATTGTGGCCGGTCTGACTTGGAGCGGTTTTGCCGTAAACCACTTTACTTTGTGGTCGGTTTCATTTGTGGCCGATTTGACTTGCTGTAATTTTAGTCATCCAGATTTTTTGTTTGCAAGTCAGAAATGTAATTCGCAATGACTTCGGGGTCAACGAAAGAAAAGAGATCAGACCCTGAAGTGGTCGAGAAAATCATATATGAACTGAAGTCAAAAGGATATTTTGACCAATTCCGAAAGGAGTTCATCGCTGACGCCGACACAAAGGTAATGTGTTTTCGCGACTATTTACACTTCTCATGATAATTATGAATATGATGGTTACATTGTTATTTCCTAAACATTACACTTATAGTCAAGAGCATATTTGGCAATCTCCTAGTATAGCCCCCGGGAAGATTGGCTTTTTTGTCCCAATAACATTATAGCGGCTTTACTGGTGCAACTTGAACTCAATCAGTGATTTCTTTTGGAATTTTTACAACTACCTGTGCCTTTGAACTAGGGGAATTTTAGCGCGACAAAACTCAAACAGGGGAAAATAGTAAAAAAAATTATATTCTAAATTGTCAGCTGTGAACATTTGATATTTTTTATTTTTGTACTTAACACATGATCATCAGTGAATGAACAAAGCTTTGTTATCGCTACATCAGATGATATGATTCTTAAAGATAGATAATTCTTGTATAATAGGCAAAAGGACTAACAGATGGTAGAAAGTGTTTCTCGCCTGATGATGTCTCTGGAGTTTCATTATTCCTATATTAAAGTTGAGCCAACAAATGTAAAACTGATATCAATTAGAGTTACTTGATTGTCACAGCAAATGTTTATTTAAATTTTACAATATTTGAATGATGAACACAAGAATCAGATTTCTTAGGACAATTGCCTAATCGCAATGCTTGTTTTATGGCCCTTGACTTTGTCAACCTATAGTTCAAGATCTTCATCTGTGAGGTGTCTTTGGTGGTGGCAATCCTCATATTGGCATCTAGATGACCTGGGTTAGCCTGTTTCTCTTCTTAGTATACATGGTGGCCATAAGATAGAAACTTTTTACCCTATAATTTGGCTATGAAAATGTGGTGCACATTATACATGTTAACAGTGAAAAATTGTTGTGTTTTTTTCTATGAAAAATCGTAATATATTCATCCTATATTGTTCATAATTAATTCATAATGTTTTTTGTAAACATGAACACTTAATTATAATAAATTGCAAAAATATTTCCGGTTAGAACAAACAATAAAATCCTTCGAAAACGCGATTTGAATAATATAACCTTTTAAAACTAAAGAATGACTGCGTGACGTCATCAATTAACCGGGCTTCCAAATCTGCTAGTCTAATAAATGAGACGTTTAACGCGAATTTAGTGCTACTTTTTTAAAGGGGCTAAATTCGCTGGAACGTCTCATCGCCGAATGACCATTTATGTGGTGGAAAATCAAAATGTCAAATTTCACAAATATCGCTCAGATAGCAAAATAAAATCACCTGGTCGTAGATGCAACATATACTGTGTAGAATTCATGTCATTTCATAAAAAATATAGCTTGAAAATGATCTTAAATTCGAGTTTAAGATATGTTTACATCAACGGTGTTTTCTCGACAGCCATGATAAAAATAGCTCAGGTGCATTTAACTATCCAATCAGAACGCAGATGCTTCTCAGCACGGTTATGAAGGATGTACGCGTAATTTTACAAGACATACTATTAGCGGGACTTAGAAATAACGTGACTGACTGGTGCTATAAATTAAAAAAAAAGAATGAATAATACACATAACAAATGTTTATTGAAAATTAAAACGAAACATTTTACGGAGAAATAATTGCAATAATAAGTCCGCTCATCGTGGTACCGCAAATCTTGACAAATAATACTCAATTCAGACTGAAATGGACAGAGACGTATATAGATCTTACATGAAAAATTAAACACTTGACAGTTTTTCATAGCAAAATTCACTATACAAAGAACATGAACATTTATCAGAGTGCATGAATAAACAACAACAAAGTAGCAACGTTAAGACAACATAAAATAACAATGTGTGCGCTGCATACTGTACACACATCATGAAGAAAAAAAAAATATATATTGTATGAACATTATAATAAGCTGTCATGTGGTGGAAGGGTGGTTAAGGGACGTCATCATTGCATTAAGCGAACAACAGAATATATATCTGCAGGATCAAAATGTTCAGCCGAGGGCAGTGGCAATGAACAGTATATTTTCGGTGTTAGTTTTTCGTTGCCACCCGCCTGTAGGAATCGAGCCGTTTAGAAAGATTCGACAGCTTTGCTTTAAACTTAGAAGCGTCAATGTTCATGTTGTTCCTTATATTCGGAAAAGATTAAGGGACGTCATCATTGCATTAAGCGAACAACAGAATATATATCTGCAGGATCAAAATGTTCAGCCGAGAGCAGTGGCAATGAACAGTATATTTTCGGTCTTAGCTTTTTGTTGCCACCCGCCTGTAGGTGTCGAGCCGTTTAGAAAGATTCGACAGCTTTGCTTTAAACTTAGAAGCGTCAATGTTCATGTTGTTCCTTATATACGGAAAAGATTTGTAGAATCGTCCATTGGAAGGTCTTGTTAGATGCTCCGGTTTCAACAAGGCCGTCATCGCAAACAAATCACTCTTTCGTTTATGTTCTTTTCTGGATGAAGTTTCAGCTGGAATCTCGGTCAATTCGCCATACACTTCATCCAGTACCTTGCCCACTCCACCCGTGAGCTTACCGTGGCGCTCTACGGTGCGCTCTGTTAGGTGTGGTCCTACAGAGCGCAGACTTTCTGTGAAAGAATAGAAGAATGAAATTTAGTTAAAGAATCTATTATCATCGTAGTTGCAATGTCAGCATAATAATATCAATAATAATAATGATAATAATAATGATGATGATGATGATAGTAATAATAATAATAATAATGAAAATTAATAATAATAATAATAGTACCTTTAAATTCCTTATTAAGGAACACATTGACCAGGTCGGCTTCCACATTCTTTCCCCTTCCGCCGGAAAGGTTGTCAGTCCGATTCCATATCAAGTCTTGTAATATTGAACTTGTAATCTACTGGGGTTGCCCAAGTAGTCCTCTCGACTACTGGCAAGAGACTGGTCGGGCAGGTAGATCTGGACAAGTGGCGTTAGCAGTCATGTACTGCTACCCGTGCTCATTGATTAAACGAGTAACGGACGAATCCATTGTGCGCATTGCAAATGGTGAAACGTGTATTAGGCTCTCTGTCTTGGAGCACCTTCTTATGGCAGGTATGGACCGAAACGACCTACCCAGGAATCGTCCGTGTTCCAACTCAGAATGCATCATCTGTGACAGCCAATTATGCATGTGCTGTAGCGTATGCTGGACCAACTGCCAATGTCCTGGCAAAATGCCGTATGTTGATCGTTTTCTTTTGTAAAACGTGTTTATTGTTTCATGGCGTCTTAAAACACTGACTTATTACTGAACATTTTAAGCAAACCATTATCATTCTCAGTCGATTTAGCAATGCATTGCTGTGTGTAGGAGTCTCCATTTAGTAACTATGTATATGAAATTTTCATATTCGTCTTAAGTACCAGATATACACAATACCATTAATGTGTTTATATGAACCCCCTAGGTACTGGTACTGCACTTGTTTCTACAAACCAGTAGAATTCGTATCACTTCATGGTTATAGTATTGGTTGTGTGTATTGTTCTATGTATACTTCTTTGTTTGAGAACTTATCAATATTTTTCAGGTGAACGTGTCGGTCATATATATATGTTATATCCATTTGAAGAATACGTTATTCTTAATAAAACACAGTCAACAAATTATTGTATTGGTTGGTTGTTTATGTATACAAATAATGAACACAAAAAAACAACAGTTCATCACAAGATCCCTTACTGAATTGGTAAAAGGACATTTCGTTAATGCGACTTCTCTTTGATGAACGCCACCTGCCATTTCGGGCAGTACATGATTCTGCAACAATATAGCGGAGGCGACTTATCGATCGATCAGTACACAGCGAGGTAAAGCGTGTGTTGTGTCGTTTGTGGTAGTGTGTTGATTTAAATCGCAAATGCAATGAAAATGGATGTATTGCAATATTAATTTATACTGGACATTAATGTGGAATAGTGTCTTATCACAGGTATGTAAATTTTATAGCAAAATTTTAATGATTAGTATCATTTTGCCGAGTTCAAAAGTAGCGACGAAAATCCTGTCGCTACTGTATAGACATATAGGGAGAAATTTCCACCACAGTTTTGGTCCTTCGGCGGATGGGCCCTCCAGCCCAATATTGCCCATATAAAAAGTAGCTCAATATTGGCTGGCACAGGGCCTAACTTGTTGTGCTACCAAATCTGCAAGCCGTTAGCAGCATCCATAGCAACAGTGTCGGTTTTACTTAAAATGGCTTTGATGTGACAGCCGAATTTGCAGCTATCGTCTAGCAGTTTGTACCTGAAAATCGTTTAACACGCTGAGCACGTGGTCGGCGTCTAAAAGCATCGATTGATGCTACTTAATACTGTACCTAAACAAAGCAAGCGCTGTCGATACAGCATTAATGCATAAGCGTTTAAAGAGAAATATCAAGGATTTTAAAATTTCAAATGGTTGTTTTGTTGCATTTGATAAATTGGATATTTAATTTCAGGGTGACGTACTATACATTGTCTGGATTATTTAGAGAATTTAATTATATTTGGATTATAAATACGTGTTTCATGCATAAGGTAATTATATGTTCGTATTTAAAATTTACTTACTGTGAATCACGTTTTGATTAAATTAGTGTAATATTACAGAATCAACAAAAGCGGACAAAAGAAGTGCAATATAACATCAACATACATGGCAAAATCAGCTGCAAATGGCTACCAGATTTTAACCCTCAAGTTTTGCTTCTAAAATCGGGTCCGTGTTATACACAGTAGTACCAGAACTGTTTTTAACGATGTATCAAACACTAATTTTTGGTCTATTTGCAACCTAATATCGTGTGTAAGGAAGCAATATGTTTCGTCAATTTTTGATTGAAATACCAACCCAGTCTGAGGGGAAAATGTTTCTTATTTTGGGGAAAAAATGGGTCATTTTAGGGGAAAAATTGAAGTTTTTTGGCAAGGAGAAACTGCCGTTATTCGGCAGTAAAAATAGGCATAAAAAATCACTGTCAATCAACCCAAAACTTGGCAAAAGTTTCAGTTGTAACCTAGAAGCTTGTATTTCTATATCAAACGGAATACCTCCGTACATGTATTTTTGCAAAACTGGCAACTTACTTGGGGACAATCTTGGTATTATATGTAAGATGTTTCAAAATACAAATACTGAAGTAAATGTTTATTTAAATAAAAGGCAACTGTTAATAAATCTTAAAAACAATATCGCCGCTCTATGTATAATCCTAGAAAAGACCGCATGGACTATTCTAGTAGTATATAAATTCAAGTAAATAGAATGACATTATTGTTTTGAATAAGGGAATGTACTTCATTCCGTAATGCCACATTATTTAAATATTTCAAAGAAAACCCTTTTCCCCCAAAGACATACCAAGCCCCATTTTTCATAGCTTTATAGGCCCCCCCAAAAACCTCTTTTCCCAGGAACACTTCCCCTTAGAGGCAAAGTAAGAATGAATAACATGGGAAGAAATTTTGTTGCCTTATATATACTCTGAGAATGGCCCCCGGGTGTTAGGTAAGAGTCGGTGATATATATACTCCTAGTATAACCCCCGGGGACTGTTCTAGGAGTACATATAGGGTGAAACAATTGTAAGGTGTTTCAAAATACAAATACTGAAATACATGTTTATTTGTATGAATTAAAACGGTTAATAAACCTTTAAAACAACATCATTGCTTTATGTCAGGGTCTCCCGCAGGCCTGCAGGGATCATCCTAGCCCAAAATTTAGGGAGAAGTGACCTCCTTTTGCCGAATTCCGGGAGAAGTTTATCGATAACTGACGCTGGCGCGTAAAGCAGCTATTTAATCAATCAATTGAATTATGTATAATTAATTAATTATAAAGACTACAACCTGTAGTAATGAAAGATAAACACAAAATAGCTTAATAAGTTTTATTGGCATTAGAAACAGTATTTGAAAAAAAACAAGCACTCATGTTTATGTTTATGACAATTGATACTTACACTTCATAAGGCAGTCACTGGTTTCCTTTAAAATAATGTCATGATATAAAGAGTGAATGTTACAATGTAAATTATTAACGCCCTTGATATTTCTCCTAATAACGCTACATGTTATACATCGCTCAGGTAGACAAGTACCGGTATTGTACACCACTTGGTTGTGAGCAAGCTGCACGTGGAAATCGTGCAACATAATTTTCCCGCCGTTAGTCGGCGTTAGGACAAAGAAACCACAGGAGAATGAAATAACGTTGTAATGTTGTCGCATGTTGTTCAATGCTTTTGTTTGGATGACGTCATTTACTACAAAATGGGAATTGGATTATCTATTACTTTTCACACGCGGTGTTTGTTATGATTGTGTTAATTGCGGAAATGGAATATAATTGATCAATGTATCTTTTTGTTTTAATTTTAAATTAATTGTCAGTTCTAAGGTCAAACATCGCAATTAAGCAAACAGCAAATATTCATAGCCTGAATATAAGTTCTTTTACAGTATGTAAAACGGTAATAATAACTCTGAATGGCTGTAAATTCTAGTGTAAACCGGTTGATCATATCGCCCAGTGTGCACTAGCTTCTTGGTTCCGGACAGCCTTTGCTAATAACAGATTTACTTTGAAAGCAAGTAAGCGAAGTCGGGAACCGCAATTTGAATAACCTTAGCCGATTGGTTGATTGATTAACACAATGCCAGGTCAGTGATATGTAACAAACTTTCTCACGCTGTCTACAGATCGATTATGGATAATTGTAACATCGTTATCTCCACAATCAGATAAACCATGTCAGTAGTGGGCATAAGATTAGAGTAATAAGCATTAGCATTGAACATTTTCGGCGATTTTGATTTCGCTTTGATCAGATCACAGGGCGAAGTCAGACACCATAGGGCGACGATTTCGCCCATGTCGCCCTCTAGGATAATCCCTGGGCCTGTTTCGCTTGTCGGGCCCGACATGCCTTCAGAGAAGTTAGTAATTTGGTGACATGCTTAAATAATGCCGACATGCTTTAATTTTTAAAGCGACAACCCTTAATCCCTTTATAAATTACACCAATCTTTTAATCAAAGGGCCATAAACGAACGCTGTATTAATCGATAACGTCTAACTTCCAGCAGTGTTATTGACAAGTGACTGAACTGTGTAGTCCCGCCCACAACTATCTCATTAGCCAATCAAATACGGCGATTTTTAGGGCGGAGTTTATACTCTGGTAACAACTAAAAACGTGTTTGACAACAAATACTAACGTTGACAGGAAAAGTGAACAGGCATATTTAAACATTTGATTATTATATTATTATTATATTTAACGTTTTATTTTATCCCGGTCAGAGTTCTCACTAGGATTTTGAACCTGGAGTCCAGGACTCCTTCCTCAGAAAAAGTAGGAGTTCCACCATAATTAAGCATTATTTGATTATCTTTGTATTTTATGTGCGTCTAATGTATATTGAATAAACCATATTTAAACCATATTTTGTTATAATAGTTACTATTACAAACATTGTGTTCAGCACAAGTGTTTATTTTTATTTCATATATGACCATACAACATTTTCACAAATACATAAACATACATATTAGACATCAATTTCAATAAAATGATACATCAACATCTCATCAGCATGGCCATCTACATATGTCTACGCACACAATCTTATATACTACACACAACCATGTTATATAAATACACATAAATATATGACATTAAAATTTGGAGATCATAATAAAACAATTTCAGTGTTTAAAAAATAAATAAAAAGAAAACAAACATTTCCATTTCTTTCAAAGTCAATTTCCGCACATATTACACAGTTTTTTTTTGTCATTTCCACTTTCACAATAATATTGTTCACTTGCGCCTCTTTTTCATTTCACAGAACTTAATGACTGAAGGTTTCGGGTCAAACTCCACCACAATGGTTCCTTCTTCCTTGATCCTGATTAGTTTGGTCACAGTGTCGTGTTTCAGTCGATTGCGGCCTTTGGTCTTGATCTTGTTGTGTACACTGAATCCACGTTCGCACGCAACTGAGGTGAGGGGGATACAAGCACAACTGTTGCTAACTTCACAAAGTCCGGAAACATTTCATAGTACGTTTTCACAATTTTAGTGCATGCCTCTGTTAGTGAACAGTTCAGCGACTTCAGCACCACTTTCAGTTCAAATGATCCTCCATGGCACGCTCTGCCTTGATCATTTCAGGACCATAATGGTCACATGGTTGTTTGAGTTCTGCCACTCCATGACTTCTCTGAGCACTAGTGTTTTTTGGCACCTCAACAGGACTCACAACTGTGTTGAGGAGATGCAACACTTCCATTGAGGATTCTTCAAATCTTTTTGAGATGTTCTCTGTAAGAGTCGGTTGCTGCATTATTACACTATTGCAGTACACTTTGCAAATAACGTTATCACAAATATGAACACAAATGAACACTATAAAAATATACTGTATGAAATAAAAAATTTCGTCTTTTAATTCCGCATGTAGTATAACATATATTTATGATTGATTTCTTTTGCATCCGAAAACAATAAATGAAATAAAAACAGTTTTAAAAAAATGAGCGGTCATGACAGAATTTGAAGGCAGAAAATGTTTGGCTCTTCAACAAATCTGCATATATGTGTGATTGAAAATGAATTCCATAAAAAATGCAGCCTATGCGATCAAGGGCGGTAGTTAAAGCGATACTGCCGATCGATTCGATCGCCGCCGGGATTTCGAACGTCGTAGCCGATTTAGGAAATGTGGGGTCGCGCGATGCGCCCGATTTTGGGGAGTTGGATTCAAGTGGTGCAGCCAATTTTGGTGAGGTGGGGTCGATCTTTACTTTGAATACTGACATGATGTTAAATTATACTTTAACTATGAACAGGTAATACTGACAGAATGATTGAAAGGTACAGATTGCTCAACACGCATGTATATTCGCAGTTTGTCACTTGTTAATTGTCAAGCGTTTAACTGGCTTCGTGTCAAACTGCCATTAATAGGACCCACTGTTTTATTACCATTATACAAGACACTATGGGTACCACTATTATTGGACTGTTTATTGCGATACTGGTATATTGCACCTATGTTTAATCCCGCTAATTGGTATGGTGTTGTTACACTAGGGACCACGTTATCGCGAGATTGAGACAATAAGATACGGACAATGCGGGTAATTGACATGTTGTTGTTTTAGCGGATGTCAACTGAGTGCAAAGGTTGTTAGAATAAACAAAAAGCACATAGATACAGTATTTTTTTTTAGGATTTTGGCAAAAATCAAAATCCACGAATTTAAGATCCAACAAATATGCCCGAATTTACAAATCCTCGAAATTTAATGTCAACGAAATTAAATGAATCCACAGTATATACGCCTGTTATAGCCCCCAGGGGCTGTTCTAGGAGTATATATTACAGGGCGCCACCAAGTATGTCATTCATGCACGGAATGAAGAGCATTATAGAAAGCGATGAAGTTATTTGTTACGAATTCTGTAGAACTTTTCAGCATAAATAAAAACGATTGCAACACCTGTTTTTTTTCTTACATGTACCTTCTTATTTTGGTAGAGCTCTTTCATATGTTTATAAAGATTTTAAAAAAACTGAAGAAAAACGGCTTTCAAGTGCTAAAAAAGTATAGACCCCCCCGGTGACTTTGCTAGGAGATTGCCGCATATTTAAGTAAACACTTGGCACACGCTGAGCTACCATTTTTGTAGCATAACAAAGGTGCTGGGCGAATATTTAGCTACTTTTTACAATGGCAATATCCACTTTGCTCCTAATGAAGGATGTTGATGCAAGTCAATACGTACCTTAAGGGACTTGTTCACAGATTTTCACATTTTTGAAGTATGGCATTAAATGTCTTAACTTGACAGATTTAAGCATCGGAACTAAAAAGCTTAAGTATAATAACAAGAAAAGTATTTAGAAAAAAAAATAAAATAAAAAATTGGTCCCAGCTGGGTTCGAACCCAAGACCTCCGGATTAAAATGCAATCTCCTTAACCATTCGGCCATTCCGACTTCAATATTTCGCCGTGCATTATGTACTTTTATGTAAGCGTTCCACGTGATGTCAACAGTTTCAACGAAAACAACAGAAACACTCCAAATAATTCCATCATTTAGTGTTACAAACGCTTTATAATTTTATAAATTTCAACTGATGATTACTCATAAACGAAATGGTTTTTACAGTCTATTTCTAGATCCGTTGTGTCATTTTGCTCCCTTGTATACACAGTTCTTTTATTTTTGGAATCGGTGACAAAAAGTTGAAAAATTGTCAATTCGTCAATCTGTGAACAGGTCCCTTTAGCCTGGGTATGGCTAAACACCGACAACCCGCAAAAACTCATGGAAATCTACTTAATTTAGCGGAAACCTGCAAAACCCCAAAGAAACACATGAAACTCAAAAGTGAAAACCCATGTAAACTTACCCAAACCCTCGAAAACCAACTTACACCAACGTAAACCTGCCAAAACCAGATGAGACATGCTAAACCCAATCAAAACTTTGGATGGAATTCACTGGTTTTCGTTGTCCAGTTATTTTTCGTTATTTTAAGTAGGTTTACCTTGCTTTTCATAGGTTTCAACAGCAAACATGCCATAATTTTATGGATCATTTCCGGGACTGTGCCCGCAAATTCCGGGGATTTTACTGATTTTCTGGGACATGTACGTAAGTTAATTATTTTTCCAGATAAGCGTTATTATTTGGCAGGAAAATTGTTTTGGCGGGAAATATGGGCGTTCGTTCATGTATTTATTCCAATCCAAGGCAATGCACTTTTTTGAAAAGATTGCAGTTATTCCACTACAAAACGTATGTACAAAAAGTGAAGATTTCAAAGTTCTTTCACTACAAAGTTTGTATTGCTAGTTGACACGTCTACATTTAGCAAAGCACATGGTCGTTACAAGCACGCTTTCCATGCGTGGAACGTGATGTCGCTGGTGCCAGCAGACGAAAAACACGCTCTTTTCTACCTAAACATGGGTTTTACATGGCATATCAAAAAATTTCTTTACGACTATTTTACCCAAAATTTCAAGGAAAGTAATTTAAAACAATGCCTTATTTAGGTAGTAAACTAACTGCAGATATTGTGAACAACGGAAACCATTGAGTAAACTGCTCTGGTACTCTCTCGTTATCAACTGATGCATGTATACACTTAATAATGTGTGTATAAATGTTTATTACGCCAATTGGTCGATCGTTCACGGCATTGGCAAACTGAAATATATTGGCGTTTTAATTGGCTAATATAGATTTTTCTGTGGGAATGAAGCTCCGCCTTCAACCGCCTTCAAGGCGGAGCTACTTGGTGACTGATTGCAGCTTCAGAATGCAGTCGATTAGAGTGGAAATGTGACAACTGCTGTTAATTGCTCATTTATGACACATTGTTTAATCGGATAAGCATTGCCTTGAGGACAAATTAGGGGATTAGTGGTCTGTCAAAAGTTAATTTAATATAGGTATGCACAGTTTTTATGATTTCCGGGACATATTAATAATTTCCGAGACTGTGGGATGGGCACTGCACTTCTGGGACAATCCCGAACGATCCGGGACATATGGCATGTATGTTCTACAGTTTAGTTTAGGTTTTCAAGTGGTTTTCATTTTAATTTAAGTAGGTTTTCATGGGTTTTTGCGGGTTTCCGGGGATTTTAGGTGTTTAGTCATACTGCCTTAACCTAAATGTACCAGTCAAAAAGTACCCAAATGACAGTCAAAACGTACCCAGACTACAGTCAAAACATACCTAGATGAGAAGTCAAGATGTACGCGAGTATGAAGTATGAAGTGTGAACTATTATTGAACCACATAGTTTGTTGAAAGGTGTGAAAATGTGTTATTTTAGTCCTTAATACGTTTTTATTAAACTTGATTTCTTAATTATACGAATAAATGTTTATTGTTATTATTATTGTTATTATTATTATTATTGCTATTATTATTTTAGGAATGTGTAACATCATAAAATACAGGTCTAATTCAAGTCAAGTTCGACTTTGGTTACAAACCACTAAATGTTGACATAGTTATGTCTCCTTTTCTACTAACTTAAATTCCCTAAAAATATGATTTCCAGACGATAACAAAAACAAACTTTGATGATTAAAGGCTTCGCATATTTTAATTAATTTAGGTACATAGGTGCAACATCATACAATGCAGGTCAAGTTCGCCTTTGGTTACAAACCACTAAATGTTGACAGAGTTATGGTCCCTATTGAACTTAAATTTTTCCAAATACACTTTTTGTGATGATAACTCATAAAAGGCTTTACAGATTTGAAACTGGATCACATGGGGTCAAAAACTAGATCACCAGACCAAATTGAAAAAAGGTTGTGAACACAACAGGCCACATTTATAGCCCAATCATCATAAAATTGCTCAGGACATTTTTCCAATAATATCTCGGACGAGTTCGAAACTGGGTCACATGCGGTCAAAAACTATGTCACCATGCCAAATTATCAGGTGAGCGACCTAGGGCCTTATATTATATTTTTCAGAGAGGATTTTGATCGCAACTTTCACCTCATGAAATTACATGTTTTTATGCTCCCGAAGGAGGGCATATAGTCGCACCGACCGTCCATGCAGTGTTTTTTTACGGTGATTTTTGGGCCGAAAAGTATATATTGTTCCGCTATTTTAACCTTAAAATTCTCCTCATAATATGTTCTTCTTTAAGAAAAAAGTTTGACCGAAATCAGACAAAATTGGCCAAGATAGAGGAATTTTCGTGAACATCATGACTTTTTTCAAGAAACCCAGCTGGATGCATTTAAATATAAGAAGTCTGCGATATAACAATTTATCATACCACTATGCTGATATTGGCCTGATACAAAGGTGCCTGATATATTTTTTTATATCAGGTCACTAGCGTTTATATAAGTCAATGTTTGGAAGTATGTCATATTCGGAATCAACTATGAAGTCAACCGTTTCAGTAAAAATGAATCAGATTCAACAAAACAAACAATTTCATACCAAGAACGTATATAGTTTATTATTTTAAATCGTCATAAATAACAAAAACTTTTTTTTTTAATATTCACATAAACCGGCACTTGGTAGTGGTATGACGTCATCTATGGAACACAATAAATCATCCATACAAATTTATTTCAATACATTCATAATAAATGCACTAAAAGTCACTACATTGCATCAGTTTATGTTGACCCAAAAACATTATTACCAAAAATTGAACACACTATAGTCAATTACTGTCAATATTGACACGATCTTGGAAATGTCAATTTCAATACACAACTCCAAAATGGCGTCTCCATTCGGCGTTGTGTGTTCTCCGATGAAATTGATCGTTGCAATCAATTTCAGTTCGCATTTTCAGTATTTTATGAATGAGCATGCGTGTAATCTATGTATTCGTAGTGAAGACAGGTATTATTCAGTAAACTTTAGAAATCCATAACTACATGTACGTGAACGTGTAAAAGTCGGCTCAGCAAAATCAGCGCTGACCTTAGTTTTTACGAAAAATGTGGTATGATAAATAGAAAAACAGGTTACTGCCTGGTCTTGTGTAATATATCAGGTTCGGCACGAATAAAATAAAGGCTTGGCAAGCCTCGCCGTTATATTATTCTAAGCCTGATATATTACACATGACCAGGCAGTAACCTGTTATTCTCTATGTATGTGTGTTTACATTTCATAATTTTTATAATGTATAATTTATTTTTTTTTAATTCTGGAAAAGTCCACTTGACTGTTTAATTCCCGTCTTGAAGGGCCCCGCCACCATTCCCCCAACAGTGAAAAAAGAACACTACCATCTGTGTGTGGGGGTTTTCTGTCCCTCCAGATTTCGTTTCCGCTCTGTAACTTTATAATGGGGTGGTCAACACAGAAATGTTGAATATCTTTAAAAATTTAATATAGTTTTGCAAATGAGTAGACAATGCTTAATACCTTAATTACAAGCATTATACCAATAAATACACAGCATTTAGAAAATTATTAGAAAATGTCAACAGACTGGTCGGGATTTCTACCCTGCACCTTTTTAGCAGCACCCTGTTCCGTTAGTGATCCTAGATCTTTCTCTATATAGAAGACTGGTTATCTGAATCAGAGTGGGGTTGATGAAACAATTCAATTTAATATTTGTGGCGCGTCATGAGAAAACTGGTCTTAATGCATGTGCGTAAAGTGTCGTCCCGGATTAGCCTGTGCAGTCCGCACAGGCTAATCCAGGACGGCACTTTCCGCTTTTATGGTATTTTCTGTTTCAAGGAAATCTCTTCTAAACATAAATCCACTGTCGGCGGAAAGTGCCGTCCTGGATTAGCCTGTGCGGACTGCACAGGCTAATCCGGGAAGACACTTTACGCACATGCATTAAGTCCGGTTTTCCCACGACGCCCCTC
The DNA here is from genome assembly GCA_027627225.1 of Congeria kusceri. NCBI lineage: Eukaryota > Metazoa > Mollusca > Bivalvia > Myida > Dreissenidae > Congeria > Congeria kusceri. The sequence goes on from CM051034.1 coordinate 30,404,104, forward strand.
ATTTATTTATTGTTGGAAGTAGTAAACATGATAACATAAGCTATGTATAGCTTTTGACATTTTCTGTTTTCAAGCCTGCCTACCAAAACCTTCAGCAGCGTGTTGAGGCCTATGTTGACAGGTTTCTAAGCCAGCAGAAATGGAGCCAAAATTTAAACAAAAATCAGTTGAGGGAAAACCTCAGAAGACAGATCAACCAGTAAGTAATTTCAACCATTTTCAGTATTTCATTACAAAATTAATAATGACTTGTAGCACTCGGACAGGGATGTCGAAATTAATCTGTATTGTCAAGGCAAAATCAAAATATCAGTATCAAAATACTGTTAGGGTGATTTTGTCATCCCTGACTAATAGTTTATATCTAGATGTAAAACAAATATAAATGAAAAACCATAATTTCTTTAATATGTTGAATGTGGGGTGATATTGTTGGCAAACTTACATACTGGGTGCAGTGATTATGCTAAGGTTTTGACTCCAACTTGCCCGAGGGCAAGTGAATGTTGAAAGTTACTTGCCCATTGTTAACAGGTTGCGTTATAGTGTTAAAATAAGTGATGTCTGACAAAAGACTGACTTGCTCTATTGACTAATTCAGAATTGATAAGTTTGCACTTAACATACCTACTTGTTTCAAGTATTTTGTCATAACAATAAATAGCTTAGTAGTTAGTAAATGGAATCAAAACAAACAAATTAACAGTATAAAAATAAAGGTCAACTGACACCAAAGAAAATGGCTGGCCAGCGGGCAGCTTTCTTTGGTTTTTGTGTCGCCTGAATAGGTGACATATTGGTCGGCGGTGGTGTCGACGGTGTTGGCGGCGGCGGCATCCCCTTTCGCTTGTCAGGAGCATAACTCTTAGACTATTAAAGCTATCAACATGAAACTTCATAGGTAGATAGATCTCATTAAGGGGAAGTGCATTGCACAAGAACCGTTACGCTGCACCTCATAATTTTAAAGTTATTGCCCTTTGTTTATTTTCATACTTAATTTTTGTCCGGCGCACAACTCTAAGACTATGAAAGCTATCAACTTGAAACTTGATAGGTAGATAGATCTCATTGAGGAGAAGTGCAGTGCACAAGAACCGTTACTCTGCATCACATACTTTTGGAGTTATTGCCCTTTGTTTTTTTTAATACTTAATTTTTGTCCGGAGCATAACTCTTAGACTATGAAAGCTATAAACTTGAAACTTCATAGGTAGATAGATCTCATTAAGGGGAAGTGCAGTGCACAAGAACCGTTACTATGCACCTCATACTTTTGTAGTTATTGCCCTTTGTTTATTTTCATACTTAAGTTTTGTCCGGAGCATAACTCTAAGACTATGAAAGCTATCAACTTGAAACTTCATAGGTAGATAGATCTCATTGAAAGAAGTGCCGTACACAAGAACCGTTACGCTGCATCACATACTTTTGGAGTTATTGCCCTTTTTTTTTTTTCATACTTAATTTTTGTCCGGAGCATAACTCTAAGACTATGAAAGCTATCAACTTGAAACTTCATAGGTAGATAGATCTCATTGAGGAGAAGTGCAGTGCACGAAAACCGTTACTCTGTACCTCATACTTTTGGAGTTATTGCCCTTTGTAAATTTTCATACTTATTTTTGTGTCGCATTTTTGGTTTTAATTAGTCTTTTCTTTGCAATTAGCCAGAGTGCAGTGCTTTTGAAGATTTCAATAAATCTGTAAAAAAAAATTTGAGCATTGACCTTAAGTGCTTCTTCATTTTGATTCATGAAGCTCTCCAGCGTAAGGCAACATATCCGACTCACGGAGTTCTAATTTCACTTAAGTGCTTAATAAACTCCATGTGCATTGTGGCCACTGAAAAGTATGAGAGGTGAACATTGTACCGTTGTGTCCTCCAATGTTTTATGAATGATTCATGATAATACATTTTGTTATATTTCAATATTTTATTAACTTCCTCGCAGAACTGGAATGTTGAACAAAGGAGTGGAGCGTATTGTAGAACAGATTGTCAACCCGAAGATAATGCAGCTGATCAAGCCCAAAACAGACGAGGTCACCTGTGATGTGCTGGGTATAAGCCTCACAGAGCACAAGAATGCACTGAAGAGAAAACAGCAAGAACATCATGAAAAGCTGATGAAATCTCCCGACACCCCAGTTCATCTCATGAACATCAACTTTAACTCTCCCCCTCCAAGTAAGATAACATGAGGCGTGTCGTGTGAAAACCGGGCTTAAAGACACTGAACTCCAGATGGGATAAAAATGCACATTTTTAGCTCACCTGAGCACAAAGTGCTCATGGTGAGATTTTGTGATGGCCCGTTGTCCGTCGTGCGTGTGTGCATGCGTGCGTGTGTGCGTTTTCAACTTTTCATTCAAACAACATCTCCTCCTAAACGGCTTGGCAGATTTTCACCAAACTTCACCTTCACAGGAATGATCCTTGGGTGGACCTCTTTCAAAGTTGTTCAAATCTTTCCGGTCCGCTGCATATGTAGGTCACCAGAGCTAAAAATAGATTTAAAAAGTGAAAACTTTAAAAATCTTCTCCTATGAAACCACAAGGCTCAGGGCTTTCATATTGGATGTGTGACATCCTCTAGTGGTCCTCTACAAAGTTTGTTCAAATGATGCTCCTGGGGTCAAAATTGGCCACACCCGGGGATGACATGGTTTATATAGACTTAAATAGCAAAATGACTTGTAAAATCTTCTCCTCTGAATCCGCAAGGCCCAAAGGTTTTATATTTGGTATGTAACATTGTGTAGTGGTCCTCTACAAAGATGTTCAAATTATGCTCCTGGGGTCAGAACTGACTACGACCCGGGGGTCACATTGTTTATACTGCAGCACTATAATTTCAATAAGCCTCCAACACTCAAAAATCAACACAGCAGACGACATTCCAGCCAGGTGTATACAGTGTGCTATTTTTAGATCTTATCAAACCATCTAGCAAGTTACACATTGTTGTGAGGGTGCTTTAGAGAAGCGTTGGAGATGACCATTGAAATGCATAGAAAATGGTACCCACCAGCATGGTCAACCATGTGGTTGTGTAAGTAAATTAGCTGGATGTAATGTTTAGGCAATGTGTAAGAAATGTAGTCAAAATCAGTCTTAGTATATATTCCCATCTTTTATCATATATTTTCACTTTAGATCTACTACATTGAATTTGTTTAAAGGCGAAGTGTAAATTTCTAATTTAATAATGAAATGCCAAATATGAAATGATACCATTAGATCTATAAGTAGTCTAACTTAGGTGGAACTGCACAATTTTTTGTAAGACAAAATGAATCAGCAATCGAGTCTGTGGCTCTGACACTGCAGTCTGTTTCACCAGCATGTACAGAAACATGTAGCATAGAGCTTAAGTCTAGTCATCTACTTTAAACCTTTCATTTGTACAGTTTAATAAAATGTGTGCAGCACACAAAAAACGACACACAGATCATGTCTCTCCAACAAAGTTCTTAATGCTTTGTTGGCAGCCTCCACCCAAGGACCTCAGAAGAACAACTTTTTAGTACCAGATATTGGACAGGGCTTTCATATTTGATATGTGACATCCTGTAGTGGTCCTCTACTAAGATTGTTCAAATGATACCCCTGGGGTCAAAACTGGCCATGCCCGAGGGGTCACATGGTTTATATAGACTTATATAGCAAAATGACTTTAAAAATCTTCTTCACTGAAACCGCAAGGCCCAGAGGTTTCATATTTGGTATATAACATTGTATAGTGGTCCTTTACAAAGATTGTTCAATTGATGCCCCTGGGGTCAAAACTGTCCACACCCCAGGGCTCACATGGTTAATATAAATGTAAATAGCAAAATGACTTTAAAAAACTTCTCCTCTGAAACCACAAGGCCCAGAGGTTCATATGTGGTTGGAAACATTGTATAAAGATTGTTCAAATGATGCCCCTGGGGTCAAAACTGGGCACACCCTAGGGGTCACCAGGCTTATATAGACTTAAATAGCAAAATGGCTTTAAAAATCTTCTCTGAAACAGCAAGGCCCAGAGGTTTCATATTTGGTATTAACATTGTATAGTGATCCTTTACAAAGACTGCTCAAATGATGCCTCTGTGGGTCAAAACTGGCCACACCCCAGGGCTCACATGGTTGATATGGACTTAAATAGCAAGATGACTTTAAAAATCTTCTCCTCTGAAACTGCAAGGCCTAGAGGTTTCATATGTGGTATGTGACATTTTATAGTGGACCTCTGCAAAGATTGTTCAAATGATGTCCCATTGGTCAAAACTGGCCCTGCCCTGGGGGTCACATGTTTATATAGACTTAAGTAGCCAAATTACTTTAAAATCTCCTGACACCGCAGTTTTTTCGTATGTGATATGTAACATTGTATAGTGGTCCTCTACAAAGATTTTTCAAATTATGCCCATGGGGTAAAAAGTGGCCATGACCCGGGGCGTCACATGATTTATATAGACTTATATGGCAAGTGGGCCTTAAAAATCTTCCTTGTTGAAACCGTAAGGCCCAGAGGTTTTATATTTTGCGTGAAACATTGTGGAGTGGTCCTCTACAAAAATTGTTCAAATGATGTCCCTGGGGTTGGCCACCCCCTGGGGGTCACATGGTTTATATACATTTAAATAGCAAAATAACTTGAAAAATCTCCTCTGAAACCACAAGGCCCAGTGTAATCATATTGGGTATTTAACATTGAAAAGTGGTCCACTACAAATATTGTTCAAATTATGCCCCTGGGGTACAAGGTGGCCATGCCCTGTGGGTCACATGGTTTATATAGACTAAAAGAATATCTGAAATTGCAAGGCCCAGATCTTTATACTCAGGTAAGGCGTTTAGTGCCATTTTTCCCTCTTGTTATTAGCCATTATGCCTTAAACTCAGGTGAGCGACCTAGGGCTATCATGGCCCTCTTCTTTGTAGTTATGCCTAAATGGTAAAAACATGCATGAAACCATCAATATATGTATAGAACACGATCAAATACTGTCATCAACTGTATATTTCATGGAAAATTAGAAGTTGAATAAGCACGGACTTTCCTTGAACCTGGTAATCCCGATTTAAAAATACCGCTGCTTTCTCCATTACAAGCACCTGATTCAAGTGTGCTCATGAGCAACTCGACAAAAGTAAACTGTCACGTGATTATTCTAAATATAAACGGCGCTATTTTTAAATTACTCACACAGGCTAATCCGAGACGACACTTCGCTTTTATGGTATTTTCTGTTTCAAGTCTCTTCTAAACATAAATCCACTGTAGGCAGAAAGTGCAGTCCTGGATTAGCCTGTGCGGACTACTCACGCTGATCCGGGACGACACTGTACGCGCATGCATCAAGCCCAGTTTTCACACGACATGCCTCATATATTTTGAAATACTTATATTCCATTGTTCAGTACTATTATGCCAGTTATTATGAATATTAATTAACATTTAAAACTTCAACTTTAGATACAAACATTTCTTATATTAGGATACAAACTTGTTTCAATTCTGTTCCAAAAACAACTTCTCTAAAAGTTTACACATGACCACTTGTAATAATAAAACCAATATTAAACTGTAACCTTTCCAGCTGGCAACACGTTCACCAGTACAAGCTCTCTGGCCCTGATGGGTCAGTTTATGCACCCGATCACCTTGCCCTTGGGACAGTTCAATCCTGGGAGTATCCTGGGACCAGGGCCCTCACAGGCCACCAGCCAGTTCCCCGCCATCCCTGGGGGATTCTCCTTCTCTGGGATCAGTCAGCAGTGCTTCCCTTTCTTGCCACAGGTACTCTAGAAAGTTTACACTGTGCTTTGTGTTAAGGATTGACACTTGTATGAAGAAATTGGTTATTAAATGTTAAATGTTAATTGTTAAAGTTTCCTTAAGTGAATGTTTTATTTAACATTTTCTGCTATTTCTCATGTTTTGTATAAAATATTTCTCAAATTTATCTCCATTAGGGGTGGAATGCATCGATCAGTGCAGGATTTCCTCCCATGTTTCCCCTGGGACAGATTGGCAATCCCTTCCAAGGGTTCTCCATACCTCCGCCAGGGACGGGCATCACCGTGCCCGCAGCTGCAGAAATAATACCCATGATCCCGCCAACCAGCGCGATGATTATTGCCCCACCCATGAGTACACCCTCGATCATGGCAGCTAAATCGTCACCCAGTAAAGGACTGAATGCTTTGTTAGGTACGTATGATATGTTTGTGTGAAGCCTGTCCAAGTGTTTGTTCAAGTATTTGCTTATGATTGTAAATTTACTGACGTTAGACTGTACTGAGAAAATGGTTGTTAACTTGTATTAATTAATTGTTGAGAACTTAAAACCAATAAATGACCTGCTAGTAAACCGTTGTAAACTCAATACTAGTTAATGATTGTAAACTCAGTGCTAATCATTGTCATTAAACTCTGTATTGGGATGTGGAAATGTCAAAATTATTCACTTGTCCGCAGACAAGTTCATTACAAAAAACTACTTGTCCGCAAGCAAGTGATTTGTCTAAATGAAAATTTGGTTTTTATTCATGGCGTTCCGCATGTTATTTGTCATTAAATTAGAAATAAACACGATTTTAATAAATTGTTGTTAAAATATATAATTTTATTTAATGCTAAGAAGTGAAATATAGAAAAATATCAGTGAGATATATCCCTATATCACTCACAGTGAGGGACTACTTTTTGGGGTCCCGTTTTTGGTGTGATAACGCGTGATATCATCACTGCAAAGGGAGACAATTTACATATCCTCTATACATTTATTTAATAATTTACTCCCAACTTTTTCATCACTATCAGACACCGATATTGTACTTTCCGCCTACAGCGGATTTATGTTTAGAAGAAACTTCCTTGAAACACAAAATACCATACAAGCGGAAGGTGGTGTTCTGGATTAGCCTGTTCAGACTGCATAGGCTGATCCGGGACGACACTTGACGCACATGCATTAAGCACGGGTTTCCTAGACACACCTCATTTATATTACATTATTTGTTTCCAGGGTTACCAACTCCCTCTGCCGGTGAACCACCCCCACCCGGTGTCGTCGTGGATGGTTCCCCTCATACAAGGAAGAAGCCCCCCATCCCGTATGACGATGGCAGGGATGAGAGAAGCAGTGAGGGGAACCTGTCAAAGGAAGATAAGGAACTGGACCTGGAAGACATGAAGGTAGCATGGTGTTAAGTGAAGAAATCATAATTGTATTCTTGTAAAGTCGTACAGGTATGTTGTTATTTGATTTGCAATACAATTTGACATCACATATTATACATTTTGGTTAAAAGTTCTGCACTTGGCTGAATTGAAGTTGCTTTGAATTCTGATAGACATGCATGTATCGAGATTTACCTTCTATGCCAAACTTACATGCTGGAGACACATTGAAGGTTTGGACGAATTTTGAATCATAGCTGCGATTTCCAGCTCCTTATATTTACTGAAATATCTGTAATTTTGGTGTAGTATTGTGCTGTGTGTGTGGGGGGAGTACCAGGAGGAAACCCCACCTGTCCAGTATGGTGACCACCAACCAAACAAACACTAACCTGTGAATAATGGTCTCTAACAATCAGGTGGTGGATGAGTACGTAGCAGACGGGGAGTTTCCAGTGGAAGACATCCCAATGCCGGATGCCGAGACTGAGGATGCTGAGAAGGCTGTCAACGAGCAGATACAGAAGGCCTTCCATGAGGAAATGGCCAAGAACTCTGACCAGGTCGATCATTATTAGTATTCTTGATTAATATTGAATTTATTACCATGTCTACAGTAACACTGTTAGATCTCTAGTAAACAATGTTTAAAGAATACACTAAGTTTCACAATGCATCTTCATTTAAAATAGAACTAATGACTTTCTGGAGAGATAAACACATTATTTCTTAATTGTATAGGTTAGTGAAATCATTACTGTTTTGAATGCATCCAGTCAGTGAAGAACGGTACTAGACATTGTTATTATGTGACATTTAAATTTAAGTATTAAAGTGTGTTATACCATTTTCGATGTTTGTAGTTGTCAGTAATTACTGTTAACTAACCTATTTATTGCCAATAAGGTCATTTCAACAGAGTGCTGTTCACTACTGGCATCTGGTGTATTAATCAGTAAATATTAAGGTGCTACAATAATTTAATGAGGAAAGGTTATTTACACATAGATTTGACTTGATAGGATTAAGTTTGACACTTCAGACTGGGCAGTCCAGTAAGCGCCCCTACAAGTTTGCCTGGAACGAGGACATACAGGAAGTGGAGTTGGACGAGTCCGTGGACTCCAGTGACGTGAGCTCCGTGCACACGAGCGACCTCTCGCACTTCGATGAGAGTGAGGCCAGTGAGGGGGACAGTGATCTTGAGGAGCTGCACAACAGACTGCTACAGCTGCAGAAACAGAAGGCAGTCGAGGCTTCAGGTATGGTGCTCTTAGGGAAAGATCTAGAGCGAAATAACAGGGTGATGCTCCCTGATACTTTTTAGTTTCCCCCTGCTGCTCCTCTAGACTGGTCAACACAGAAATGTTAAATATCTTTTGAAAATCAATATCTTTTTGCAAATATTCTATAACAAATAACTAGATTGTGCTTCAAACCTTGATTGAAATCATTAGACTCATACAAACCTTGAATTTAGTAAATTATTAGATAATATCATCAAACTGGTCCGGCTTTCCACCCTTCCCTTTTTAGCAGCACCCTGTACCTGTTGTGATCCTAGATCTTTCCCTATGCTCTGTATATAAGGTTTGTGTTCAGTCTGATGAAAATCAGCTTCTAAACTACGATATGCATTAGGATTTGAGGACAATCAATAGAAGGTTAACTGCTGACCTATAAACCAACCAATCTGAGCCTTGCTTTCATGGTCTTGAAAGTGAAACTAGAAAATCACATTTTGACAATTCAGAATTCATGACTGTGCATTGGCTATGTCGCCAGGTGTTAATTGTTAGCTCACCTGAGCACGAAGTGCTCGGCGAGCTATTGGTATAGGGGACCTCTCTGGCGTATGCCGTCAACAATTTGGACCATTATCGCAATAAAGACTACATTTTTTATTCAATTTTGACGTAACTTGGACAGTTTGTGCATGACCATAAAATCTCGGATGGGATTGTTATTGGGTCTGGGCCCAGTTGCTCAAAACTTTAACGGGCGGTTAAGCTAACGGCCTGCTACCTTTAGATGTAAATAAAACTAATATAACAAGCAACTAGCATATCAAGCATTTGACAATTATTTGAGCATATAAATTTATTTAGAATAAATGCAGATTTAAAAATTTTAACATTTTATTTGCATCAAAAACTTCATCCAAATGTTAACGGCTGTTAGCTAAATTGTCCGTTAAAGTTTTGAGCAACTGGGCCCAGATCACACCAGTAACACCAGAGTTATTGCCCCTTTTTCATGCAAAAAAAATGCAAAAATGACATTTTCCAAAGTATTGAGGTCATTTTCCATCCAATCTTAACCAAACTTTCACAGTATGTGTATGACCATCAGATCTCAGCAGACACCTAAAATGGGCCAGATCGTATTTAAACACCAGAGTAATTGCGCTTTGTTTATTAATTAAATATACACAAAATGGACATAGTCAGGATAGAAACTTCATTTTTCTTCCAAAATTCACCAATCTTGCACAGTTTGTCTATTACCATGAGATTACAGTTGAAGTCGAATATAAGCAAGATCGGACCAGAAACACCAGGGTTATAGCCCTTTGTGAAAAAATATGCAAAAATGGACATTATTTGGGATAGAATCTTTCATCCAATCTTCACCAATCGTGTACAGTTTGTCTATGAACGTAATACTACAGGTGAAGTCAAATAAAAGCATGATTGGACCAGAAACACCAGAGTTATTGCCCCTTGTGTTTGGAAAAAACATCAACAAGTTATCAATGATTGGCTTACACACACAATTTTTTATTCAATGTTGACCAAACTTACACAGTTTGCGCATGACCATAAAAATTGATTGATAACATTTGATTTCCAACAATTGCAAGACTTGCATACAGTTGTTTGTACATGCAACATTGATGTCTTCAGAGCCTGCATTAACATCATGTATCATTATTGGACAGAAAATTATCAAAGAAAAAGCAAAACTTGACCTTATAGCACAGCCATCGCAATTATCCCATTGCAACTAGTTCTACAAAACTGTTTGCGACAAAGACATCAAAATCTACTGTTTCTGCATTTTCCAGAATTGTCACTGACTTAATGAAAAAGGGTCAGGTAAGAATATCGAGAAAAATGATTTGAGAACCATTAGCAAAAATAATGCACATCCACTGCACAACTAGTTCTTTAGTCAGCCCATTGCACTAACCGATGTTTTAAATCAAAATTGATTCTATACTCCTCTGCGTATTGTTCAGAGACCTTAATTTTCAAACCTGTCACAAACCATCATGGCCCTCTTGATTAAGTTGAACAGTCATACAAATATATGAGGTGTGTCGTGGGAAACCCTGGCTTAATGCATGTGCGTAAAGTGTCGTCCCGGATTAGCCTGTGCAGTCTGCACAGGCTATTCAAGGACGGCTTTTTCCGCCTACAGTGGATTTATGTTTAGAAGAGACTTCCTTGAAACAGAAAATACCATAAAAGTGGAAAGTGCCGTCCTGGATTAGCCTGTGGTGACTGCACAGGCTAATCCAGGGCGACACTTTACGCACATGCATTAAGCCCAGATTTCCCACGCCTCGCCTCATATATAGTATTTACCTACTGTTGAAATTTCTGCAATTTGAAAATAAGCCAAACAAGCAAAAAAGGAAACTGATTGGTTTAAATTTAAATTTCTGGAATAGAACATTGTACAGGTCTTAAATTGGGAAGATCGTGCACTGAAGTCCGATTTGTGTGGGTTTAAACAAAGTGACATTTTTGTGTGTGATAAAGTGATAAAAGTTATACAGTTTTGTTGGGTATGGATAAATTATATTATACTTATCATGCTACCAGTGTTATATTACATGTACCATGAATTTGTTCGATACTAATAATTTTCAGTAGTTTTGAAAATATTTGTTCAGCATTCAATTGTGTTTACAGTATTTAGGAAACCCAATTTAGGTATTTTTTATGTACTTGAACACATTAACAATAATATAATAATTAATGAATTCTGTGTTCTCTGTAAAAACAAGCTTCAGTTTTGTTGGAAATAATGCTGGATAAGTCATGAATATTTCTGTACAACAGAGGCCAAAGAAAAGTCGTCCAAGCAGTCTACAGAAAGCGAGGCTCTATCACAAGTTCCAGTATCTGCAGCCACCAGCGAGGGCGTCCCCACCCCTGAACCAAGTCCGGTGAAAGCAGCCCCTCCCGCTACGTCCCCCGTGCATGTGGAAGAAGGCAGAGTTTCTACCAAAAAGCCCCGCAAATTGCTTTCTCTCCGATATAACTACAGTGATAGCGAAGATGAAGAAACAAGAGAGGAAAGAAAAGCCAGAATTGTGAGTGATTGCCTTATGTATTTAATGATGAAGGTATTTTGGGCTGGAGGCCTCTCAGTACAAACAAAGTCAGTGTCAGTGTTTTATACAAGCTGTGAAGGTTTTTAAAATTATTTATTTACAGTTCTCTCATGAAACATGCGATTTACCCGTGTTAAACCCGCAATGTGAAAAAATAGTCCAGAACTGTAAAATGTAGTTAGCATTCTAATTGCAGAATTGTTTGGTTTGGTCAAGTTTGAATCAAAATAGTTTTTTCATTGTTGTTGTTTATCTGTCAATAAACAACTGTTAGTCAATCTGATGCGTGGTTATTAAACCATGCACGGTCATTAAATTAATATTTAATTCCTAGATGAATATTTTGGATTTTTAATTTATCCTTATTCTTGTTCGCTTGTGTAATGATTTGTGCATTAGGAAGAAATTTAACTGTGATTAATTTGTGGTGCTTTGTCAAGTTACATGTATCAGTGTTGTTCTATTATTAAAGCATTATATTTCTTTTTATTCTGTTTGACTTTAACTTCCTATCAATTTGCATTCAATTTTTCTCAGAAAATGAAAAAGAGAAAAAACAAAAGACATGAAAGTGTAATTGTATTGTTTTTGTTATGTTTAATTTTTAAGCCTCAAAACTCATATAATTTAAAAACATATTCAGTATGTGTGTTAATTATTAAAAACATGTATACATGTTTAAATATTAATAATTGTTTCAACGTGCATAATTAAAGTAAACATTTCATTTCCACTTCAATTGTAAATGTACATGTAAATAAAAGCAATTATCCAGGCTTATTATAGAATGATTGGATTGGAAACTGCTTTTAATGAGTTATGCTTTTGAGTTGAGTTTAGTTAGTGTCAGTGTAAAAAAATAACAAGAATAACTGCAGTTTTGAGGCTAAAATTAATTTCTTGTTTAGTTTTCCTAGTTTTAATATTTCTTATCTTGTTAATGTTTTGCTCTTTGTATGTGATATTAAAGATTTTGTTTGTGGAACTTTTTTTAAAGCCAGTATTTTATTCATTTATTTTTCCAGAAATGTATGCTGTCAGCTATTACAGTTTTCTGTTTAAAACTTTTATTTATCAATTGATGTCACATACCGTGGTATTTTTTGCTCACCTGAACACAACATGCTCATGGTGAGCTTTTGTAATCGCCTTTTGTCCGTCATAAATCGTTTGTCGTTTGTCGTCAACATTTGTTCCAATGATATCTCGGTCGAGTTTGAAACTGGGTCATGTGGGGTCAAAAACTAGGTCACTAGGTCAAATTGAAGGAAAAGCTTGTGACAACTCTAGAAGTCATATTTTAGCTCGACTTTTCAAAGTTTTTTGGTCAAGTTTTTTGTCAGAGTCCATTTCTCCAAAACTATGAAAGGTATCCATTTGAAACATTCAATACTTGTTCACTATCAAAAGAGTACTTCATTACAACAAGGCAGGTAACCCTGTGATTTGAATTTCCAGTTATCTGCCCTTGTTTGGACTTGCAACTTAGAATATTTTGACATTTTTTTGTTAATTATACAATTTCTCAACAACTATCAAAGACATTAAATTGAAACTCAAGATACTTGTTTATGATGCTGACCCCATTCTGCAGACATGAGGAGGTAACTCTTTCAAGGATTTTGTTGAGTCATTGCCCTTTTTCAAATTAGAAATTTCGCTCTAGGTCAAATTTCACAATAACTATAAGAGGTATTGATTTGAAACTCAAAATACTTGATCACAGTTATGCTGTAGTCAAGATGAGGTAACTATATCAAGGATTTTGGTGGAGTTATTTACCTTTTTTCAACTTAGAATGTTCGCTCTAGGTCAAATTTCACAATAACTATAAGAGGTATTGATTTGAAACTCAAAATACTTGATCACAGTTATGAACCCATTCTGAAGACAAGATGAGGGAACTATATCAAGGATTTTGGTGGAGTTTTTGCCCTTTTTTCAACTTTGAAATTTAGCTTTAGGTCATATTTCTCAATATCTGGAATAGGTAATGACTTGAAATTCAACACTCTTCATCACAGTGAAGAACCCATTCTATTTACAAAAAGGCCAGAATACTATCAAATATGAGAAAGTCGAGCGTCCAACACCCGTAGGCGGTGGTTTTGTTTACCCAATCTTCTTGAAACTCGCTCAGAACATTTTTTTAAGTAATATCTTGGACGAGTTCAAAACTGATTTTTGTGGGGTCAAAAACTAGGTCACCAGGCCAAATTGAAGAAAAAGCTTGTGAACACTAGAGGCCACATTTATAGCCCAATCATCATGAAACTTGCTGAGAGCATATGTCCCGGTGATATCTCAGATTAGTTCAAAACTGGGTCATGTGGAGGTCAAACATTAGGTCACAAGGGCAAATTGAAGAAAAAGCTTGCGAACACTAGAAGTCACATATTTTGCCCAATCTTCTTGAAAATTGCTCAGAACATTTGTTTAAATTATATCTTGGATGATTTCGAAACTGGGTCACGTGGGGTCAAAAACTTGGTCACCGGGCACAAATTGAGGAAAAAGCTTGTGAACACGTTAGGCCACATTTATAGGCCAATCATTACAAACAAAACTTGCTTAGAACATTTGTTCCAATGATATCCAGGACAAGTTCGAAACCAGGTCACGTGGGGTCAAAAACTAGGTAACCAGGCCAAATTGAAAACAAAGCTTGTTAACACTGTAGAGGTCAAATTTTAGCCGAATCTTCATGTCACTTGCTCAGAACAGTTAGTTCCTTAGCCCTCAGGTGAGTGACCTAGGGCCTTGTAGCCCTCTTGTTTAATGTTATAAATTTATAATATTACATAATGAATATACAGCTAAACATCATTATCAAGGTTGCTTGGAATTTGAGAATAATTTAATTTTAACATATATGAAATTTGATATATCTAAATACAGACATTTTAAAAATATATACAGTAGCCATCCTGATTACATAAACATAATTTTATACCATGAATGTTAAATTGACATGTTAAGATGTTTGCAATTTGTGGCAGACTTGGATCGATACAACATGCAATGGTGTCAACAATTAGAGGTAAACAAATTAAAATAAGTATGAAAATAAGAGTTCGAGATAAAGGAGATCTGCTGTATATGGCATTTTTATGTAACTTTGTTGTTTTTCATTAAAATATGTTAGTAGTACGCATTTTTTTCATTCCATCTCACGTAAATTTATTAATACAAGAACAAATAGTTGTAACCAAATTGATATTTTAGGCCAGAGAAAAAGAAGAGCGCTATCAGAAGAGAATTCAACGTAGAGCTGAGTTAGAGGCAAAGAAAAAAGAGAGGGAAGAAGAAAAATTAAGGCAAAGATTAGAAAGAGCCAAAGAAGCTAAAGAAAGAGCAGAAAGAGACAAAATTGAACACAATGAAAGCAAAGAATCTAATGACAGTGTGAGGGAAGGTGATGTGTCAGTTGAGAACACTCATGAGGATAGAAAAGATGAAGAGATAGTAAAAAGTACTGAATCATGTAAGAATGAATTAGAGCAAAGTGTGAGTGAAATTACGGCAAGTGTGGAATATGTAGAAATTGGTGCTGAAAAAGATACAGAAATAGGTTTTCCAAAAGAACTTGACATAAAGCAAGAGGAATGTAGTACTACAGAGAAAGTGGATACAGAAGAAATAAGCGCTAAAGAAGAAATCACCAAGGAAACTGAAGAGAGTACTGAAGATCTCAAAGTTGCCAATAACA
Source organism: Congeria kusceri (assembly GCA_027627225.1). Taxonomy (NCBI): domain Eukaryota; kingdom Metazoa; phylum Mollusca; class Bivalvia; order Myida; family Dreissenidae; genus Congeria; species Congeria kusceri. The sequence goes on from CM051034.1 coordinate 30,419,336, forward strand.
TTTGTGAAGACCCAGCAACTGTTTCCGATACAATTAAAGTTGAAGGTAAAGACAACAATTATAGCAATTTTGCAATAAAAAAAACTTAATAATCTTTAAGAATTGCTACTAAGTTCATTAGGTGTCTATCCATTAGGATCATTGATTACATGTGTTGAAACTAGGTCATTGAAAATTCAAACATGGATCATGTGCAGTCAAAAACTTGGGTCATTTATAATTTAATGTTTCTTAACCATCACAGAACTTCATTGTTTCCTTATATCAGTCAGATCGTGGTTCACACACTGATGATAGTGGACTATGAAATAAAATGGTCAAACAGAAATTTCATTTGTCAACATGCCATAGTACCACCATAGTACCACCACTGTGAACACATTTTGGCCATCATGTCACTTGAGTTAACCATATAATTGTATTTACCTTGAGCATATTAAAATCGAACTGTCCTATAGTCTGTCCGGCCAAGGTTAAAGTTTTTTTATAATGTCAAATATTTTGAATACTATCAAAGGTATTTACTTCAAACTTGAACTACTTCTTTACTTTCAATGTCTCCACCAGGGAAAGCAACCCCCTTAACTCTATTTTATATCTTTACAGGTATATGCGACTTTTTTAACTTAGAAATTTTGGTTAAAGTTTTTCATAAAGTCCGATATCTTGAATACTATCAAAGGTATTTACTTGAAACTTAAAAGACTTCTTTAATATGAACGTCTCCACCAGTGAAAGCAATCCCCATAACTCGGTTTTGTTTTTTGACCAATTTATGCCCTGTTTTGAACTTCGAAATTTTTCCAGAGCAGCCATTTTGACTAAAGTAATTTAGTTTACATTGTTCATTCACTTTTATAAACAAAGATTAATTTTGGTGTCAAATGTCTCACTTACTGACAGAGCGTTGGGGGGGCATAAATCACTTGATAGTGACAGCACTTGTTAATATGTTATTTTTAAGAAACAACAGAGAAGAAAGAAACAGAAGTCCAACCAATGAGCAATGACCAAGAGAAAGGAAAACCTGAAGATGAAGTAGTTGGTAAAGATAAAGATGAAGGCATACAGTTACCTAGCAAAGAAACAGATGACATTGTTATAGAAGAGGAACCAAGTAACCCAGAAGACATTACCACAGTTACAGAAGATGGAAACAAAGAAAACAAAAGTATGCCTTCTGTTGGACATGCAGTCACATCTTTTTTTTATGTGCACAAATTTATTTCTTGACATCGTAACACAGTTTCTCAATCTGCTTGTCTTTTATTAATTGCCAGGAATGTCCAAATTATTTTATCGTATTACTACAGCCAAATCTATCAGATAACAACCCATTGTAAACATTGTAGCTTTATCCGATCGCTATTTATAGCATACATTTATTTGATCATTATTTTTAGAAGACTATGTAGTTCAATGTGACGTCATATCAAATGATGATGTTTGTAGTAAACAAAAAACCCAGTGTTAAAAATGGGAAACCAAAACTCTTTTTTTTTGGCAAATTTTCACACCATTGACATGATTTATGAACACAACATAATAGGATAAATAGAATATGTGAGTGTTGGATCAAGATAAAGTTTATCATGCAAGCCTCGCACTACGATGTTTCTCAGCCTAGCATGATGAACTTGATCTTTATCCAACACTCACATAATATTCTCTATATATTCTTGAATATATACTATACTGGTAAACATAACATGTTTGACAAACATTGTTGCCAGTAACATATTAAAGCATGTTTTCTTAACAACTACAAGAGTAATACCTTTTCAAAACCTAGTTTTCTTGAATATCCCACAAAAAGTCTTGTTATTGACTTTCTAACAAGGCTGTTTTCTAGCTGGCAAGATTATATTTTCATTTTAGCTGAAGAAACATTAGACGATTCTATAAAATCAGAAACTCCAGAGGTCAAGACAGAAACAAGCATCGATCTACACGAACCCAACCACAGCTCACATTCTGAATCTTCAAGCACTCCAAGCAAGTCGAGCACGACGCTGGACACCAGTGTAGCAGACTCCAACTTAGCCCTGGATTCCAGCTTGGGGGAATCTCATGCCGCCCTCGAAACGAGCATGGCGGACGGGAGCTCTCCTGAGAAGAAGGACAAGAAACACAGGAAGACCAAGGCAGAACTGAAGGCCCAGCTGAAGAAACAGAAGGTGATGGAACGACGGAGTAGGAGGCAGAGAAGCAGAAACATACGGTGAGTTGCAGCTTGATTGGTTGTGTACAGTGTATTGTGTAGTAAATTGTGTGTATGTAGTAAATGGTACTGCGTAGTAGAATAAAAGTGATAAGTTGCTTGTTTATGAACAGTTTATCTGTAATATTGTAATTGATATTAAATCATGGAGAGGAGAAGTAACAAACAGTGAGTTGTGGCTTGCTTGGTTTAATATGGTGGGGGTACAGCTGTAAGAATTGATAGTGAATTTTGCGGAGGTTTGAGTATTAAAAAATATTTTTCTTTATAAAGGTAAGTGAAAAATAATGAATATGGAATGAATATGGACTGAAATAACTTGAAGAATAAAGTTATTTAAGAACCACGACCTTTTCATATAATCTCAAACTAAACTTAAATGTGCAGACAAATGTTGAAGTGTGTCTTTAAAGGCCCTGTCACTCACTTTGGCGAATTTTTGAGCTTAAAGTTTTGTACTAGTTCTCGTATGCAATTCTCCCAAACTCGCAGCAAACTCGTGTTATGCAGCAGAATGATAATATAGGGCAAAACACTACAACAAGAGAACATATGTCTACAGAATGTGTTCTCGAGTTTGCAATATTTCTTCGACGTGTGTACGAGAAAAAAAGTTGCTAAGAAGCGCGAGAATTTTAAACGATTTAAAATTTTCGCCACTACTCGGCAAGTTATTGCAACATAAGAAGACATCACTGCGACATGGAATGACATGTGTATAAGATCAACACGACAACAGGCGAGTTGTGGCGAGTAACAACTCGCCACGACTCATAGCTCAAATACGCCACAGTGTGACAGGGCCTTAATAGATAAACAAATTGTATGATTTTTAGAATAACTGCAGGGTTAAAAATTACAACAAAATCTTGTATCAAATACCCTTTAAAGGTCCAAATAAATGCCTTTTCTCATCATATAATGCTGTTTCAGATTCATGTCAGATGAGTTTGAGTACAAGGCCTTGCCCAGCTCCCACCTGGGGCAGAGCTACAACGAGATGATGGTGATAGAGGAGACTGTGGAAATGGAGATAGAGTCAGAGCCACACGCAGTCGAGTACAACAATGAGGAGGTCAGTCTGTACTTAATCTAGTTAAAAAGTCGAGGTCAGTATGTAGTAAACATTTTAAATTATTATCTAGCAGAGGTCACTGTGTTGTAAACGTTATAAATATTGGAGGGAAATGTTACATTAATACAAATTTTAATCCGATTACACTCAAAACAACAATTTTTAATTAACTCATTAAAAGAATTTGTTCAAAATAGTAGCTTTTTCAAATTGTCATTGCTTTTGAGCATGCATTAACACTTATGGAAGATCATTTGTTGGAATGGCAATAACAAGATCATGGGTCATCATAATGCTTCAAGAAATTGAAAGATCTATAGTTTAAATCTTACATGCTACTGAATTAGGGTCAAACATGAGACTGTATCCTGGTGCTTGGCATCCACAAATAATAAGAGGCGTGTTGTGGGAAAATCGGGCTTTATGCATGTGCGTAAAGTGTCGTCCCGAAATAGCCTGTGCAGTCTGCACAGGCTAATCCAGGACGACACTTTCTGTCTACATTGGATTTATGTTTTGAAGAGATTCCCAGAAACAGAAAATACCATAAAAGCGGAAAGTGTCATCCCGGATAAGCCTGTGCGGACTGCACCGGCTAATCTGCGATGACACATTAAGCAGATGCATTAAGCCTGGGTTTCCTATGACACGCCTCATATGTTTTATACATTGAATACTCCACACAGATCCATCTGTTGGAAATCCCTCTGCCAGATGAGGCTGGGGGTGAAGGCCAACATTTTACCATGGAAACTGTAGATTTTGCTGAGTTTGCCAATCAAGGGGAGTTGGTGACAACTGAGGATGGTGAAACATATCTTCTGCAGACTACAACAGATACACAAATAGAATACACTGAAGGTGAGATGGGGCTTGTATCCCTTACCATCAGGTAAAGTATGGTACGCTGATACATTTTTGGTGCCATCTCTTTCAATCCATTTGTAAATTAGACATTCAGACCTTCTTTCCTGATTCAAGTTGCTGGTTGGTTTAGAATGTCGTGTAAAATGTAATAAAAATGATACTCCATCTTGGGGAGACAGCAGCATATTCATAGCCCTTTGATTCCTTATATATGGGTATATTTCCCAAATAATTACTAACTGATGGTTGAGATCTGCCAATAGTGAGTATTGTCATCATTAGACTTGCCCATTTTTGTTGTTAATTGAAATATTTAATTGTATTGTTATGGAATCATATTTGACCTTAAAAACCTTGTGTGCATGTTTATTGGTAATATTTAAGAAGGCTGTTGGCAGTGTTGATGAAGTTGCTGTGTGTTTCAGGTGAGGCGTACGTAGCAGACTCTCAGCTGGTTGAGGTCACATCGGCAGACACGGCTGCTGTCACAGAGAATGTTCGTGTCACACGCTCTCGCAGCAAGATCGGTGATGATGTGAAGAGCAACTCCAGTGAGGTCTCTGATAAAAACGACCAATCTGAGGGCAAAAGGAAACGGAAGCGCACTTCTAGCCAGTCTGAATCTGTCAGCGGTGAACCAGTCTCTAAGAAACAGCCTCCTGCAGGCCAGGGTGAAGGGAGGCAGTTAAGGTTTGTACATGTATCACACTGCATTACTACATTTCTAAATTGGCCTTGACAAAATGATTGCACAATGTGCAGTATTAATCTTCGTTATATTGACATTTGGTTTATAAAATTAATATGTTACTAGTTTCTACTTTATGAATATCATATTAAAATACATAATTAATGTATTTTTTTATAGCTTAAATCACTTCATATTTCTATTGTTGCAGGAGCAGTGATGCTAAGGGAGACAAAACAGATTCCAAAGCATCTAAGAAGAGCTATAACACTGACGACCTGTACAAGCCACGTCATTCATTTTCACGCAAGTCTGTGACTAGTCCTCCACCCTTACCTAGCGAGCCACCACCCCCACCAACAGAGCCCGCCCCTCCACCGTTACCACCGCTTCCTCCTCCCCCTGCTGAGGGGTACACTAGCCTGGAAAAGATAGCCCTGCCTCAAGCCCCTGCATCGCCAAGCGGTTCCGAGGCTTCTGAGTCCTCCAGTGGTAGTATCACTTCCAGGTCCAGCAAGAAAAGGAAGAGCGTGTCCAGATCAAAGTCCAGATCACCAAAGCGTAGTAAAACGTCAAGTTCACGTTCAAAGTCAAAAGAGAGCATTTCAAGTAGGTCTAGTCGATCGCGGCAAAGTTCCCGATCAGGAGGTTCAAAATCAAGTCGGTCAACAGATTCTAAGAAACAAAAGTCAAGTAGAAGTAGGTCAAGATCCAGATCTCACTCACTTTCCTCAATCAGCAGTGAATCAAGGTCAGGATCATATAGCAGGTCAAGGTCATATTCAAGGTCAAGGTCACGATCAAGGTCTTCCACGGGGTCAAGGTCAGTTTCTCGATCAAGATCAAGGTCAATTTCTTCAATATCATCAAAAAGGTCATCTTACTCTGATGATTCAGAGGCTGAAAGGAGGAGAAAAGCAAGACCGGTTGAGGAAGTGGATTTTGGTGAAGCTGCCAAGAGGGCCCGTCAACAGGCTATGATAGCTCCACCTTTTGGACCTAGGGGACCAATGGGACCTATGGGACCAAGGCCACCGTTAGGGGCAATGGGACCAAGGGGGCCTTTACCACCTGGGTGAGTTGTGTACTGTGCTAAAGGATAATTCTTTAGTTATATCCTCCTTCGTTTAGGATTAATTTCCTGTTGTTTGATACTAGTAATAGGTTCTATCAAGTTTAATTGCTTTGAATTTCATAATTGTATTTTCTCTATGAAATATAATCCTTTGAGTACTGTGAAACCATTATTATTTTTGTGGATTTCGGTTGTCAGCTCAACAACGAATTCAAATGTAAGACGAACGTTTATGTCCGAAGTCGTTTATCTGAAATTACTAGTACGTGCAATACTGTGACGTCAGACTAAAGGGGTGAAACTCCGTTTAACACATTTTGGGTGAATGTATTACTTCCCCTGATAATTAAACGTAAATGTTAATATTATGTAATAAATGTTATTGATGTTGCTTCGTGACCTCTATTTCAATAATTATATTTACATTAGTAGTTCTTGTATATGGATTCGTCTTTTTTACCACTTATTTGCACAGAAATATATTGAGTTATGATATGATATGAAATTGCAAGGTAACGATGGCTTACTGATCTGCGCAGAACCCCGCTTAAGCCTCGTTAACAGTGACCTGATGCTGATTGTTATACTTTAACAATTTTTTAATGAATTAATCATATAATGTTTCCTTCTTGAATGAACAGATTACACTTAATGAATTACTGAAAGTTTTAAAAAAGATTGCTCAGTTGTCACGTACGTATGTGCTTAACTGGCTTCGTGTCAAACTGTTATTGATAGGACCCACTGTATTATTTACAATTACACAAGACACTAAGAGTAACACCATTAATTGGATTGTTTATTATGATGTTAGATTAAGCAGAAAAGCACATAGGAACTGGATTTTTTTTGGACAAAAATCTAAATCCACGAATTAACGTGTCAACGAAGATGTCGGTTTTTACGAATCCACGAAATTTCATGTCAACGAAATTAAATTGATCCACAGTAATTACTAAATGTCTTCCATTTCAGAACTGAAGCAATAAGTAAATGTTAGAAAAGCATTCAATGTATAAATTAAGCTTTTAAAGGAAGTTTTTCAGGATAGCAAATCCAATTTGCACTGAAATTCTGCTTTCAAAATACCTTCGCAAGTTTGAGTTCATGGTTAAAAGCATTTGTCATAATATGCAGCCTTTGTCCAATTTTTTTTAAATTTTTAACTACACAGAATTGTTTCAATGTACTTCCAGTGCATTTCCAATGCGTGGCCCCATTCCACCAATAATCCGAGGTCCCCCACGAGGTCCCCCGATAGGAAGGGGCCGGTTCCCATCTCCAATGCACATGGGCCCAGATGGCTCCCCAATAAGGGTACCAGGAATTTCCCCAGGGAAGGCATACTACTCCCCGGGGCCCAGGTTTGTGGCTCCTGACCCCTACTGGGAAGAAATACCAGGCCGGGCACGGCCATTTGAGTAAGTAGTGCTTAACATTTTTTCAGTCTTTGTAAGAGTCCTTTAAAAAATCCCTTTCCCCAGACATAAAACGTTTTCAAATTGTTGTAAGAAATAATCTAATTTTGATCAAGCTTTTAAAATTTAGTATTTTTTAAGATGTGTGTAGATTAATTTGAGATTGTGGTTTCCATTTTCACAAGTTTGCATAATTCAAAAGTTTCTTATATCTTATGGGTACTGGACCTTTTCCCAATGCTGAGAAAATAGCATGATTTGTTCTTGTCTTTCCAGTTTACTCATTGATAATTGAACTTCATGCTTGCTAAGATTTGAAAAATTTTCTTAATGCGTGTATGATTTTTTATATTTATCTAGAATTCGCATAATATAATCACAGAAATAGATAAGCAAATTCAGGTACCAATATTACATTAGAGCGACTAAAACTTAGGTACCAATATTATATTACAGCAACTATAAGTACCCATATTACATTACTTTCAGATATGGGGAGGATGACTATTACCCACCAGAAGATCTGCATGAAGGGCCAGGCAAGACGGGCGTAACTGAACGTGGTACACTGTATCGTGAGGATGCCAGCCCTTCACCTCCTCCAGAACGCAGACCGATCTACTCCCCACCAACAGTTTACAGGGAAGGCTCGCGCTCCCCACCGCTACGCACTGGGATCACTGAACGTGGCACGCTCTATAGAGAAGATGCCACCCCGTCACCTGTTCCTCACCGCAGATACATTGAGCGCTCACCATCACCAGAGTTTGGTGGTAGATTAAGGCATCGGCTTGAATCTGTCACCCCATCCCCTCCCCCAATAATTCCAAGGAAACGCACAAGAAGTGGAAGATCATTTGAGTCAATATCTCCTTCGCCATCTCCTCCACATCCCACGATGTCCAGACGCCTGTCAGTATCACCACCAGCCCGTCATCAAAGAAACACACCTCCGGTTTTGAAGCGAAGCAAGGTTCACACTGCAGCTGGTACCCCATCACCTCAATCTTCGGGGGAACTCACGCCCTCACCTCCAGATCTGCGCAACCTCACTGGCTCTCCTGGCTCCCCTGTCAGCCCGGGGCCTTTGGGTCCTGTTTCCCCACTGTCGGCTGGAGGTCCAGGTTCGCCCATTGATTCTGATTCTGATGAACCGGGCATGATTGAGGCTCCAGTTAGGAGGTCTAGTAGGCATCATAGAGGGGAAGTCCAGGAACTTATGTCTTCCGGATCATCTGGTGACCTGCGGCGTAAAACCAGGGCTCAGATGTCCCCTACAGAAGAACTAGAAGACTATCCCGTTAAGACGCGATCCAGTCGTAATGTGCCATTGTCCCCTGAATTGAGACCAAGACGATCGAAGTCAAAAAAGAAGAAGTCGAAACATTCCAAAAGAAAGTAAACACACTGACAGTTTGCTGTAGATTTTAAGCACTGTGTGATTAAATTGGAAGTTTGTTTCTTTTTCATGTTTTAGTATTATCAGTTCTGATTCATTGAGGTAAAAAGTGCTTAATTTTCTTCGAATATAAGTACTTTATCTTGTTTAGCATATGACAATTTGTGTGCAAATATGTGCATTGTATTATGATGCATATTAAGCTATATAATCAGACTGTCGTGGTTGAAATAAGAAAACACACTGAAAAGTACATGAACATTTGGTGTGAAATAAATAATGAAGTGTCTACATTGACAATTACACAAATGTGTTTCTAAATATGCAAGTCATGTTTTTAAAAATACTCCACAGACTGCTGATTCGGTTACTTTGCATTTGAATAAGGGATTTAATTATATAAATTTTGTGGTTTTCCATTAATTATTATCATGATTTGCAATATTTTTTAGCAACAATCTAACATTTTGCGTGTCTGTTACTTTGCGAATGTACAGGATATTTATTGCATTATTGTGTAATTTGATTGGTCAAAGTGTTGGGTATTATTTAATGTAAGCAATATTGTCTTGTGTGTCTCCATCACTTGCTTTATACATTTTGAGTTGGCAAAATATCCTGATGTATTAAGCTATGCTTTAAAAAAAGTCAAACGTGCAGTATTTTCTCCTGTCTAAATATTTGTCCAACACTAAATTATATTGGACATCTGGGTATGCAACACTGAAAACACATATTCAGTGTAATTGTTTAAGGAAATACTATTTATTGACGAAGATAGGACATTGTTTATGATGATTATACTCGATGAATAATCATGGTGGCATACATTTTAGCAATAAGTGCTACAAAGAAAATATTAGCTTTGTTGTCTTGGCAGACTTGAAGTCAGGAATTGAAAAAAACAACAACATGATAGTAAGATGGGGTTTTCTCCTGGGCTGGTATTTATAAAGAATCTTAGTAGAAATTTAAGAAATATCGTAAAATTCTCAAATTAAATTATTGGTTTTTCTGACAGAGTAATGCATTTGTGGAAGATTTTGACACAAAATTTGCAATTTAACTAAAAGTGTATTAATATCTAGCATTAGTCATGCAAATGTTCGAAAACCTAGTGTTTTAAACACAAATTCTAATTTTGACTTATGTTCAACTTCAGTTAAGAATGGCTTAAGAATCTTTATAAATATGGGCCCTGCTGATGCCGCTGGAGTTTTGCATATTTATCCCCTCTATCGAATTAGTGCCAACATTGACATAATCATAAACAATATTTAATGAATTGGATATCCCAGAAGTACACAAATGTGGAATCGTCACTCCAATCCATATGAAGGGAAAAGATAAGCTGCTTACTAACAACTACCGGGGGATTGTAGTGTCTGATACTTGTGCCAAGCTGCTAGAAAGTATATTAAAAGCTCGAATTGATAGTATCTTCGATGCTGTACAGAACCCACTTCAGAGGGGCTTCACCTCAAAAAGTTCTTCCATAAATGCAGGCTACATTGTTACTGAGGCAATGGACACCACACAGAAAATAACAAACATCTCTTGTTAGCCACGCTAGCGTTTGACAGTGTGAATCATGAAATTTTATTTAACAAGCTCTATCACATCGGGGTCAAGGGACCTCTTTGGCTACTGCTACGAAATCTCTATCTACAATCAACAGTAAAAATCAAATGGGATGGTGACCGCTCGGAAGCATTTGCGTTAAAACAAGGCACAAAACAAGGAGCCCAACTCTCGACGACCTATACAAGATTTATCGTAATCATCTCAATTCTGTATCAGAAAGTGGTTTTGGTGCGTACATCGGTAACATACGGTAAATGTATAGATCCCCACTTGTGATGACGACACGACATTGCTGGCAAAGTCGACAATTGAATTACAATCAATACTTGACTTAGTTGAATTTAACACAGAGAATTAGTGAGAATCAATCCAAATAAATCAGAAATAATTGTTGTAAACCCAAAGAAACCTGCGGAAGTAACTTTCGAAGGGCAAAAGATCTCAACTGTGTCACACCCTAAACATTTTGGCATTATAAGAAACAGTAAAAACACAGTGGATGTAGATGCCAGGCTACAGACCGCACAGAAAACTATATATGCTCTGCTACGACCAGGTCTCCACGCACGACAAGGAATGTCCCCACTTGTTTCATACCAAATGTGGAAAACGTTTGTCATACCTAGATTCCTGTACGGGATTGAGGTCCAAAACTTCTCAAAAACAACTTTGAAGAAACTAGAACAATATCAAAGAAAAATCATTAAACAATAAAAAAGGGTCTTCCTGAGAGAACTTCGACAGCAGCCATATATACACTTCTAGGAGCAGAACCTGTGGAGACGACCATTGATCGAAACTGCTTAGCACTATACCTGAATATTGCCAGAATACCACAATCTACAGCGTACAAAATTATGACCAGACAACTTACTATGCCACCTATAGACAGCAACTCTCACCGCAAATATTCGCATGATACTGCTACGAAATCTCTATCGACAATCAACAGTAAACATCAAATGGGCTGGTGACCTCTCGGAAGCATTTGAGTTCAAACAAGACACAAGACAAGGAGCCCAACTCGCCTTAATCTAAATATGATTTACCAACACCTGAAGAAATCTTACAGGATGCACAAACCAAATACAGATGGAAGCGGATATTTAAAACGGCGGTTAATGTTTACTGGCAGGACATCTGGAACAAAGAAATTATGTCTACATTCTCTACAGAATACATTCAAGTTCATGAATCACCCGTTGGCTCAGCTCACAATTTATGGAAAGTAGCACAATCCAGACTCAACGAGGTGCAATGTGCGGAAATAAAGGCCCGACTCCTGACTGGTACCTACATTCTACAAAGTTACACTGCCAAATTTAACCAGAATGCTGTTTCAGCAACATGCAGACTATGTAATCAGGAAGATGAAACAAGGGAGCACCTCCTTGTGAGATGTACTGCATTCAAGACCATCAGATAGGACAATCTTCTCAAACTGCATTCTATAATAGCAGATGATGCCATGTAAAAAAACCATCATGCAGGATGATGATCTTCTGACTCATGTTATCCTGGATTGCACACATACTACTGTAGCTGACAGTGTCCAGCTTAACAGAGACCGAAAACTTCACATCGAGAGATGGTCCCAAGCATACTGTGAACGTCTCATCCAAATAAGAAGCCATCTATTAGGTAGCAATGTGGGTATCTAATGCATTTACTTGCCCAATACATAACGCGTTTAACATGTATATAAACAATGTGCATGAACTGTGAATACATTAAATTTTCAGAACAGTTGATACTCTGTCATACTATGTGAAATGAAGAAATCAATCATCAAGGGGAGTGCACCAGAGCTAGTGGTGGAAGCTACAAGACAACAACAACAAGATGGCGGAGTATATTGGTTTGCTAACGTCGGTCAATCTCTCGGTCGGTAGACCACTTTCGTTTCCGCTTTTTAAGTCCAACAATTTTCATCTGATCTTCACCAAACTTGATGAAATTGTTAGAGGGCATAGCCAAGTTTGATGATCAACCAAATCACATCAGGGCCTGCAGAGTTATGGCCCTTCATTTAACTATAATTGGCGTTTTTAGCAGTTTCCGCTCTCTATGTGCAACAGTTTTCATCTGATCTTTGTATTTTAAAGATTGCTTTTAAAAAGGGGTAGAAATGAAAAAAAAGTGTTCTTGTGTATAGGGTGAAAATATTTAGCAATTTTCTTTTGTAACAAGCTGATTAGATAAAATGATTCTTTTAAATTGTATGTAGTGCAAATGTTCATGGTATTTTGTGACACACATTATTATATACAGTTTCCCTGTGAAAAAGGTTCATGAAGTTCATGAAAAAGTCATGAGTTGAAAATGTCATTAATGAATACTTACTGCACGTTCATGAACTCAAATATATGAAATACAAATATTCATGAATTACCTGTTAAGTTAATGAACGTTTATACTGTAATTGAACCCAGATCGCCGCGTTGAGAAGCGAGTGTACCAACCACTGCGCTAGCTGGACAGACAGGAAAGGAAGTGGCAAACGTGTAATTTTCATTCAGGAGATGACCGAGATGGTGTTGTCCGTTAACCATGATAGCTCTAGCTATCAAAGTGGTCATTGTTTTCTTCGTTCTGGACATTGGCCAAAATACGAAATAAAAATTTTCATTTCATATTTAATATTTTTTGCTCGCAACAATTTCATTTTGCTATATTTTTAATACTCTTCCATTTTCATTTGCATGAAATAAATGGTCACTTTGTGAACTCTTAAGTACATAAAATATGTACACGATTTGCGACAGTTCCATACACACGGTGTTAAAACGAATCGGTAATCTCTCCGTTAAAACTAACCAAAAACGCACCCTCTCCGTTACGGTACCTGTCATTCTCCGTTAAATCAGGAGGTTTGGATGTAGGGAGGCATCGAACAACACAGAAAAACGGAAGTTAGAAGGTAAGTTGCTTGAAAATTTATGTCGCACGGAACATTAGCATCATTAAGCTTTGAAACAGCATGTTTTTTTTTACAAATGCAAGACGGAACTCAGACGAAAGAAAACAATTTCAGGCAGTCATCAACCACACATATTTACATTGGAAGTTTGTGTATATATGTGTATCGATTTCTGTCAATTCCTGATGGGTGCATTCTCAACTGATATTTAATTAGTAAAAATCACAAAAAAAGATAAAAACTCTTAAAGATGTGCAAAACGTATGAAATGAGTATCACACCGGCACCAGTCTCCTCTCCGTTACTTCATTTTGTTTGTGGTACCTGTGTCCTCTCCGTTAATGGTACCTGCAACCTTTCCGTTATAGTTCATTAATACACGAGTTCTCATCTATACGGGTAGTGATAGGGAGATGTTTCTTTTTTTAGCTCACCTGAGCACGAAGTGCTCGGTGAGCTATTGGTATATGGGACCTATCCGGTGTTGTCTATCGTCCGACGTCAAGGTGCCGTCAACAATTTGGACCGTTATCGCGATAAAGAGTACATTTTTAATTCAATCTTGACCTAACTTGCACAGTTTGTGTAAGACCATAAAATCTCGGATGGGATTGTTATTGGGTCAGATCACACCAGTAACGCCAGAGTTATTGCCCCTTTTTCATGCAAAAAAAAAGTGCAAAAGTGCCCTTTTCCAACGTCTAGACTTTATTTTCCATCCAATCTTAACCAATCTTTCACAGTTTGTGTATGACCATCAGATCTAGATAGACGTCAAAAATGGGCCAGATCGTGTTTCAAACACCAGAGTAATTGCCCTTAAAATATACAAAAATGAACATTTTTCGTGATAGAGAGACATTTTTCATCCAATCTTTACCAATCTTGCACAGTTTGTCTGTTACCATGAGATTACAGTTGAAGTCGAATATAAGCAAGATCGGACCAGAAACACCAGAATTATTGCCCTTTGTTCGTGAAAAAATATGCAAAAATGGACATTATTCAGGATAGAGACTTCATTTTTCATCCAATCTTTACCAATCTTGCATAGTTTGTCTATGACCATAAGATTTCCGGTTCCTCATACGGAGAGGTTACAAGTACCTAATATTCTGTGTCGTGGCCTAAGTTTATGGCATTTATATCATTTTTTACTAAATGTGCTATCTGTAACAACTTACAAACATCGTGAAATCATTTTAAAACAATGGCTTTTAATTATACAAAGGAAATTACGACAGAAAGCATCACTGAAATTAGCCAAGATTTGACAACTGTTGTCACTATTTCTGGAAAACATACTGTTTTATGGAGTAAAAACCATGATACATAAGCAGTTCAATGTCCAAGATGTTCCGTGAAAGCAATAAAACTCGAGTTTTAGCGATACAAACTATTATATTAACGTGAAAGTGACCTACCGGTAGTTTTCGTGTTGAATTTTAACGGAGAGTGACAGGTACCGTAACGGAGATGGTGTGTTTTAGTTAGTTTTAACGGAGAGGTTACCGATTCAGTTGGTAGAGCTCTAGACTGTCAATCCGAGGATCGCGAGTTCGATTTCCAGCCCGGCCACATAACGTGTGTGGGGATTGGTCATGAAATTATTTCTACGGCCATTCTCCCCCTACCTCTGATTCAAGTAGGGCAGTTGTCAGTTATTGGCATAAGTATGTGCACTTAGTACTGGTAAACCAGCTTACCCAGGAAAAGTGTGAGTAGGTTAACTGACCGCCGTTATATGACTGAAATACTGTTGAATACGGCGAAAAATCCAAACAAACAACAAATTACATCAAAAACAAGTAAAGGGAAATAACTACAGCTTAAAATTGCTGATAATAATTCACTGGCGACCCCCAAAAATATGCCGCGTCTTGTTATGCCAGTAAGTAAGTATGCATTAATTACGTACACATAATGTTTAGATTATATGTAATTTGTTAAAAAATACGATTTTTCTGTTAAAATCTGTTCTGTTCTTTTCACTATGTATGTACAGTGAATGATAGATCGGTACCTATTTTGAAAGTGAGAGAAGCTATGTCAATAAATAGTGATAAATGGTTAAATGTTTCGGTCCAAGAGGTTCCAAATCCGCACATAAAAAATAGCAAAAATTTAGTAGGTACCTACGGATTACTAACTGGTCTATAGGCTCAAACGTACTTATTTAGTTGGTGACAACCAATAAATTAGGTGGAACCTCGGATAATTTTTAAGTAGGTTCCAACTACATGTAAATTATTAGTAGGTACCTACTAATAAATAGTAGGCTCCTAGTAAATAGCCTCGGACTCTGATAATACGGTTGTAAATACCGAGTACTAGCAGCATAAAACATGACAGAATTCGGTAAAATACACAAGTGAGAAAGATTTTTGTAAACACATTAAATGATAACTACATTATTATATTTTATAGGATTTTTTTTTCAATCTTGGAAAGTATCGCGGGTGTCACCGAAAATGGTGGGTCCGGGTGACAAAATAATGTAGGAAATAATGTCTGGATGTTCAGAATATTGCAGGAACAAATGTCCGGGCTGTCAAAATAGTGTAGAAACGAGTGTCCGGTGTGTCATAATCATATAGGAACCAATGTCTGCCTAGGTCAAAATAGCATAGGAACAAATATCCGTAGGAGCTGATGTCCGGATACCGTGGCGGGCCGATCAGGATTCAGCGTGAAAAGCGTTCTGTTTTTGTAAAATATTTTTTTTTTTATAGCTGTCGTGTCATAGTTCAGTTACAAATTCGTGATCTTGTGATAAATGCGGTCACCAACATGCGATTATACAAGTTTAGTTGACAACAACATCAGCTATTTATGACACTTTGGCAAATTGCCCCAGCACTTAAATTGGAAGAAGAAGAATTATTATATGCTTTTCAGTGAAATATAGAATTTTATAGGTAAAATAAAATTATATATTTTCACTGTTGGAGCAGTGAAAATATAAGATTTGATATTTTAACTGCAGTGAAGATATAGATCTAACATAAAACGGACTATTTTTCCACAAATAGCATCGATCTACAAGTAGTGGTTTACAACCCTTGGCAAATGTATATACATGTACAGTATGTACATGCACGTGTTTACATAAAACACATTATAAAATTCAACAAAATTATAATTTAGCGACAACAACTCACAAAATATGACACTTTTTTCCCACCATACTAACGAGTGACAGTTTTGGAATCATTTATAACGTCATTTTTATGACGTCAGAATAGAATCTACAAGAACTTGTGATGTAAAAGCTTATCTCGCGCAATTTTACTTAGTTATTGTCCAAACGCATAAAATAAAAAGAAAACTTCACTCGTGATCATAGAAAATAGATATTTTCACTCGTGGCTGCGCCACTCGTAAAAATATCATTTTCTATTAACACTCATGAAATAAAATACGATCTTACACCGAAATCAACAAATATCCTGTATTTATTCTCCTATATTACGCGTCTTTAATTTATTGGACAAACAAGCTTTGCGCTGTCAGTATAGAGTTGTGTATGTAATTAGCGAGATTGGCTTTTGAAAATGTAATCATGGACCTCGTTCACACACTCGCAAATTACACGACAACTAGCATACATGTGTACAGTTTACACCGGGGAAAATACTCGGCAATGTTCGGAGTCACATTTTTCACGAAGCCATTTGAATAATTCAGCCTTCGGAAGATCAAATCTCGTCCTCAGGCTGTCACGTGCGCGTTGCTGTGCAGCCACGCGTGAGGTGGGAAAATTTGCCGCCAAAACTAGTCAGTTGGCGGTAGGCTGTTGGAGAGAGCAGATGTGGACGACGGAAGTCCGTGGAAATGCTGTGCGCGCATTTTTACCAGAGGGTAGAAAACCATTTCTGCATTGTGTGATGAACTTTATTTAATCCTTTTAGTAGTTTTGATGACAGCTATGTCGTATTTTATTAATCTTTAGTTGCATAATTTTCGGAATACGACTTGGTACTAGTGTTTATTTCCAAGCATTTCATTTCTGAAACATATATTTAATATTTACCACAGGACATTGGATTATTAGAATTATATAAACAACTTGAGACCAATATCTTGATTCGTATTCTATTCAAAATTTGGTCTATGATTACTAACGTTTGTAGTTCGTTCAGCAAGGGCAATATTGTTGTGCTGCCAGCACCAAAGAAGCTGTTTTGCGTATTTCTGTTGAAAACCTTGGGCCACGTAATAATGCAGATTTATGGGTCCCCCTGTGTCCATCCAGGGTTTATAGAGGTAGATCTAAATGTGACCAATCGTTATAGTGACTGCAAATGGCTGCTATGGAAACCATGTACCATACTGTTTGTGTCTTGATGATGCAAATTCCAAATTTGGTTGCCAGCCATCACCTGTCCAGAATTTAAAAAAAACGCACATTTTCTACAGAAAGGAAATGTGAACATCCTGCATCTACCAGTGGTTACCATGAAAACCAAAGTGGAGGGGATGATCCAACAAGAGTTCAAGCCACAAAAGACATTGGGGCATTCTTTATGGAGGTGTTGCAGAAGTGTGAAGAATGACTGCAGACATTTGTTTCAGGTAAGATTTATGTATTAAATATGGCCATTTGTTTAGTTTTCAAAGTGAGTTCAGATCAGTCAGACTTCAAGTTGAAAATCTTAGCATTTTACATTACAATGTCAGAAAATTCATTCTCCAATTTAATTTTTGAGTAGTCCGATGTCTGCAATTTAAAATTTAGTCCTTTTTCCGTCACTCTTGGGCCCTTACTGCTCAAGCTTGATCTATGTTGTGGTCAGTGGTTGTCCGTTGTGTATTGTTGTGTAGTCCGATGCCTGCAATTTTTAAAATTTAGTCCTTTTTCCATCACTCTGGGCCCATACTGCTCAAGCTTTTTCACTTCGATTTTCTGGTTAAAGTTTATATTTAAAAGTTTGGTAACTTCAAAACTACATAAGTTATTCACTTGAAACTTGGAATACACCTTTATCATCAACTCCAGTGTCAGGGGCAACATTCCCCATAACTCTGTTTTGTAATTTGACCGAGTTATGCCCCCTTTTCACTTAGATTTTCTCATTAAAGTTTTTATTCAAAAGTCTTGTAACTTCAAAACTACATAAGTGATTCACTTGAAACTTGGAATATACCTTTGTCATCAACTCCAGTGTCAGGGGCAACATTCCCAATAACTCTGTTTTTTATTTTGACAAAGTTATGTCCCTTTTTCACTTAAATTTTCTGGTTAAAGTTTATATTCAAAAGTTTATTAACTTCAAAACTACATAAGTTATTCACTTGAAACTTGGAATACACCGTTATCATCAACTCCAGTGTCAGGGGCAACATTCCCTATAACTCTGTTTTGTAATTTGACCGAGTTATGCCCCTTTTTCACATAGATTTTCTGGTTAAAGTTTATATTCAAAAAGTTTTGTAACTTCAAATATACATAAGTTATTCACTTGAAACTTGGAACTCAACTTTGTCATCAATTCCAGTATCAAGGGCAACATTCCCTATAACTCTGTTTTGTATTTTGACCCAGTTATGTCCCTTTTTCACATAGATTTTCTGGTTAAAGTATATATTCAAAAGTTTGGTAACTTCAATACTCATCAACTCCACTATCAGGGTGAACATTCCCCATAACTCTATTTTGTATTTTGACAGAGTTATGTCCCATTTTTCACTTATTATATTCTGTTTAAAGTTGATATTCAAAAGTTTGGTAACTTCAAAACTACATAGGTTATTCACTTGAAACTTGGAACTAAACTTTGTCATCAACTCCAGTATGAAGGGCAACATTCCCTATAACTCTGTTTTGTATTTTGACAGAGTTATGCCCCTTTTTCACATAGATTTTCTGGTTAAAGTTCACAGTGTACTCCCTTAAAACCGAACTCTTGGAAAACCAAACAGACACTCCGGTCCCATTTTTTGGCCTATATGTTTAATGTTCGAAAACCCTCGGTATACTGGAACCTCTGTATTCCGAATATCGAACAGCAGGAGCGGTACATCGCTTTGTTGCGGAGAACAAATTGACCTCTGTAAACCAAACATGTGTGACAATCTGATGTTATCGATTATCTTTAGCGCGTAATTGTTTTGCCGCAGGGTGATTGCACGCTTAATCCGATAATTAAGGGCAACAGTTGGACATCATGTTAGGATTCCAGACAAGGGTGTTAAGTCGCTAAATAATGGGTATTGCCTATAAAGTGTGAACAACAAACTGTACGTTAATTAGACTGTTTTCAATTGTTTAGAAAATATTTTATAAACAATTTATATAACTCGGGTAATAACTATTAATGATGTAATAATTATTAATGATTACTTTAATTAAAACATAATTTGATTGATGTTGGTCTTTGATTGATATTGGTTGAATTTACAGTCTATCAAAGCAATCAAAGCAGTGTTGAGCAGAACCAGCTTTCTTGAAAGAAATGACAGAGTATTAATGCTCGATGTTACTTACCAAACTATCATTCTTCTGCGAAGTAAGTACAATCAGGCATGATGCGTATTATGTAATTCTGTAATCAATATAGAGTATAGTATATTAATTAGATTATTGCAAAGCAGTCGTTTACTGACAGCAACTAGTAGAACTTGCTTAATTATGTTTTGTTTCATTTTGTATTGTGTATATTATGAAATGAATAAAATTGTTAAACAGGAAGAAAAAAAAAAAAAAAAGTACAGACAGTGTTAAAATGTCTGAGCCACCTTCTAAACGTCGACGGGTTGAATTAATTCTCAAATATGAAATAAAAGAATCTATCCCCAAACCCTCACTTAAGGTTCTGTTATAATAATGCGTTACGTTTTAAAATAGTACTGTCATAAAACGCCATAGTTGAATAAATCTGAATAAAACGAATGAATTAACTTAATCTACATGCATAATTGTATTTTGCCTCAAACCCTCTGTAAACCGAAACTCCCAGAAAACCGAACATTTGGTCCGGTCCGGTCGGTGTTCTGTATAGAGGGAGTACACTATATATTCAAAAGTTTTTTAACATCAAAACTACATAAATTATTCATTTGAAACTTGGAACTAACCTTTGTCATCAACTCCAGTATCAGGGTGAACATTCCCCATAACTCTATTTTGTATTTTGACAGAGTTAGCCCACTTTTTACATAGACTTTCTTGTTGAAGTTTGTTTTCCAAACATTTATAAACTATTCAAGGCTTCACTTAAAAGCTATGTATTTTAACAAATGTATGTCCCTTCTACTATCCAACATATGTACCAACTGAAATACTTCAAATAGTTGAGCGTGCTGTCCTCTGACGGCTGTTGTTTTTTTTTATTCTGAATATTCTATATTTTTCTTTGGGTTAAATAAAAGCTCACTCTTCTTTCATTTTGGTCATTTTCCATTGGGTTAATAAATAAACTGTATTAGCTTAACCCTTGCTTATAATAGACCATATCAAAATGCACTTCTAATAATGTGAAAACAGCAGGCAGTTTGTCAGCATTCATTGTCTAAGTAAAGATGATTGCTAGCCAGCTCTCATTATATCAACAGACACTTGATTATATTATTAAAAGCAATGTCTGTGTTATATGTTATATTTTGACGCTAAATGGATTTTACTCTTTTTTTTTCTGAAAAAAAAAAAATGCCGACCTATCTACCCGTTACCAGCAACCTTGGGTAGGCAATGGCAAACAATTTGTTAAGGTTGGCCTCATATTTATTCGAAAAGTATAAATTTCTTTTATGCGGTATGACAGGTGCGCTCCCCCCTCCCCTAGTTTTGCATTGAACAAATTTCCTATGAAACTGTTTTCAGTAGGCAAAATTCCTTTTATTGTCATTTCAAACTTGGAGTTAAAAATAACTTTTGGAACGTGATCATTGCCATGGCAGTAGCAACATGTACCAAAATTTGAAAGCATGAATCTGTTGGGAAAAACAGCCTTATTTATTTGGAAGTAAAATGTGAATAAATTCTACGCAGAAATGTTTTATTCCTAATCTGAATTTCAATTGATTTTAAATTGTTTGATTACAAAGATCATGATTTAAGGTTTCGACAATTTATGCCCCTTCCACTTTCAAAAATTTGTACCAACCGAAGTACTTTGAACAGTGGAGCGCTCTGTTCTCTGACAGCTCTTGTTTACTTGGCATTACTTTACTTGGGATTGTATTTTGGGTGTGTTGGGTGGGGTTAATGTCAAGGTCACTGTTACTAAAAATAGAAAAAAACAGTTTTCTGCTCAATAACACGAGAACAAATTGAAAACTTAACTTTAAAGTATATCTTAAACTTTAACGGGTGCACAGACGGGATCGTCAGGGGCATTTAGTTACCATGTTGTCCGTCCTTGTGTCTGTCTGTCCGTCCCGTTTCTTGGGCGGAGTTTAACCCTAAAAGTATTGAAGGGATTCTAAATGATACCTTTTACAATGATACCAAAGTGCAGAGTACAAGGACCATAACTCCTTTTGTCAAAACACTTTGGGGACTGACACTGACAACGCTTGTTTGGGGCATGTACTGTATATTCTAGCGTATAAAATGCACCTAGTAATTCAGATCCTAATTTGTGGAAGAAAAACTGCTATTTAAAAGCTTCTAAACATCAAAATTTCTCGTCCATTGTTTATTGACACTGAAAATATTTTGTGGTGAAAATCGCAATGCGGATACATTGCACTAGATGTGTTTTCACTGTATTGAGAGGTGTTCAGAAGTCTCAAGTGTCAACACCTTTAATTACACCATAAGTGCTAATTGTCTGACAAACACAGTCAGTTTTGCAAGTATCATCAGTGACACCATCCATATTGTTTGCAGAGCAGTATGAAAGGTGTGAAGTAGTTTGTCAGGTGGTGTTTACACTACGGTTCATTTAACCCTGGTTCTTATTTCTTATGTCTTGTGTTTTATTGCATATATATTTATTAAAAATAAGAATTAAGAATAATAAAACACACAAAATAAGATTATATATTATATAATACTATATTTTTATAAGATCCCAATATAAAACAGTGTGAAACGTATCGGAAACAAACCTTTATTTTTTAGGTCGGACTTAAAATGAGTGAAAATGTTTCGTTATTGTCTTGACACATATTCTGGTTGTACTTTACAGCATCATAATGCACTTTTCAGATGGTACAAAATAAGATATTCACAGGTGAAAAAGAGGTTTTTGTTTGATGGCTGCTTTGGGATTCTTTATTGTGACAGTCATAGTGGTGTTTCTTTAATATTTAGTAATCTATTAGTTCTTGAAATGATTATCCGATATTGCATACAGATGTTACACAGTAGTTAGTGTATCCGCTTTAGTAGGAATTATTTTTGGTGGTTTTGTAGGTTTATTGAAAGGGATTTTTGCATAGTAGACATTTTTAGCTCGGCTTTTCGAAGGAAGAAGTCAAGCTATTGTGGTCGCCCTGTCGTCTGCGTCAGCGCCTGCGTTATTCAAGTATTTAGCTAGACTATGCACGGAATAGTTAGAGCTATACTACTAACCCATTCGTCTGCGTCGGCGTAATGCTCTGGTTAGGGTTTGCGTGCAAGATGTCCATATCTCTGTAATTTCTACAGATATTCAACTGAAACTTCACACATGCCTTAAGGGTCATTATATAAGGTCATTGGCCAAGACCCATAACTGTGACCAGCATTTTAGCACAATTATGCCCCTTTTTGTACTTAAAAATGTCTGGTTAAGGTTTGCGTGCAAGAGAAAATTCAGGATAAGGTTTGTGTGCAACAAGTACATATCTCTGTAACTACTACAGATATTCAATGGAAACTTCACACATGTGTTTGGGGTCATTATGCAAGGTCACTGACCAAGGCCCATAACTCTGACATGCAATTTAACAGAATTATGCCCCTTTTTGTACTTAGAAAATCAGATTAAAGTTTGCGTGCAACAACTCCATATCTCTATATCTACTACAGATATTCAATTGAAACTTCACACATGCCTTCAGGGTTATTATATAAGGTCACTGGCCAAGACCTATAACTGTGACCAGCATTTTAGCAGAATAATACCCCTTTTTGTACTTTGAAATTCAGGTTCAGGTTTGCACCAACAACTCCACATCTATAGAACTCAAGAACGAATTGAGCTACTGTAATGAAACTTCATACATAGATACCTTATAGCGAGGCCTCACTTGGGATTGCAAATGGGTTGGGTGGGGTCAAGGTTGCAGTTACTTAAAATAGAAAAATGGTTTCCGCTCAATAACTTCAGAATGCATTCAGATATTTTAATGAAACTTAATTCGTAGATACCTTATATTGAGACCTTGCTTTGGATTGCATATGGGATGGGTAAGGTCAAGGTCACTGTTACTAAAAATAAAAATAAATGGTTTCCACTCTATTTTAATGAAAGTAAATACATAAATACCTTATATCGAGACTTCGCTTGATATTGCATATGGGGTTTGTAGTGATAAAGGCCCATAACTCTAACAAAGCGGTTGAATAGTCTAGCGCGCTGTCCTGAGGCAGCTCTTGTTTGGTTAGGTTTTTTGGTTAAGATTTTTGTCAGATTCCATTTCTCAAAAACTGTCAAAGGTATCCATTTGAAACTTGCAATACTTGTTTACTACCAAAGGGGACGAGCCATCTCCCAAGTTCATACAACTTATTTCCCATTTTCAGAGAAGTAGTTTAGGTGATATATTCAATGCTAAGATTACCATACCTACTAGATTGTAGATGCATTGTGTAATTTTGTTCAGATTATTTTTTTAGTATTAAAATTTCCCTCTAGTTCGACCAGCGCATCATGCAACTATGCAGCTAAGAAAAGAACTGTAAATAATTATTATTTTCTACATATTTTTTTGCGATCATTAAAATGTAAATAAATTTTTGCTTCAAGTATTTGGCTGTTTAATTTATTTATTTGGTTTTATTGGACAAATTTGAAACGAATCTTAAACTTATAGTTAGTTATTTCGCATGCATGTAAACATACAGTAAAACAAGACAATTTCCTGTTTTTCCTGGATCTATTTGTCAATTATTGACAAAATATTGATGGAATCATTGAGAAAACAAAGACAAAAAATAATTTTAGGGACATTGTTCCAATAAGATTCGAACTCGGGCCTACAAATTTAAATTCTTAAATGAAAATTTTATCAAAGGTGCGTATGCCGTAATGGTACCACATGTACATTTCATTCATGCTGATTTTACTATTTCTACAAATATTCGCGCGCCTGCGAAAGTGTCACCGGTGAACACTGTTTAGTTGATAAATAATATATGTTTGCTAAATGTTTGCAGAAACAAAACCATTTAATTTTTCATTGCTTCAATATTAATTTTCTGCAATTTTACTAATGCTTTTGTCAACCTACCGTCGGTATGCCCCTTTAGAATTTTTTTTTTGGCTACCCTTTATTTTTCGACACAAGAAACCCCAATGTGTGTTATGGTAATGTATTTCCAGAAATGTACTCCAGTAACATTTTAATTTTACTTGTAATATCTCTTGTAATATCTCTACACATTTATATAGACATAGTTGTCACAAAATTTGATGTTTACTTTATTTTCTTCAGTATGCATCTGATGATGACAGTAAGACTTCTTAAATAACTGGGCGCTATGTGAACACGTGTTTCTTCGGTGGTTTATTTCTTGTGTATGAATGAGGAGTTCATGCAGATTTGTATACCACGTGTTTTTATGGAACAGTTTTGTTTTGACATGTTGTTTAAAAGTGGTGAATGTAAACAAGTGACCTTTATTTACGCCAATTTAGTAAATGTTGGATGAACATGCGACCTTCCAACAATGGTGAATAACAATTTCACAGATCATCTAGATGTAGTTTACATACAAAATGTTTAAAAGACACATTTCCAATATCATTTTGGTGCTAAAAAAATTGAGAAAAACAAACAGCGAGAACAATTAGTGATAGGCATTGTGGCATTGTTGTTAAGTTTCTCCCAGAATTGTGTTCAATACTATCTTCAATATTTTAAGTCTAAACTTTTATGCTTCTTATATTGAGTACCATGTTCTCCATTAGAAGTGTATCAAGGACAATTGTTGTTTGAAATTTGTATGGTTCGACTGAACCATTGTTGCTGTAAAATGGCTTAAACGTTGGTATTGCTTAAAGATCTAATAATGAAAATATTTTCATCATTTAAATAGGCATTTCTGTGACTTGCACATCTTGCTTTGCAAAAGATAACTTGTAAAAGCATGTTTATTTCTTCATTTTAATAATATTAATTTTAATAGTCAATACTTTCCGCAAATTTTCAGGGTTAGGGTTAGTAATTTTTCTAGTAGTAAATCTTGCTCTAGCCTTTCTTTCATGCTGTTTTGTTGAGAAATTCTTGATTTTTACTGTTATAAAGTTTCATTTGCGTTTTTATATAATGCCTGAGTAAGGTATATTGCAGAAAAAAATCGGCAAGTAACTTGTATTGAACAGTATTTAGCAATATTTGCTGATATTAAAACAGATTTGAGTAATAATTGGGTAATAATTGTATGTGAAATTCACTGCATTTATCAATGTTTAAAATGTGATCAGAATAAAAAAAAAACACACTACTGCTACTTCTGACCTCAAAATACAGTATAAATTTATTTGGTAATAAAAATTTACAAATCAGTTTCAGATCAATTTCAAATTTTAAATGAACAAATCAGAAAAAAATGTGTAGAAAAAACATTGGCAGAATTGAATTAATTGAGAATTAATCGAGAAAAACGGTTAATAGAATAGTGTATGTCAAAAGGAAACTATTGAAAAGGAAAAACAAAAAATACACAAAATTACAAGAAATATTAGCAGACATTCTGCTTCTGTTAGCAGACACAATATTTCCCCATTTCCAGCTAAGGGACCTGGGAGTTGCACTTCTTGTGAAGGTTGTCTCCCTTGGTCATCTAAGGCTACACTGCAGTAGTTGGATAAAATGTCGGTGGAACTTTGAAGGGAGGTCCAAGAATGTTGTCCCTATAACTACTGTTAAGTTGATACTGGGATAGTCTGCTGTGTGATATGAAACTATCAAAACATTTTAGAAAATGATAGTACTTCTGTAGTCTGGTATGTGATAAAACACTTAAAAAAATGATAAAAACTGTAAATTACTGGTCAGGAAATGTACAAAATGTAAAAAGTTAAGACAAACTGGGACTTTTTAAAATCCATATTGGTCAGTTGTAGGAGAGTACTCTTTAAATGTACAATGTTTTATGGCCATTTACAAAAAAGGCATTGATTTTCACCATAATTATTACCCTGCTGTTACTGAGAGCCTATTCCTTTGATATCATTTCACCATTTCTAGGAATATCATATCTTTTGTGTCTTGTTGATTAAAAGCTAAATATTCCTGAATATTCATTTATTTACTTTTTTGTACATGCACTTAAAACTTACTTGCAAAGAGCATGTAATTTGCAATTTGATGCTTTTTCATATTATTTTCAATGTTCACATTAATAATTTGAACATCATTTGCATTATTTGAGCAACATTTACTTTAGTTTTCTTCTGAGCTTTAGCATACCAATATAATATGTACAATATAATGAATAAACATGCTTTTGACCGCTGTAAACTAAAAAATATATATTGTGGATGTGGATATTTTTTGCAATGGAGCAATGGAATTTTCATTAAAAGTGTAATTATACCAAGATAATAAATTTCAATAGGACAATAAATACAAGGAGCATAGAAGAAATCTTGTTTACCGATGCATTGTTTAATAGTTTGAATGAATTGGGTTTTTTAACAATCAAATATTTTTTAAAATATTCCTAGTCAGAAAATAGTGCTGAGGCTGTCTGCTAGAAAATCCGTGCCACATTTATTAAAACAACTAATTATCAATTAATTGGACCATGTTTTATAAAGGCCAAAATAATACTGGAGATGTGTCTTGAAAATATAATAGCTTTATAAACTGAAAGTAGATGATCTGTGAAATTGTATTTGCTGTTGTTTGCGAGTCACATGCTTATTATGCATTTACTAATTTGTTGTAAATTTCACTATATATTCATTTCTTTTCTAACACATACAAAGCAGAATAGTTCTATTATTACCTTGTGGTATATGAATTTGCATTTATTTCTCGTTCATTCACTTTACAGTAAACTGTTGATTAAACATGATGTATTCATAAAGCTTGAGTATTTAATGAAATGTTGTTGTTGTTGTCAAATGGATACAAGTGCAGTTAAAGAAATTGTTTGATAATTTGGAGTTATTTTTCAGAAAATGTTATCACAATTAATGGTATTAATAATTAAAATGAATGTTTTCATAACGCTGGAAAAAATTCTTTACAGTAAATAGAGATTATTTATGGGTAAATTTGTTTATAATTATTATAAAGTACATGAAATTTTAATAATGTACTGCTAATCTGTAGCTTTATAATGATGTTGCTGTTGACATAACTTTTTCATAAATCATTGAGATATTTTAATTAAATATGATTGTTCTTGTTGAATAATATTTGAAAAAAAATGTAAGAATTGTGGTAAATTTGTGTTTTTTGTAAGATTACTTGTTTCCTATTATATTTAAGTCTGTCTCTTTATTTTCTAATGAACATTTAATGCCCCTGAAGGAGGGCATATAGTAGTTGCACCGTCTGTGGGTGAGTGCGTGCTTGGGTGGGTCCGTCCGTCCAGACTTCGTTTCCGCTCTGTAACTTTTTAATGCCTGGATGGATATTAATATTACTTCAGATTATTATTTTTCCATGATTAGACGATGTGTCGCGTACATTTCCCATGCTCATTGGTCAAAGGGCAAGGTCACAATTCAAGGTCAAAGGTCATGAATTTTCATTTCTGCTCCATTACGTCTAAACACCTAGATGGATTTTAATATAACTTCAGATTATTATTCCCCATGACCAGACGATGTGTCACGTGCATCTCCCATACTTGTCGGTCAAAGGTCTAGGTCACAATTCAAGGTCAAAGGTCATGAATTTTTGTTTCCACTCTGTAACTTCTTAACGCCCGAAAGGATTTTAATATAACTTCAGATTATTATTCCCCATGACCAGTCAATATGTCTCGTACAACTCCCATGATGGTCGGTCAAAGGTCAAGGTCACAAATCAAGGTCAAAGGTCAATTATTTTTGTTTCCACTTCATAACTTCTAAATGTCTGGAGGAATTTAAATATTACTTCCGATTATTATTCTCTATTACCAGACAATGTGTCGGATACAACTGACATGCTCATCTGTCAAAGGTCAAGGTCACAATTCATGGTCAAAGGTCAAGTATTTCTGTTTCTCCACCATAAGTTCTAAACATTTGGAAGGATTTTAATATTACTTCAGATTATTATTTCCCATGACCAGGCGATGTGTCGTGTTCAACTCCCATGGTCCTTAGTCAAAGGTCAAGGTCACAATTGAGGGTCAAATGTCAAGGAATTTTCTTTCAGCTCTTCCAAACGCCGTGAAGGATTTTAATATTACTTCAGAATATTTTTTTCCGATGACCAGATGATGTGTTACATACCACATACATGCTCCTCGGTCAAGGTCTGTGGGTCCAAGGTTACACTTGAAAGGTCAAATATTAGAATGAACTTTTTGTAGGAAGCATTATTTTTGCCAACATGTAAGGAATGTAATAACTTTGTGGGAATGAAGATCATTATGAGGCAGTGTGTCACAACAACAAACAGCTGTGTAGCTGAAATCTCAAGATATTTGTCCAGGGCATAATATTGTACTGACATTGTTTTGCCTTCCTCTGACAAGCATATGCTTCGGGGGCATGTGTCACATCCTATGACAAGCCTTGTTCTGCAAGGTGTGCTGGATACGAACTTGCAACTACTGTATTTCAGTGGCGTACTGATACATCGACTGCGTTTTCCTTCATAATGGATTTTAAATATATATTCATGCGTAAACGTCAGTGTCTGGTTAATGTGTCTGAGCAAAAAATGTTTCGAAGGGACTATATCTATCAAAAGTGATAGTTCACATAAGTATTAATGTGGATAAATTGCCAAATTAAAATTATGTAATTATTACAGTCATGCATATATACATGCATACATATATACATACATACATACTCGTACATATATTGGAGTATATATGTATGTGTGCATATATTTATGTCTTTATATTACAGACATACATACATGCATACATATATACATACTCATACATACATTAGAGTATGTATGTATGAGTATGTATATATGTATGTCTGTAATATATATATATATATATATATATATATATATATTACTTTTAACATACATCCATACTGGTACATACAATTAGTGATAACACATACATACATACTAGCCGGGTCCGGCTAGCTCAGTTGGTAGAGCGCTAGACTGTCAATCCGGGGATCGTGAGTTCGAACCCAAGCCCGGCCACATAACTTGTGTGGGGATTGGTCATGAAATTGTTTCTACGGCCATTCTCCCCCTACCTCTGATTCAAGTAGGGCAGTTGTCAGTTACTGGCATAGGTATATGCGCTTAGTACTGGTAAACTGCTTAGATCGGCTAAGCTTGCCCAGGAAAGTGTGAGTAGGTTAACTGACCACCGTGATATTACTGAAATACTGTTAAAAATGGCTAAAAACACCAACAAAACAAAAACAAACGTACATACATACATCACACTCTCGAACAGACATACATACACATGTACATACACTGATACAGACATACATATATGTGTACATACACTGATACAGACATACATATATGTGTACATACACTGATACAGACATACATATATGTGTACATACACTGATACAGACATACATACACATGTACATACACTGATACAGACATACATATATGTGTACATACACTGATACAGACATACATACACATGTACATACATTGATACAGATATACATATATGTGTACATGCACTGATACAGACATACATATATGTGTACATACCATCGTACACTCATACATATGTATACATATGTTCATACCCTCATAAACGTTTACAGACATACGTACACATGTACATCCCTCGTACACTCGTACTGACACATGCATACCCTTGTACATTTGTACATACATACATGTGTATATACCCTCTTTAACTTGTAGAGGCATACATATGTACGTACATTTGTACATACATACATGTGTACATACCCTCTTTAACTCGTAGAGGCATACATATGTACATACCCTCGTACACTTATACAGAAACACATACATGTGTATATATTCTCATACAGTCGTACAGACATACATACACATGTGCATACCTTTTTACATTTATACAGGCATAAATATATGTACATACCCACATACAAACAAGACATGTATGTTTGCATACCCTCGTACACTCCTACCGACATACTTTCCGCTCTCTAACTTGAACTGATTGAGCTATTGTAATCAAACTAAATTCATACATACCTTATAGCAAGACCTCGCTTGCGATTGCATATGGGGTGGTTGGGGTCAAGGTCACTGTTACTAAAAATAGAAAAATGGTTTCCGCTTATTAACTTGAACGCATTGAGATATTTTAATGAAACTTAATACATAGATACCTTATATCAAGAACTCGCTTGGGATTGCATTTGGGGTGTGTGGGGTTTAAGGTCACTGTTACTAAAAATTGAAAAATTGTGTCCGCTCAATAACTCTTAACGGATTGAGCAATTGTAATGAAACTTCATACATAGATACCTTATGGCAAGACCTCGCTTGGGATTGCATATGGGGATGTTGGGGTCGAGGTCACCATTGCTAAAAATAACGGTTTCCGCTCATTGGCTTGAGAACACATTGAGATATTTTAATGAACTTCATACATAGATATCTTGTAAGTAGACCTCGCTTGAGATTGCATATAGGGTGGGTGGGGTCAAGGTCACCAGTACTAAATATATACAAACAGTTTCTGCTCAATAGCTTGAGAAGACTTTGAGATATTTTAATGAAACTTCATATGTAGATATCTTATATCTAGACCTCGCCTGGGATTGCATATGGGGTTGGTGGTGTCAAGGTCAACATTACTAAAAATTGTGTTTTTGTGCATAAAATGTAGGTTAAAGTTTTTTGGTAAGTTCGTTTCTCAGGAAACTCAAGTTTGGCCATAATAGTGTCGCTTATGATCATGAGACCGGACGCGGTCCAATGAGGGCTATGCAATTTCACGGAGACTGGTTATTAAAGTTAAATCAACACCAAAAGCACATATCATAAAACAGACAATATTCTGAAAAAGAGTAAGCCCATTTAATAGTTACAGATGAATTCGATCAATTAGGTGGGGTTTATATTTTTATAAGTGCATATGGTCAGTGAATAGACGTTGCTCCGGGTTGCCATTCCTAATGTTACTATGGCAGCCGTGTCATGTGCAAACATACTTCATTACTCTTGTGATGCCAGATTTGAAGAAATTTGAACACTAAAAAAAAAAAAAAATAATAATATAACATTTTTCCTGGAATTTATAAAAACGTCCCTCGTTCACAAGTTATTCACTTCAAACTTGGAATATACCTTTGCAATTCACTCCAGCATCAGGTGCAAAATTCCAATAATGTGTTTTGTATTTTGACAGAGTTATGCCCCTTTTCCACATAGATGTTCTGGTTTAAGTTTATATTCAAAAGTATTATAACTTCAAAACTACACAAGTTATTTACTTGAAACTTGGAATTTACCTTCGTAATCAACTTCAACATCAAGTGCAACTTTCCCCGTACTCTGTTTTGTATTTTCACAGAGTAATGCCCCTTTTCCACATAAATTTTCTGGTTTTAGTTTATATTCAAAAGTATTATAACTTAAAAACTACACAGGTTATTAACTTGAAACATGGAATGTACCTTCGTCATTAACTGTAACATCAAGTGCAACATTCATCATAACTTAGTTTTGTATTTTGACAGAGTTATGCCTCTTTTCACATTTATTTTGGGTTAAAGTTTGTGTAAATATACAACGTCAGTTTATTTACTTGAAACTTGGAATACATCTTTGTGATCAACTCCAGCATCAGGTGCAACATTCCCCATAACTCTGTATTTTGACAAAGTTATGTCCCTTTTGCACATAGATTTTCAGATTTATGTTTTTATTCAAAAGTTTTATAACTTCAAAACTTGATAAGTTATTCAATTGAAACTTGGAATGAACCTTTGTCATGAACTGCAACATCAGTGCAACATTCCCTATAACTTAGTTCAGTATTTTGAGAGAGTTATCCCCCTTTTCACAGGTTTTCAATGTAAAGTTTTTATTTAAAAGTCTTATAATTTCTAAACCAGGGATTTACGTGACACGATTTTCTGCGTAAAATATGCATATATTTTCTGTCAGGACCCGTTATTTTTATAATCTGCATCCCATCGGTGGCACAATTGTTCTGACGTATCGGTACTCTGATCAATACAAGAAAGACTACCCCAGTTAGTCCTGTTTGTACAGCATTGTATTAGTTGTGTTTCTTGTTGACTATTGACCAAACGTATGCTCGCGCATCTGTTGTTGCTAAGGTAATCGAGATGAAATGATTTCTTTGGTATGGATTTGAATAATTTACAGAAAAATACTACATAAATGTTTCAGTTGGGTTTACATATAACAATAAACATTTATGATAATTACATGGATTATATTGTATTCAAATAATCCGATACGCTGTGTTCTATTTTTTAATGATGGCTCTACTTTGGACTCGGTTAGCATTCATTCATACTCCTAATGGTTTAAAGTGGCCTGCAAGTAAATATTTCCGCCTTTCATTTGCTTCCCCAACATGTAAAATGTCATGTTTAAACGAATTCACTGTAAAAACAATAAAACACAATGATTGGGACCACCACTTTTATTGACAGGACCCCTGAAAATCATCCACCTGAGGACCCCTAAAATTTCACATTGATGTAAAACCCTGCTAAACTACAAAAGGTATACACTTGTTACTTGGAATACATCTTTGTAATCAACTCCAGCATCAATTGCACCAATCCCTATAACTATGTGTTGTATTTTCACAGAGATATGCCCAGTTTTCGCATAGATTTTTGGTTTTGAAATTTTTGTTCCAAAGTCTTGTAATTTCTAAACTACATTATTCACTTGAAACTAAAATAAATTGATGATATAATTGCCACAACTCAACTTTGTAGTCGAGCGCGCTGTCTTCTGACAGCTCTTGTTGCACTTAGAAATTTAACATCCCGGGTGGGATGATGGCGCCAACTTTTGATTCCCACGCTCTAACTCTAGAGTGAATCGTCATACATAGAAACCCTACAGTAATACTTTACTTGGGATTGCAATTGGGGTGGGGTTGGTGATGTCGAGGTCACTGTTACTTAAAATAGAAAAAACAGTTTCTACTCAATTACTCTAGAACAAATTGGAAATATTAATAATAATGAAATAATAACTTAATTTATAGATACTGTATAGCGAGACATTGCATGAGATTGCATATGTGGTCGGTGGGGTCAAGGTCAGGGTCACTGTTTTTAAAATTAGAAAAATGATTTCCACTCAGTAACTCAAGAATGAAATGAACTTTGTTGTGTCGCCTGAAAAGGCGACATATAGGTGTTACTTTTGTCGTCATCGGTGTCAACGTCGGCGGCGGTGTCCCCTTTGGCTTTATCAACATGAAACTTCATAGGTAGATAGATCTCATTGAGGGGAAGTGCAGTGCACAAGAACCATTACTCTGCACCTCATACTTTTGGAGTTATTGCCTTTTGTTTATTTTCATACTGAATTTTTGTCCGGAGCATAACTTTAAGACTATAAAAGCTATCAACATGAAACTTCATAGGTAGATAGATCTCATTGAGGAGAAGTGCAGTGCACAAGAACCGTTACTCTGCATCACATACTTTTGGAGCTATTGCCCTTTGTTTATTTCCATACTTAATTTGTGTCCGGAGCATAACTCTTAAGACAATGAAAGCTATCAACTTGAAACTTCATAGGTAGATAGAATTGAGGGGAAGTGCAGTGCACAAGAACCATTACTCTGCACCTCATACTTTTGTAGTTATTGCCCTTTGTTTATTTTCATACTTAATTTTTGTCTGGAGCATAACTCGAAGACTATGAAAGCTATCAACTTGAAACCTCATAGGTGTATAGATCTCATTGAGGAGAAGTGCATTGCACAAGAACCGTTACTCTGCACCTCATACTTTCGGAGTTATTGCCCTTTGTAAGTTTTTTCATACTTATTTTTGTGTCACATTTTTGGTTTTAATTAGTCTTTTCTTTGCAATTAGCCAGAGTGCAGTGCTTTTGAAGATTTCAATAAATCTGTTAACAAAAATTTGAGCATTAACCTAAAGTGCTTGTTCATTCGGATTTATGTAAGCTATCTGGCGTCAAGCGACACATACGACTCGTGGAGTTCTAGTTTAATTTGCACTTGCTATCCGTGCTGTTTGTTTTTGAAAAAAAATTGCCAGTAACTCTGACAAGCACAAGAAAAGTCGAGCATGCTTTCCTCTGACAGGTCTTGTTTTAAAAAAAGTAGTTCAAATCAGGCTTGTGCGGAAAATAAGTTTTTGTTCAATCATTATACAATTTTTATGCCCCCGGCATCTTGATGCAGGAGGCATATAGTGATTGTCCTGTCCGTCCGTCTGTCTTTCTGTCCTTCCATCCTTGACAAGGTTAAGTCGATTTTAACGTTTCGCCTAGCACCAACACCGCTTACTATAACACTTGGATACTCACATAGTTGTTGCTTATGACCATTCCCTATCCACCCGAATCAACCAACCTCACTTTGACCTTGATCTTGACCTAATTTGCACTTAGAATACTACAAATGGGCTGTTTCTGGGTTAACTAGTTTTGACCATTTTGTCTAGCGCCTACACCGCTTGCAACAACACATGGATATTTACACAGTTTTTACTTATGACCGTTCCCAATCCACCCATATCAATCGACCTCACTTTGACCTTGCCCTTGACCTAATTTGCACTTAGAATAACACAAATGGGCTGTTTCTTGGTTAACTAGATTTTACCATTTCGTCTAGCACCAACACCGCTTGCTATAACACTTGGATACTTACACAGTTGTTGCTTATGACTATCCCCAATCCACCTATATCACCCAACCTCACTTTGACCTTGATCTTGACCTAATTTGGACTAAGAAATGGGCTATCCAGCACCAACTGGGGGCATGTGTGTTTATCAAACACAGAATCTTGTTGAATAGTGTTGTGTGGGGGTATAATTAAAACACTGTTATTGAAATTTAAATTTTCCAAATACACTTTTAAACATTCACAATTTAAAGCATGCTCTTTGTGTCCATTTCTTTCAATTGGATGCCATAGTTTTGTGACAAGGCCATATTGTGGGGGTATATCCTTCACTCATGTGACAATTCTAGTTATACACCCAAAAATGAATTTAGTTGGGGGGTATATAGGAGTGAGATTGTCGGTCTATCGGTCTTTTGGTTTTTGGTTTCCGGATGATAACTCATGAAAGGCTTGACATAGTCAAATAATTTTTGGTACACATGAGTAACATCATAGAATACAGGTCAGGTTTGATGTTGATTACGAACCACTAAATTTTGACAAGAGTTATGGTCCCTTTTCGACTTAAAATTCCCTAAAAACATGGTTTCCGGATGATAACTCAAGAAAGGCTTGACATATTCAAATAATATTTGGTACATATGTGTAACATCATAGAATACAGGTCAAGTTCGAAGTTGGTTACAAACCACTCAATTTGACAGAGTTATGGCCCCTTTTCAACTTAAAATTCCCTAAAAACATGATTTCCGGACGATAACTCAAGAATGCCTTGATTTATTCAAATAATTTTTGGTATACATGTGTAGTTCGACTTTGGTCCTTTATTTGACTTAAATTCCCTAAAAACATGGTTTCCTGACGATAACTCAACAATTGCTTGTAGGGGTGCAACAATACGGCATAACCCGTATTGCAATATATTGCGATACATTAAACCCGTATTGCAATACGTATTGAATACATAACGACAAATTTAATAGACAGTACAATAACACCTATAATTTACATCCAGTACATGTATTACTCAATTTTACTGTTTTGGTATCTTGCATACAGTAAAAACAGGTAACTATATCAACACCAAGCAGTCAAAAAAGATTA
Source organism: Congeria kusceri (assembly GCA_027627225.1). Classification (NCBI taxonomy): domain Eukaryota; kingdom Metazoa; phylum Mollusca; class Bivalvia; order Myida; family Dreissenidae; genus Congeria; species Congeria kusceri. The sequence continues at coordinate 30,455,771 of CM051034.1, forward strand.
TTTGTCCAGTTGCTGAACTTCAAACATATCTTAAATAAGTAAATAGTATGTTATAATCACCAACATTCTTAATTTCTTATTTTAATCACATGATACGAAGGGAACTGCAGCAATTGAACTTTGTAACATTGTATTTAAATGATACTCGTTCAGAAAAATAAGCATGTTTAATACTTATATTCATTATATTTTGTTTGTAATTAATTCATAAAGTTTTTTTATCAATAAAACATGTGCATTTAATTACCATGCATTTTTTTTTTTCCAATTTGAACAAACAATAAAATCCATTACAACCACAGGTAACACCTGTTGAAACTAAGAATATTGATGGTGTGAAATCATCAATAAGCTGGGCATCCAAATCTGCAAGCCGTTAGCAGGTACCGTGTGTCGGTCAAAAGTCTGTGCTGTGACTTCCCAAATCGGCCATTGTCTAGCAGTTTGTAGTAAGCGTGTAACACACTGACTGGTGTCCATAAGCATCAATCAATACTACTGTACCTGAGCAACACAAGCACTGTCGATAGAGCATTAATGAGTTAAGTGTTATAGGGGAAATGTCAAGGGTGTTTCGCTGCAGTGGATAATTTGGAGATTTAATTCGTGTGATGAAATAAACATGTATTGGAATTAAAATGGTAACTGTGTTACGAGGGAAAACTTATTGAATATTAACATGAATATTTACTTTCAAGTTGGATTAACTTTCGTGTATTAGGTATCATAATTACTAATTATTTTGTTAAATGGTGTTTTGTACATAAAGTTTCTATAAATATTGTGGTACAGCAAAACCGTATTGCGATACGATATTTAAATAGCATGTATCGCGATATACCGATATATCGTTGCACCCCTAATTGCTTGACATATTTAAATAATTATTGGTCCACATGTGTAGCATCATAAAATACAGGTCAAGTTCAACTTTGGATACAAACCACTAAATTTTGACACAGTTATGGCCCCCCTTTTTGACTTAAATTCCCGAAAAACATGGACAATAACACATGAAAGGCTTCGCATATTTAAATGATTTTTGGTACATAGGTGTAACATCATAAAATACAGATCAAGTTCAACTTTGGTTACAAACCACTACATGTTGACAGAGTTATGGCTCCCATTGAAATAAAATTTTTCCAAATACACTGTTGACCATTCACAAATTAAAGCATTCTCTCTCTGTCCATTTCTTTCGAATGGATGCCATAGTTTTGTGACAAGGCCATATTGTAGGGGTATATCCATCACTCATGTGACAATTCCAGTTTTATAATAAATAGTCCTATTTGAGTAATTGAATTATCAAACTTTGGCAAGTGATACATGGGCTGTAAAAAGAAGCACTTTTCTGTGCAGTTTTATTTGGAATTTATGGTTGCATACTTATGCATAAGGTACCCAGATAGTTTTTGTGATTTTTTTTTCAAGAAAATCAGTCAACAATTTGTCCAAAATATACAGTTTTCATGAGAGCATTTTTAGGTAGACTTTTCGAAGAAAAGGCACGCTATTCTCGCCCCGGTGTCTGTGTCCGGCCTAGGTTAAAGTTTTACAGTAAGCTAGTTTCTCAGGAATGGCTTGAGGGATTTCTTTTCTTAATATATTTATTCCCCATATCAAAATGAACCAATAGGCCAAGTTTGGTTACTCTAGTTTGATATTTGTCAAAATTATGGGCCCTTTTACACTTATAAAATTTACATATAAGCTATTTGGATAGGTTAAAGTTTTTCTGAAAGCTAGTTTCTCAGGGATGGCTTGAGGGATTTCATTCAAACTTAAAACATTTATTCCCCATATTAAAATGAAGCTGTAGAAAAAGTTTGGTAACTCTAGTCTGCAAAATGAACCCATAGGCCAATTTTGATAACTCTAGTTTGAAATTTGTCAATTATAGGCCTTTTTACAGTTAGAAATTTTGCATTCCTGCGGGAAGGGTGGCGGTGTCAAGTTTTGATTGCCACTCTAACTGAAGAATGAATCTTCATACACAGATAGCCTACAATACTTGACTTTGGATTGCATTTGTAGTAGTGTGGATGGGGTCAAGGTCAAGGCCACTGTTACTAAAAATAGAAAAAAGTTTCTGCTCAATTACTCGAGAACAAATTGAAATATTACTAATAATGAAACAAGAGGGCCATGATGGTCCAAAGCGCTCACCTGAGAACTGGTACAGATGAAGACCATATTTGTTAGACAGGCTTGAAAATTAAGGTATCTGAACAATACGCAGAGGGGGGATACGATCAATTTTGATTTAAAACATCGGTTAGTGTAATGGGCTAACTAAAGTATGAGTTGGGTAGTGGATGTGCTAATGGTTCTCAAATCATTTTTCTCTATATTCTTACCTGACCCTTTTTCATTAAGTCATTGACAGTTCTGGAAAATGCAGAAACAGTAGATTTTGATGTCTTTTTCGCAAACAGTCTTGGAGAACTAGTTGCAATGCGTTAATTGCGATGGCTGTGCTATAAGGTAAAGTTTTGCTTTTTCTTTGATAATTTTCTGTCCAATGATGATAAATGATATTTTATCAATCAATTTTTATGGTCATACGCAAACTGTATAATTTTGGTCAACATTGAATAAAAAATCATGTTTGCAAGCCAATCATTGATAACTTGTCGATGTTTTATTCCAAACACACGGGGCAATAACTCTGGTGTTTCTGGCCTGATCATGCTTATATTAGACTTCACCTGCAGTCTTATGTCCATAGGCAAACTGTAAACGATTGGTGAAGATCGGATGAAAATAAAGTCTCTATCCTGAATAATGTCCATTTTTGCATATTTTTTTCACAAACAAGGGTCAATAACTCTGGTGTTTCTGGTCCAATCTTGCTTATATTCGACTTCACCTTTAATCTTATGGTCATAGACAAACTGTGCAAGATTGGTGAAGATTGGATGAAAAATGAAGTCTATCCGGAATACTGTCCATTTTTGTATGTTTGTTTAATAAACAAAGGGCAATGACTCTGGTGTTTGAAACACGATCTGGCCCATTTTTGGCGTCTGCTGAGATCTGATGGTTGTACACAAACTTTGAAAGCTTGGTTAAGATTGGATGGAAAATAAAGTCTATACGTTGGAAGAGGGTATTTTTGCACTTTTTTTTGCATGAAAAAGGGGCAATAACTCTGGTGTTACTGGTGTGATCTGACCCAATAACAATCCCATCCGAGATTGTATGGTCATGCACAAACTGTGCAAGTTAGGTCAAGATTGAATAAAAAATGTAGTCTTTATAGCGACAACGGTCCAAATTGTTGACGGCATACGGACAATGGACTGTGGAATCTGGGTCATGTGTGGTGAAAAACTAGGTAACTAGGTCAAATTAAAGAAAAAGCTTGTTAACACTCTGGAAGTCACATTTTTTGCCCACTCTTCATGAAACATGGTCAGATCATTTGTCCCAATGAAATCTGTGCCGAGTTCGAATCTGGGTAATGTGGGGTCAAAAACTAGGTCACTAGGTCAAATTGAAGAAAAAGCTTGTTTACACTCGAAGTCACATTTTTTGCCCAATCTTCATGAAACTTGGTCATTGTCCCAATGATATCTCGACCAAGTTCGAATCTGGGTCATGTGGGTCAAAAACTAGGTTACTAGGTCAATTTGAAGGAAAAGCTTGTTAACACTCGGGAAGTCACATTTTTTGCTTAATCTTCATAAAACTTGCTCAGAACATTTGTCCTAATAATATATTGGCCGAATTTCAATCTGGGTCATGTGGGGTCAAAAACTAGGTCACTAGGTCAAATTGAAGAAAAAGCTTGTTAACACTCTAGATCTAAATGAAACTTGGTCAGAATTTTTTTCCCAATTGGGCGGAGTTTGAATCTAGGTCGTTTGAGGTCAAAAACTAGGTCACTAGGTCAAATTGAAGATAAAGCTTCAATTTCAATATGTTCTTCAAAATTTTGAATGTCTGTTGTCACTTTCAAGTTTTTCAAACCATGATGATTTAGGCCCCATGTCCATCAGTCCATATCAGTATATCCATATCCGTATAAAAATCTAACACATGGAAAATTGTTCAACTAATGAAACTCAGGTGAGCGACCCAGGGCCATTTGGCCATCTTGTTTCAAAAGGTTATGACCTTATCTTTCCAACTTTATATGATGATATATTGGAAAATAGCTTGGTCATGGTGAAAATTGAGATCAAACATTGAAATGTTATATGTAACAAAGAAGGAATTTATTTGCGCATGCGTAACCTGTTTTTAGCACTTGCCAAAATTATGACTTCATTTATTTTTGGGACACCTTTGCAAATATTTTGACAAATTCTTTTTTTAGCACTTGCCCAAATTACAACTTCATTTATTTTGGGACACCTTTGCAAATGCTATGACAAATCTTTTTTGAGCACTTGCAAAATTGCAACTTCATTATTTTTGGGAAACCTTTGCAAATGTTACGACATAAATATTTTAAGGACTTGTGAATATTACAACATGATTTTGCAGTGATGATCCGTGGGTATGTACGTATGTATGTGTGTACATGTGTACTATGTATGTGTCTGTGTCTGTGGACACATTTCTAGTTATATTTTTAGGACACCTTTGCAAATATTATGACATAACAGTTTTTGCAAATAATATGAAATAAAAATTTTAAGCACTTGCCTTTATTACTGAATTTATTTGTTGAAAACCATTTGCAAATATAAAATAAATGTTTGAGCATTTGTCATTATTATAATTTAATTTATTTTAGTGACAACTTTGCAAAAATATTTAGAATGACATTAGGAATATCCCTGAAAGATTACTGGGAAAGCATATAGTCACCACTTTGTCCATCCATCATTCAGTCATTTCACGCTTGTCCAGGCTTGGACGGAGGCATTTTTGTTGAACCCCCATACCACGTGCATCCGTCCATCTGATCTTGACTGGACTGGTAATTCATCATTCATCAGGAATTTTAAAATAACTTTTCACAAAAATGGTCACCATGTGGAGATGGTGTCACACAAAATACCTTTGCCCTAGCTCACAGGTCAAGCTCACACTTAGAGGTCAAAGGTCAAACATGGGCAGCTCACACTTAGAGGTCAAAGGTAAAACATGGGTATAATTCAGCTTGTGGGGACGAATTATAAAATAACTTGCCGCAAATGTTCACCGTGTGGAGATTGCATGTTGCTTGTAAGACCTGTGTCCCTAGCTTAAAGGTCAAGGTCATACTTAGAGGTCAAAGGAGAAGATTTGCTTGTTAGAAAATGTGATTTTAAAATAATTATGCCCCCATCAAAGGGGGCGGGGTATATTGGTTTGCTAATGTCAGGTCAGTCTGTCTGTCGGTCAGTTGGTAGACCACTTTCATTTCTGCTCTCCTAGTCCAACAGTTTTCATCCAATCCTCACCAAACTTCATGAAAATGTTTGTGGCCATAATATATCTTGACCAAGTTTGATAATCAGCCAAATCGCCCCAGGAATTGTTGAGTTATGGCCCTTGAATGATCTAAAATAAGTATTTTTAGCTCACCTGAGCACAACATGCTCATGGTGAACTTTTGTAATCGCCTTTTGTCCGTTGTCCGGCGTTAGTCGCTTTTCGACAACATTTACATCGTGAACACTCTAGAGGCCACATTTATTGGCCAATCTTCATGAAACTTGGTCAGAATATTTGTCCCAATGATATCTTGGCTGAGTTGGAAACTGGGTCATGTGGGGTCAAAAACTAGGTCACTAGGTCAGTTTGAGGAAAAAGCTTGTGAACACTCTAGAAGTCACATTTTTTGCCCAATCAACATGAAACCTGCTCAGAACATTTGTTCTAATGATATCTTGGCTGAGTTCGACGATGGTTCCGATCTTTTGAAAAACATGGCTGTCAGGGGGCGGGGCAGTTTTCCTTATATGGCTATAGAAAAAGCTTGTGAACACTCTAGAAGTCACAATTTTTGCCCAATCAGCATAAAACTTGCTCAGAACCTTTGTTCTTATGATATCTCGGCCGAGTTTGACAATGGTTCTGCTCCATTGAAAAACATGGCCGCCAGGGGGCGGGGCAGTTTTCCTTATATGGCTATCGAAAAAGCTTGTGAACACTCTAGAAGACACATTTTTTGCCTAATCAATATGAAACTTGCTCAGAATATATGTTCTGATGATATCTCGGCCGGGTTCAAAAATGGTTCCGGTCCGGTAAAAAACATGGCCGCCATGGGGGGGGGGGGCAATTTTCCTTATATGGCTATAGGAAAAGCTTGTGAACACTCTAGAAGTCACATTTGTTGCCCAATCTTCATGAAACTTATTCAGAACATTTGTCCCAATGATATCTCAGCCCACTTCGAATCTGGGTCATGTGGGGTCAAAAACTAGGTCACTAGGTCAAATTTGAAGAAAAAGCTTGTTAACACACTAGAAGTTACAGTTTTGCCCAATCTTCATGAAACTTGGTCAGAACATTTGTCTTAATGATATCTCGACCGAGTTCAAATCTGGGTCATGTGGGGTCAAAAACTAGGTCACTAGGTCAAATTGAAGAAAAAGCTTGTTAACACTATAAGGCACATTTTTTGCCCAATCTTCATTAAGCTTGGTCAGAACATTTGTCCCAATGATATCTCGATCGAATTTGAATCTGGGTCATGTGGGGTCAAAAACTAGGTCACTAGCTCAAATTGAAGAAAAAGCTTGTTAACACTCTAGAACTCACATTTTTTGCCCAATCTTCATGAAACTTGGTAAGAACATTTGTCCCAATGATTTATCAGCCAAGTTTCAATCTGGGTCATGTTGGGTCAAAAACTAGGTCACTAGTTCAAGTTGAAGAAAAAGCTTGTTAACACTCTAGAAGTTACATTTTTTGCCCAATCTTCATGAAACTTGGTTAGAACATTTGTCCCAATTGTACCTCAGCCGAGTTCGAATCTAGGTCATGTGGGGTCAAAAACTAGGTCACTAGGTCAATTTGAAGAAAATGCTTCAATTTCAATATGTACTTCAAAATTTTGAATGTCTGTTATCACTTAAGTTTTTCAAACCATGATGATTAAGGCCGCATTTCCATCAGTCCGTATCAGTATATCCATATCCGTATAAAAATTCAACACATGGACAATTGTTCGACTAATGAAACTCAGGTGAGCGACCTAGGGCCATTTGGCCCTCTTGTTAGATGTTTTTGCTCCCTAAGTTCATCATCCAATCTTCACCAAAATGTAGGAAAATGTTTGTGGTCATAATATTTTGGCCAAGTTTGATAATCAATCAAACTGCCCCAGGAAGTACAGAGTTATGGCCCTTGCTTTATCAAAAATTGGCCTTTTGAGAAGTATACACTTTTCCAACAGTTTTTATCCAATCCTCACCAAACTTAATATTTTAAAGATTGTATTTATCCTAGAGGGGGCATAACTATTTAACAAGCAGCTCTTGTTACAATACAAGTTGCTTTCTTGACAATGGGCTCAACATGTTGCCAATAGGCATCTAGTTAAATGACTTGGCTCATATGTTGGTATTGGTCGCATGAACCAGGTTCCTAGGTCAAAGGTACCTCGTAGAGGTTGTATGTCAAAATTGGAACTTTGTTTGTTCAGGCTATAACTAAAATTACTTGGCACAAATGATTGCCTGTCATTAACCAGACCTGTAGGTATAAGGTCAAGGTCACAATTAAAGGTCAAAGGTCAAAACTGTCTTTTTGTTTGTCCAGACTATAACTTGGCCATGGATGCAAGGATTTTAAAAACTACTTGGAACAAATGTTTGCCTAAATGAGACAGCATGACACGCCCATGAACCAGGTTGGTAGGTAAAAGTAAAGGTCACACATGGATGGCAAAGGTCAAAATTGGCTCTTTGTCCATTCTATATAACTTTGTCCAGGATTGTGGGAATTTAAAATTACTTGGCATGCCATCCTATTTAGGCCAACATCCATGCCATGTGCATGAACCAGGTCTGTTGGTCAAAGTTCAAGGTCACACTAAGAGGTCAAAGGTCAAAAATGGGCTTTTTGCTTGCCCAGATAACTTGGCCATGATGGGGGGATTTAAAAAATACTTGGCACATATATTTGTCTCAATGAGACCGTGTGTTTTGTGCATTAACTGGTCATAGGTCAATGTCACACATAAAGGTCAATGGTCAAAATTAGCACTTTGCTTGTCCATGCCATAACTCGGCAATGGATAGAGGGATTTTAAAACTACTTGGCTCAAATGTTAACCTCAATAAGACGGTCTGTAGGTTAAAAGTCAAGGTCACACTTTGAGGTCAAAGGTCAAAATTGGCACTGCTATAAATTGCCCATGAATGGAGGATTTTAAGGTCAAGGTCACACTTAAAGGTCAGAGATCAAAATTGGTCATGCCAACATGGATTTTTCAATGAATTGACATAAATGTTTTTATGCTCCGTGAAGGGGGAGCATATAGTCACCACTTTGTCTGTCCGTCCGAATTCTAATTCCACTGGCATTCACTTTGTCTGGGTGTAAAACAAATTTCCCTGACAATTGTATCCATCATACTTCATGTTCGTCCATCTGTCTGTCCTTTTCTTCCTTCCGGTACTTAGTTTCAGTGCGAGATCTCAGGAACTAATAACCCGCAAGGACATGTGCATATTGTCAGGTCCTTCCAGTCTGATGATTTTTCAGGGAGTTATTGCCCTTTGATTATAAATTGGCTGTTGTGCTTGTCCACACTATAACTTGGCTATTGGTGGCGGGATTCTAAAAATTACTTGGCACAAACGTTTGCTTGGTGTGTACCCCACATGAATCAGTCTCCTAGGTTAAAGGTCAAGGTCACACCTAGAGGTCATAGGTCAAAATTGGCACTTTGCTTGTCTGTACTTTAACTTGCCATGGATTTTAAAACTTGCTGACACAAATTTAAAAAAAAATAAAAAAGATGTTCAGAAAGACAATTTTCCGGAAATATCTCTATTTTGGAATGGCTGCATGTTAACGATAAAGTAAGGCACGACCATTGTAGTAATTAGCATGACTGTATGTTTAGCTCTTTGTAAATTACAGAAGCCATCGTGTGCACGAACTCCTCTACCATTCCGCTGGTGATACAGGTGTCTGCCCAGCCGAACATTTACTACGTAGGTAAATTCTCGTTCATGGTCCGGTTCCCGTGAGAACTGACCGATGACGTCACAGCTGGGTGAGACTAGCAAAGTAGCGTTTCAGACACCACACTACAGTTAACTTCCCTGGCAGAGCCGAGACTGATTCCGTTACAAATCGGAAATTATTCATACAACTTTATTTCATTTGCAAATGTGTCTGCATTTACAATATGCTTACTGGGTAAATACATTTTTGCTTGTACTTGTATTGATATTTCGTTGGATTTCATATTTTGTTATCAGTTTTTCTCATTTCATCCATTTTATCCATTTTAATCCTTAATTTGGTTAAGGCATATATCCTCAAGCAGAATCACGTGACACAAAATATTTACTTGAAAACCTGTTTTATGCAGTTTTATTGAGGTTTGTGGAGCCCGCTTATGGTCAATGGCGGCTCGATGTATGTGAATGCGTCCGTGCATGCGTCCATCTGATTTTGTCCGGACTGTTAGTTCATTATTTATAATGGAATTTTTAAATAACTCACCACATATGCATGTGCGTAAGTGCATTTCAGCTTTTATGGTATTTTCTGTATCAAGAAAGTCACTTCTAAACATAAATCCACTGTAGGCGTAAAGTGTCGTCGCGGATTAGCCTGTACCAGGGTTTCCTGCCAAGTCACGCCTCTATTTCGTTTTCAAATTACGTAAATCTATTTGCATTCGCTTATTAAATTGCGCTGACATTATGAAAACGTTTATCAATAAGTTTGAAACATTTTAATAAGTACAAATTGGATTCTATTTAAAGTGTCCCCATGATTTTTCGAAACCTACCAACCAGGCAGGAAAAAACAAACAATGAGTCCATAAAAAATACAATTTTAGCTCGACTATTTGAAGAATAGATGAGCTTTCCTGCTACCCCCGGCGTCGGTGTACGCGTCCTCGTCTGAATTTGGTTAAAGTTTTATTCAAATGTCTTGTACTTCAAAACTACGTAAGTTATTCACTTGAAACTTGGAATGTACCTTTGTCATCAACTCCAGTGTCAGGGGCAACATTTCCCATAACTCTGTATTGTATTTTGACAGAGTTGTGCCCCTTTAGCACTAAGATTTTCTGGTTAAACTTTATATTCAAAAGTTTTGTAACTTTGAAACTACATAAGTTATTCACTTGAAACTTGTAACTAACCTTTGTCATCAACTCCAGTATCAAGGGCAACATTCCGTATAACTCTGTTTTGTATTTTGACAGAGTTATGCCCCTTTTTCACATAGATTTTCCGGTTAAAGTTTATATTCAAAAGTTTTGTAACTTCAAAACTACATAATTTATTCACTTGAAACTTGGAACTAACCTTTGTCATCAACTCCAGTGTCAGGGGCAACATTCCCCATAACTCTGTTTTGTATTTTGACAGATTTATGCCCGTTTTTCACTTAGAATTTCTGGTTAAAGTTAATATTCGAAAGTTTTGTAACTTCATAACTACATACGTTATTCATTTGAAAGTTGGAACTTCCCTTTGTCATCAACTCCAGTATCAAGGGCAACATTACCCATAACTCTGTTTTGTATTTGACAGAGTTATGCCCCTTTGTCACTTAGATTTTCTGTTTAAAGTTTATATCCAAAAGTTTGGTAACTTCAAAACTACATAAGTTATTCACTTGAAACTTGGAACTAACCTTTGTCATCAACTCTAGTATCAGGGGCAACATTACCCATAACTATGGTTTGTATTTTGACAGAGTTATGCCCCTTTTTCACAGATTTTCTGGTTAAAGTTTATATTCAAAAGTTTTGTTACTTCAAAACTACACAAGTTACTCACTTGGAACTAACCTTTGTCATCAACTCCAGTATCAAGGGCAACATTCCCCATAACTCTGTTTTGTATTTGACAGAGTTATGCCCCTTTTTCACATATATTTTCTGGTTAAAGTTAATATTAAAAAGTTGTGTAACTTAAATACTACAAAAGCTATTCACTTGAAACTTAGAATATACCTTTTTCATCAACTCCAGTGTCAGGGGCAACATTCCCCATAACTCTATTTTGTATTTTGATAGAGTTATGTCTCTTTTTCACATAGATTTTCTGTTTTAAGTTTATATTCAAAAGTTTTGTAACTTCAAAACAACATAACTTATTCGCTTGAAACTTGGAACTAACCTTGTCATCAACTCTAGTATCAGGGGCAACATTACCCATAACTATGTTTTGTATTTTGACAGAGTTATGCCCCCTTTTCACTTAGATTTTCTGTTTGAAGTTTATATTCAAAAGTTTGGTAACTTCAAAACTACATAAGTTATTCACTTGAAACTTGGAACTAACCTTTTTTTTTGGTCATCAACTCTAGTATCAGGGGCAACATTACCCATAACTATGGTTTGTAGTTTGACAGAGCTATGCCCCTTTTTCACTTAGATTTTCTGTTTAAAGTTTATATTCAAGTTTTTGTTCCAAAAATGTATAAACTATACAAGGCTTCACTTAAAAATATTGTATTTTAACAAATTTATGCCCCTTTCACTATCCAAAATATGTACTAACTGAAATACTTCGAATAGTCGAGCGTGCTGTCCTCTGACAGCTCTTGTTCTTTCAGAACTTATTCATGGCAGTGGTACAAGCTAAATCAAATGGTTACCAGCAAAACTGTTATATATAATCTTTACATTGAGAACTTACTTTAACACGGTATTTTAACTGTATAAATTGACTAGTTGCACACTATTTTTTACAAACATTGGTAAAAACACATAAAATTATTTTTTTATAATTTTACATACTTGATTTTTCTACATTGTGAAATTTTTTCTTTTCTTTCAGGCATGCAAAAACCTACCAGCCCGAGGACGCTAAACATAGAATCAAATTTGAATGGCCTTACTGTATAAAAACGGGACTTTAAAGAAACAAGTATTTGTTTGATTGTGCCAAAACTCTTCTGATGTCATGCACATTTCATCCATAAAAATGTACTTCATGATTTCAGGATTATCCTAACGAAAAGGTGCATACAGTTTTCATCAACCAGTCCCATGCTCATCCTTCTGCAAGTACCCATATGGCATCAGTATGTATACGGGAGCTTTCACATAACCATTGAAACTGTACTTTTACATAAACCTCAATAAGTGTATATTTTCTAGTAGAGATTTAATTTACATCCTATTGTATGGACGTGCGATGTTAATATAAACATTTAATATCTTTGAAGGGACTTATTTTCCGTGTATTTTTTAACTAAAAAGCAATCAATCCAAATACGCTTATTTGATACATTTGTCGAGTCTATATAGGGTTTTGAATGCTAGCACACAGTCATCTGACACGTACACTCAATGGTCCTGAAATGACATCGTACAAAATGCCAGATTAATGAAAATGTTAAATTGTGTGGAATGCAGTCATTCACAACATCCACAACGTATAAGCATCCCACCACTCTCTCCGTGCAGCCCACCACTCTCTCCGTGCATCCAATCACACTCACCGTGCCTCCTACCACTCTATTCGTGCATCGCACCACTCTCCCTGTGCATCGAATCACTCTCTCCATGCATCCCACCACTCTCTCCGTGCATCCAATCGCGATCTCCGTGCATCCAATCACATTGTCCGTGCATCTTATTACTCTCCGTGCATCCATTCGCAATCTCCGTGCATCCCATCACTCCCCGTGCATCCCATCACTCTCCGTGCATCCAATCGCAATCTCCGTGCACCCAATCACAATCTCCGTGCATCAAATCACAATCTCCGTGCATCCTACCCCTCTCCCTGTGCATCCGATCACTCTCCGCGCATCTCTCTCCACTGTCCGCGCATCCGACCACTCTCTCCGTGCATCCCAGCACTCTCTCCGTGCATCCCACCACTCTCCGTGCATCCGACCACTCTCTCAGTGCATCCCACCACTTTCCGTGCATATCACCACTTTCTCCGTGCATTCTACCTCTCTCTCCGTGCATCCCATCACTCTCTCCGTGCATCCCACCACTCTCTCCGTGCATCCCACCACTCTCTCCGTGCATCCCACCACTCCCTCCGTGCATCCAATCACGCAATGCATCCCACCACACTCTCTGTTCATATACAATATTATGCATAATGTAATAGTATGGCATATGATGGTGAATCACTTTTATTTCGAAACTTAGTATTTTTGTTTATATCGTAAATAAAACCAGAAATGTCTTTAAAAAAGACTATCGGCGTGGAAATTAATATTGAGATGTAATTTTTTGCCCTAAATATAATACAAGAGGACCAAGCTTTGACTTCACGGACCCCATATTTTTCGTTCCCTACTAACGAGACTTCTCGGACCCCAGATTTTTCGGTCCCTACTAAGGAGACTTCTTGGACATCATATTTTTCGGACACTATAAGAAAACGTATCGGCCCCCAAAATTAATTTGAGATTAACTCAATAATTATTAATATCTGTACCGTGAATAAACCGATCATATACCGCCCCATGTTTTCACCAGTGATACACGAATAAGCTAAATACTAGTAATTTGCGTAAACATAATTGATACTCGAATTTGTCAGGCAAATTTAACAAATTAACATGGTCAGAAAATAATAGCGGGAATGAATGAGCAGTAAGTTTATGAATACCCCATTTATCGCAATTCTCGGGTTTAGGAATCTCCAGACGCTAATTGCTGCGTGTGTATTAACACAGCTTTAGCGCGCGCTATTTTTTAGAATGATGTTCCTGCTGGAGTTGTACTCGCTAGAATTATTTCACGGGGACGACAGTCGGTTACAGCAAACAATAATATTTTTACACAATGATGCATACTAGTGAATATAAGCTCAATCAACTTGGCTAATATTTGTTTTGCTTATTTATCAGAAAAATACCAGAAATATACCACTTTATATTTTGTGCTTGCGAGCTTAACAGGCAAAAACATTTTTATTACCTCGTAAAAACCTAGATTATTACTTCGTTAAAACGTAATATAAGTTCGTTAAAACGTATCTGTAGTAATTACTATTTCGTAATTACGAAATAAAAAAGCCTGTCCTGTGAAATTAGGGGCACCGTTCATAAGCAGTTTAATCAGTGTACAATATATAATTAAAACCATTATGATTGCGAAGATTTGTAATTAAACCATTATGATTGCGAAGATTTGTAATTAAAACCATTATGATTGCGAAGATTTGTAATTAAAACTATTATGATTGCGAAGATTTGTAATTAAAACTATTATGATTGCGAAGATTTGTAATTAAAACTATTATGATTGCGAAGGTTTGTAATTAAAACTATTATGATTGCGAAGGTCTGTAATTAAAGCTATTATGATTGCGAAGGTTTGTAGTTAGAACTATTATGATTGCGAAGGTTTGTAATTAAAACCATTATGATTGCGAAGGTTTGTAATTAAAACCATTATGATTGCGAAGATTTGTAATTAAAACCATTATGATTAAGAAGGTTTGTAATTAAAGTTATTATGATTGCGAAGGTTTGTAATTAAAACCATTATGATTGCGAAGGTTTGTAATTAAAACTATTATGATTGCGAAGGTTTGTAATTAAAACTATTATGATTGCGAAGGTTTGTAATTAAAACTATTATGATTGCGAAGGTTTGTAATTAAAACTATTATGATTGCGAAGGTTTGTAATTAAAACTATTATGATTGCGAAGGTTTGTAATTAAAACTATTATGATTGCGAAGGTTTGTAATTAAAACCATTATGATTGCGAAGGTTTGTAATTGAAACCATTATGATTGCGAAGGTTTGTAATTAAAGTTATTATGATTGCGAAGGTTTGTAATTAAAACCATTATGATTGCGAAGGTTTGTAATTAAAACTTTTATGATTGCGAAGGTTTGTAATTAAAACTATTATGATTGCGAAGGTTTGTAATTAAAACTATTATGATTGCGAAGGTTTGTAATTAAAACTATTATGATTGCGAAGGTTTGTAATTAAAACTATTATGATTGCGAAGGTTTGTAATTAAAACCATTATGATTGCGAAGGTTTGTAATTAAAACTATTATGATTGCGAAGGTTTGTAATTGAAACTATTATGATTACGAAGATTTTGTAGATAAAGTCACAGTTATACACAGACTTATCTTTGGTATTTGTACGCTATGGCTACAGTTTTTACGGGTTGCCGAAAAAACCCGTATTCGCGGGTCAAAAAAATACCAGCGATTCCGGGCCAAAGTTGTCGTTTACGGTACCGGGTCGGACCTCCATTTTTCGAATGGGTAGATCGCTGTGTAAACTTGTTAACGCAGTAAAATTTATTTTGGGATGAATATAATATGATTTCGTGGTCGTACAGAACTCTGGTTTCTATATAATAAGAATTTTATCATATGAGCTATATACAACCTTTGTACACGCAGCTTGTTAAAGTTGTATTAGACATTTTTTGAAAACATAACTTTGCCTTACCCTTAATACTGAAAACGCTTGCCAGTATGTGCTCCGGTTATTTTCAATCATAGATTTATTCCCATCTCTGAATGAGGGAAGCTTTGTTCCTGTTTGCAAGTTCAATTGTTACTGGACTTTTTTTTATCTACTGTTCTTTTTTATCTTTCTAGCCAGTGAATGATGTTTTAAGAATGATATGTTTGTCGTTCATGACTAACATTTGCTGATTACTATGAAGAATGCGGTAAGTACTAAATAAAGGAATTTTGTGTGTGCAGTATTCAGTCATAATTGAAAAATCTTTATATCTGACTAGTCTGACATGTAATGCTGTAAAGAAAAAGGTGTTTGAATGTAGTTTAACTTTTTTTTAGAATTAACTTGTTTAATACCCGACCAGACCCGAAATTACCCGAACTTTGAAATTTTGACCCGGCGACCCGACCCGAAGAAAATTGTCGATCCGTTGGAGCCGTATTGGAAACAACCATTTGTAATACTTATACGCAAAAGGAAACCAACGAACAAAATGAACTCGAGTAATGCTATTTATTTTCGCTGTATCACTCATAATACTTTTACCATTTTGCTAATAATCCACATAATATATATGCAATCATAATACGTGTATACCATTTTGCTCATAATCCACATAATATATATGCACTCATAATACGTGTATACCATTTTGCTAATAATCAACGTAATATATGCAATCATAATACGCGCATACCATTTTGCTAATAATCAACATAATATATGCAATCATAATACGTGTATACCATTTTGCTAATAATCAACGTAATATATGCAATCATAATACGCGTATACCATTTTGCTAATAATCAACATAATATATATGCAATCATAATACGCGTATACCATTTTGCTAATAATCAACATAATATATATGCAATCATAAAACGTGTATACCATTTTGCTAATAATCAACATAATATATGCAATCATTATACGCGTATACCATTTTGCTAATAATCAACATAATATATGCAATCATAATACGTGTATTCCATTTTGCTAATAATCCACATAATATATGCAATCATAATACGCGTATACCATTTTGCTAATAATCAACATAATATATATGCAATCATAAAACGTGTATACCATTTTGCTAATAATCAACATAATATATGCAATCATTATACGCGTATACCATTTTGCTAATAATCAACATAATATATGCAATCATAATACGTGTATTCCATTTTGCTAATAATCCACGTAATATATGCAATCATAATACGTGTATACCATTTTGCTAATAATCAACATAATATATATGCAATCATAAAACGTGTATACCATTTTGCTAATAATCAACATAATATATGCAATCATTATACGCGTATACCATTTTGCTAATAATCAACATAATATATGCAATCATAATACGTGTATTCCATTTTGCTAATAATCCACATAATATATGCAATCATAATACGCGTATACCATTTTGCTAATAATCAACATAATATATATGCAATCATAAAACGTGTATACCATTTTGCTAATAATCAACATAATATATGCAATCATTATACGCGTATACCATTTTGCTAATAATCAACATAATATATGCAATCATAATACGTGTATTCCATTTTGCTAATAATCCACGTAATATATGCAATCATAGTACGTGTATACCATTTTGCTAATAATCAACGTAATATATGCAATCATAATACGCGTATACCATTTTGCTAATAATCAACATAATATATATGCAATCATAAAACGTGTATACCATTTTGCTAATAATCAACATAATATATGCAATCATTATACGTGTATACCATTTTGCTAATAATCAACATAATATATGCAATCATAATACGAGTATTCCATTTTGCTAATAATCCACATAATATATAAACAATCAAAATACTTGCATATTATTTTACTAATAATGCTACATATATTACAATCTGTTATGATTACGTTTAGGTCTGTGTACCTTTAAACTAAACAAATAACAACTATCCCTGTAATGTAAGTAACACAAAACGTGGATGTAGTGGGCAACTGGTGACTTGTGCGACGTATATGCACCGTGTTGTTATAAAATAATTGAGGCGTGTCGTGAGAAAACCGGGTTTAATGCACGTGCTTAAATTGTCCTCCCGGATCAGCCTGTGCTATCCGCACAGGCTATTCCAGGACGGCACTTTCCGCTTACAGTGGATTTATGTTTAGAAGAGACTTCCTTGAAACAGAAATTACCATAAAAATTACGCACATGCATTAAGCCCGGTTTTCCCACGACATGTCTCAATTATATATATATATATATATATACATATATATATGTGACGTACTTGTCATTCAAACGTTAGAGTTTAAACCTCAGTTTATGTTCCATTTCTTACTCAAAATTGTAAACAAAGATATGACAGACATTAGGCCTTATCGTTATGGCAGTAGGATACCACGAATAACAACGAAACTAATTAGAACTACAGTTTACAGTACATATATTAGGATTCTGTCACTGCACTTGGTTATACGTTGAACAACGTTTGTGATATAAACGCAGCTATGTTTAGGGTTACGTGCGTGTACGGTCTGTTCGTTGTTTCTGGGGCCATGCTGTTCGGAGGACCATGTGACCTGTCGCCCGTCTACCAGTCAGGGTAAGTTACTGATATACATTTCACAATTCGATATTATGCCAGTATTTGTCGTTATGAATATCTTCTAGCTGTTATTGCCTTGCAAATTACCTAAAGCGAAGCATTTAAATATACGAGGCGTGTCGTGGAATACCCGGGTTTAATGCCTGTACGTAAAGTGTCGTCCTGGATTAGCCTGTGCTTTTCACTTTCATGTTTTTTTCTGTTTCAAGGAAGTCTCTTCTAAACATAAATCCACTGTAGGCGGAAAGTGTCGTCCCGGATAAGCCTGTTCGGACTGTAAAGGCTAATCCAGGACGACACCTTTTTCGCACATACATAAAGCCCGTGTTTCCCACGACACGCCTCATTATTACATTTAACAGTCTGCAAATAACATAATTATTGCATGTCGTGCAAGGGACATTCATGTATAATTTTCAGTACAGTTGCAAGTTACCCAATTTATATCGATGTATGTAATTGTAAACTCAAAACAAAAGAACACTAATGTCTACATACAATTTTGTGTTTAAACAAATTTAATTCCCCAATACAATAAACTAAAAACAAATTGATTTATTGAAAAAAAACGCCACTTCAAGAATCCCAGACGATCCCAACTGGACATCCAAGATCCCTGTCCCAAAGTCCTGTATGAACGGCACATTTCGCTGGGACTACCCGCGGGGAAATGCGGTCCTGCTTTTTGAGGACTACGGGTGGCCGACCATGGCGTGCTTCCGGGATTCCCTCGGGGGCGGCTCTTTCAACATCACTGACGTCACTCCGGGTCATCACATGACGCAGCTTCCGAATATTGAATGGGGTAGCGGTAAAGATAGGACGCATATTTTACCATTTTATCAATACAAACATGAACATATCCATGGCGTTTTAGCTTTAATCAGTTAGTCAGTTCAACAGGAAGGTAACTACAAATCTATGTCAGAGATATATCATTCAAATGTTTACGGAATCATCCAAGTTGCTTTGAGTCCATCACTTTTAATTGGTTATGGTGTACATAGTTAACGCACCTGTACTAAATGCTGTATGTAGCCGTTAAAAACTATTACAAAATCAACTCCATGTAATAGTCCTCTAGATATGGATTCATACATATCTATATACGAAGTTTTCATTTCTCTGCAGACAGGAGCGTATGTACGGCCCCCTCCCCGAGGCCCCTGGAGATCCGCGTGGACGCTCCGAAGAGGATGGTCTATATGGGCGAGTTCGCTTACTTCCTCCAGTTCTCTTGAATAATGTCATTTTGAATAAACTGTATATACATACTTTATAAAGTGTATTTTAGCTCACCTGAGCACGAAGTCCTCGGTGAGCTCTTGGGATAGGGGACCTCTCCGGCGTCGTCCGTCCTTCCGTCGTCAAGGTGCCGTCAACAATTTGGAACTTTATCGCGATAAAGACTACATTTTTTGTTCAATCTTGACCCAAATTGTACAGATTGTGTTTGACAATAAAATCTTGCACGAGTTCGATGATGGGCCCAATCGGACCAGTAACACCAGAGTTATTGCCCCTTTTTCATGCAAAAAGCGCAAATGTGCCCTTTTGCAACGTTAAGACGTTTTTTTCCGTCCAATCTTAACAAAACTTTCGTAGTTTGTGTATGACCATCAGATCTCAGCAGACGCCAAAAATGGGCGTTATTGCCCTTTGTTTATTAAAAAAATATACAAAAATGGACATTATTCAGGATAGGGAGAGACATTTTTCATCCAATCTTCACCAATCTTGCACAGTTTGTCTATTACCCTGAGATTACGGTTGAAGTCGAATATAAGCAAGATCGAACCAGAAACACCACAGTTTGTCTATGACCATAAGATTAAAGGTGAAGTCGAATATAAGCAAGATTAGACCAGAAACACCAGAGTTATTGCTATTTGTTTGTGAAAAAATATGCAAAAATGGACATTACTCAGTATAGAGATTTCATTGTTCATCCTATCTTCACCAGTCGTGTACAGTTTGTATATGAACGTAAGACTACAGGTGAAGTCGAATATAAGCATGATCGGGCCAGAAACACCAGAGTTGTTGTCCCTTGTTTTTGGAAAAAAACATCAACAAGTTATCAATGATTGGCTTGCACACACGATTTTTGATTCAATGTTGACCAAACTTACACGGTTTGGGCATGACCATAAAATTGATTGATAAAATTAGATTTCCAACAGTTGCAAGACTTGCATGCAGTTATTTGTACATGCAACTTTTATGTCTTCAGAGCCTGCATTAACATCATTTATCATCAAAGAAAAAGCAAAACGTTACCTTATAGCACAGCTATCGCAATTATCGCATTGCAACTAGTTTTCCAAAACTGTTTGCGAAAAAGACATTAAAATCTACTGTTTGTGCATTTTCCAGAATTGTAAATGACTTAATGAAAAAAGTTCAGGTAAGAATATCGAGAAAAATGATTTGAGAACCATTAGCAAAAAAACGCACGTTCACTACCCAACTCATACTTTAGTTAACCCATTGCACTAACCGATTTTTTAAATCAGAATTTATCCTACCCCCTTTGTGTATTGTTCTGATACCTTAATTTTCAAACCTGTCACAACAGTATGGTCTTCAGGTGAGCGCTTTCGGTCATCATGGCCGTCTTGTTTGTGTTCTTTAGTACCACTGGGCGATAACATAGTATCTCCCTGTAATGAGTACACATAGCTGATATAATTATGATCTTGGTAACATTAATAGTTAACTGAATTAAGTATTGATGCTAAAATTAATGTAAGTAATGGTACCAGTGGCCTTTGTCTGATGAGCAAAACTACAGCACTGACCAGCTCAATTATAGTTATATATGTAGTAATTAACAAACAAAAGTCATCGATTCCTAATTTTTATTCGCATTGCTACATATATGAGTAAATGAATACATGTTTTACATTTTAGCGCGTGAAATTTAAACATCACTGTCGGAACTAGAACTTGGTCAGCAAGTACATTATGCAAACACTGCGCTAGAAGTATTGCCAATGTTGTACTAGAACAAAACTCTGTATAAATTAAGTATGTCAACAACACATCAACGGTTAGAATGCCTCAAATATTAGACATAACATCGGAATAGCGTCATTGAACACGAGTCGTTGATGTTGTTAGTGCGAATTCTTATCTGAATTGCAGATATAGATGTCATTTAACACCAATATTGAGAACATTGCAAGCTTATAAAAGTAGTTAAATTGTACACACTTGTTGTAGAGACCTGTAAGGTTATATATTAGAAATGGTACTCTGGATAATTACTAACGTTGCTATGGTAACGTTGTTGCTTGGTAACGGTCAGGCGATGCTGTTTGGAGGACCGTGCGATCTTTCACCAGACTATACCAAAGATGGGTAAGAATACAATCGTTCACCGTGTTATATGTCATAAAATATTTGTCGAATGTAAGGTCAATCACAGCAGACTATATTTAACCTCCTTGTTACTTACGATAAGTATTCGATCAAAGATATACTAGAAGAATAAATGTTTTTATCTTTTTTCAATTAGTTTGTTACGACGAATTTCTACAGGTTAACACCAAGCTTGTTTGTTAAATAGTTCTGAAATGCAAACATATTAAAAATTTTATTAAATGAGAAATAATTTGCAAACTATATAAATAGTTCTTCTGTCGAATAAATTTAGTTGTTTTTGTCAGATATATGGTACAAACAAGTAACAAATTAATGAACAAAATAAATTATAAGTTTATACTTGCAAATGTTCATGCAGGTACCCTGACAGATCCAGCTGGGTGTTCAAGATCGATGTTCCGGATGAGTGCCTCAACGGCACCTTCCGCTGGGACGCCCCAGGCGGACGGACAAACCTGTATTTCAGAGACTTTGGCTATCCCGCTGCCGCATGCTTCCAGGAGTTGATGGGCGGCAACATTTTCAACATCACTGACATCACGTACGGTCATGGTAATACACAGCTGCCTAGACTTCACAGGAACAGCGGTGAGTTGTCCCTGCTTGTAGTATGAGGGTCATAATTGCCTTTCTTTTGGTATTGGTATCGGAACCCGTCTACCATAAGTAACAAGCAGCTGCCTAGACTTGTCAGGAACAGCTGAGAGTTGTCCCTGCTTGTAGTATGAGGGTCATAAGGCCCATTCGTTTGGTCGCCTTATTGGTATCGGAACCCGTCTACCATATGTTGTTATACTTGTGTATTACCTAGTTGCCCTGTGATTACCAGTCCGGGGCTCACGAGTAACATCTGGACACGAGTTTAACAAGAGCTGTCAGAGGACAGCGCGCTTGACTATTGGAAATATTTCAGTTGGTACATATTTTGGAAAGTGGAAGGGGTATACACATTTGTTGAAATACAAAGCTGAGTGCAGTTTAGAAATTATTAGACTTTTGAATAAAACCTTTACACTGAAAATCTATGTGAAAAGGGGGCATAACTCTATCAAAATACAAAACAGGGTTATGTGGACTGTGGTACCTGTTGCTGTAGTTGATGACAAAGGTATATTCCAAGTTTAAGTGAATAACCTAATGTATTAAGATCTGAAGTTATAAAATTTTGAATAAAAACTTAAACCTGAATTTCTATGTGAAAAGGGAGATAACTATGCCAAAATACAAAACATGGTTATGGGGAATGTTGTACTTGACGTTGGAGTCTATGACACATTTAAAGGTACATTCCAAGTTTCAAGTGAATAAATTGTGTAATTTTGAAGTTGTAAGACTTTTAAATATAATATTTAATCAGAAATTATATGTGAAAAAGAGACATAAATCTGTCTAAATACAAATCATAGTTGGAGAAGTTTCACTTGATGAGTTGATAACAAAGGTACATTTCAAGTTTCAAGTGAAAACTTTTTTTTTGTAGTTTTGCAGTCACAAGACTTTTGAATATAAGCTTTAACCAGAAAATCTATGTGAAAAAGGGGCATAACTCTGTCAAATACAAAACTGATTTGGGGAACTTTGCATCTAATTCTGGAGTTGATGACAAAGGTATATTCCAAGTTGAAAGTGAATTACTTATGTAGTTTGGAAGTTACAAGACTTTTTAATATAAACGTTAACCAAGTTGAGCTACAATGATGTTAAAAAAATCGGAGAAATTAATATGTTCTGAAATATACATATTTTGTGACGACTAAATGCTTGCGATAATGAAATACACGATGATTGGAGAACTTGAGTGTATGTTTAGCTCTTTGTAAATTGCAGAAGCCATCGTGTGCACGAACTCCTCTACCATTTCGCTGGTGATACAGGTGTCTGCCCAGCCCAACATGTACTACGTGGGCGAGTTCTCGTTCATGGTCAGGTTCCCATGAGAACTGTCAGATGACGTCACAGAGGGTACAGTACCGTACGTGTAACTAACGTCGCAGACGCAGAATTCAACCCGCTTAATAAAAGAAAATTATTCAGTTAACTTTGTTGTATTCGCAAATGTTCACAATGTTTCAAATGATGTTAATGATTGTACTGTGATGATTAATGATATTAATTAAAAAATGTTCTACGTATTTTGTTACAAATTCTGTAAATGTATTGCACATTCACAATTCCCAGGAAAATGTTTCAACGCATGACTAAATATCTAGTGAGTATTACATCATTTTATATTACATTCAATATACAATATTAAAGATATAGCAACTAAACACAAATTGATAAATACACAATATGATTTTATGTTCAAATTCTGATCTAAAATTTGCATCTTAGACTTAAACTTGTGCCGAGTCGTCGAATTCGTTCAAATGTCCATGTTGCCTTACTGATATATTATAAATGTAATACCCTGGAAATTATAAATATGTAAGGTGGTTTCTTCATTCACTCTTTATGGTGGCATAGCACTGCCATACAACAACCACTTAAGGATCGCGAAAACCTTCGCGTTAACTACTTTGCGTTCGCGAACAGATTGTGTTACCACTTATTTATTATGATATTTATCTGGATATCTGCGAATGTGCCCATAACTGACATTATATACATTTCCTTGGGGTTGCGAGGTCTTCCGAAGTATCTTACCAACACGAATATTATCATGATAATTATCTGAATACGCGAATCTTAACTAGATAATATTCGTATTACCTTTTAATTTGTCCTCGAGGCCTTCCGCATTATCTTATTTACACGAATATTATCATGTTAATTATTTGACAACGAAAATCTTAACTTGGTAATATTCGTGTTACCACTTAATTCGGTGCGAGGTCTTCATTCACTTGCTCACACGAATACTATCATGATAATTATCTGACAACGCGAATGTTAACTAGATAATATTTGTCTTACCACCTAATTTGTGAGCGAGGTCTTCCGCATTATCTTACTACCACGAATATTATCCTGATTATTATCTTACAACGCAAACCTTATCTAGTTAACATTCGCGATACCACTTAATGTTCATGTATCGCAAATAAGGAAATTCTTACCTTATATTCTACTTAAGTCAAAATTTCAAATACCATTTTCTACATTAAAATCATTTGAAATATGGTTAAATTATAAGCATCTGTTTATTCTTAACCAGAATAAAACATTTTGATACAAAATACACTTTAGATGAAACCGCCAAAGACTTAAGGAATTTTATGATTTTAAGAAATTTACTTAAAAGTTTTCACTAAGGAGCTTTGAGGATACGCACCCAGTTCTATGCAACCATATAACTCTTCCAATGTTGATTGTAACGTTTTTACCAATGCATGTACTTGGGACACATGGAAATAACTTCCCAGTCATGTATTATTCAAAACATGTTATACGCTGTCCATTATCTTGTCTTGGTGATTGAAATATCGCCATTTGTGTCACTGTGTTCTTAATATTCATAGTGTAACATAAAGGAATACAATCATTATTTTATATGACTAAATGTAATCATTGAAATCTCCGTTTACTTGCAATAACTACATGTTGACCCAGTACGCCTTTCAGTAGATGAACCAAATTTCTCAGTCTTGTTCCAACACCTTTACTCAGCGATGAAGCAGAATTCCGACAATTCCTTCATAAAAGTTCCAAATCTGTTTTTTATTCCGTTTACCAAATGACATTGGCTTGAGTATCCGTACCATTCAACAAACACAAAATCGCTCGAGGATTTCTGACCTCGGGGGTAGTAATTCATGTTCAGACATCCAATGGTTTCGGATACTAGTGCACAGCGATAGTATATACGTTCGAATTTGTTCTTAATGGATCCATCATATACTGCCCTTACCGATATATGGCGGCTAGTGTTGCCCTTTTAACTGCCTATATGGCAGATCCGTGATTAATCTAAAGCAAGAAAACATATTGTGAATACGCGAAAAAATTAACAACCATTAATAACCGACTTCAACGAAATTAGCGTTGAAATAAACGTAACCGTTTTAACATCCACTTCCATATAAATGTTACTATCAATTTTGTTTGAAGTCCGGTACAAATGTTATCTGATACGAAAACAATAAATCACAGTCACTCGTTTAAGTATGCATGTTTGCGGTTTTCTGTGAATCTCTAATCATATCGCCATCCATCATTTACTTACTAACACATTATGACCTCACTTTTAAGTATATACTTCTGCCGTAAAAAAGTGTGCCTATCCTTTATCCATTCCATATGTAAGAAACTGTATTTTAAACGCAGCTTTTTTCAGGACAATACAAGACAATTTAGTTGATAATAAAATGCCTCTGGCCAAAAATCAAAATACATGTCAGTCAAAATATAATGAAATAGTTGTGATTTGTTTCTATACTTTTTGCATAAGGTTCGTGTACGTTCTGTCTCCTAGCTGTTTCTGTGACTGTAGGCGTCATAGAGGCCCATGTAAACTGTTGCACACAAATACGTTATGGTAAGACACTTTGTTACCAATTATGCCATTATTTTGCGCCTCTTCGCTATGAATTTACAGCTTAACATGTGATTTATTTGGAACATACAACAAAGTATCCACAATGTATTGCTATTTTTGACAACATAAAGCATAACTGACCTTCCCTACGTTTTAAGACATTTAAAAGATACACAAATAGTATATGTGTAGGCCATGGACCCGGAATTAATAATTTTATATAACAAAACAATGTATTTTAAACAATTTCAATAAATTCAGCTTTACAAAGGATTAACTACACGACCAAGATCAATCTTAGCCGATCTTGATTTTCTAGCTCAGTTGAGCAGATTTTCAAATATATGATATTGAATTAACTATTTGTCTGGATAGAATAACGTTACATTTGTGTGGTTTTGATTTCAATATTCACATCAAATTGCAAATGTGCGCTGACCGGAGTTCAGAATTATGAATAGTACATATTTGACATACAAATACAATTAATCCAGATTTTTAGTGAACGCCGTTATTGAGCCTGATCCTGAAATTTCTGGCTCAAGTTATACTGAACCTGAAAATCGGGCTTGTCCTGTGAACACGGGCCTGGAGTTCGTCCCTGTTGTGCAAGGATAAGAACAGTTCAGTAATATCAATTGCTACGTTCTAGATGTAAATAGTAATAAAAATGCTTATTTAGTAAGGATTGCTTACAATGATTTCCTTGTTCACTGGTCCAATCCAGTGTTTATTTGTGTTCCAAATTAATTCAAATATTTTAGTACTTTTGAATTTGTTTACATACTTGTTCAGTAACAAATGCTTACAAACATTCCATTGTTCACTGGTCCAATCCAGTGTTTATGTGTGTTCCAAATTAAGTTCTTGTCTAGATAGCAATATGGACTGTACAACACGTACAACACGATGTGGATAACTAGAAGTATAAGGACTACAAGTCCAACAACTTGTAGGTCAAAGTGTTGTAACTTACGATGACTAGGGTTGCCATAGTAACGTTGTTAATTGGTGTTACTAGAGCTCTGATATACGACAATCCGTGTGATCTGTATCCGGTTTATCCAGAAGGGTAAGATGTATTCATCATTCTTGTATGAACACCATTCAGCAAATATACTACTATAGTAAGTCATGGACATCTTACATGCAGATTTTCTAGAACACTTCACAGTTATATTATTTTTTATTGACAGACTCATGTTCGAATAATTCGAACAACAACACAAATAGCTCTAATATACATCCTGAACAATGTTTATGCCATTTTTGGTTCGAATCTAGAGACGCGAGCGTCATGACAAGTTGCCATTACCTGTCCAAAGTGAAATTTGGCACCTCAACAGTATCATACCGATCTTCATTATGTGGGTATTCTGAAATACATTCACTACGAATCTCATCTTCTCGTGTGTCTCGATTACATGACTGGGTATCATCTGCTTCCGAGTATAAACGCTCATAACCACACTCTGATATGTTACAGGGAGGCAGTGACTCTTGGCACGGCTATCAACTTGACCGTCCCAGGAGCTTGTATTAACGGCTCATTTTAGTGGGACTACCCCCGGGGCACCGTGACCCTGTCTTACCATGACTACCAGCGACCCACCGCTGTCTGCCTCACAGGAGGTGCCGGGGGCAGCTTCTTCACAATCATAGATATAACGACAGGCGATGACCACGTTCAACTGCCGAGCCTTCATCGCGATGGTAATTAGCATATTTTACAATGCTATGTCAGAGAAAATGGTATTCGATCATATACTGCTTGCCCTTTGAGTTACAAAATTTCAAAGTGCACGTAGTGAGACAAACGTTTTCAAATATCATGTTGTATATACAATTAAATCAATATCATATAATTTAATAATTATAGTTCTATGACCATGATACAAACATGTTTTCGTTTATATTTTGTTACGCCTACGTTTATCCCATGACATTCTCGATACATTTCCGTTCCTCGTGCCCATCTCACTTTGTGCTACCATGGCCTTACGTACTTACAACGTATACCAGAGTTGTAAAGTTTGTGACACGTGTTAATGATATCTTACTTTATAAAAATGTGTTATCAAAGCTATATTACATTGGGTTACCGGTACTTACTTTATCGGGTGTTTACGGGTGCGATTCACGTGGCAAACCGACAATTTTCCCTTTGTTTTCAAAGATTTACACATTTCCAAACGAAAGTAGCATTATCTTTTCAGAAGCGAAGTAACACTATATTGTCATAAAAATATATGTCAAATAATGTGTCATTAATGGAAAAGAAACATATAATTTTAAATGGTTTAATTATGAAGCATTTGTAACAAAAAATGATAAAATAACACGAACGTTTTTTTTTCGTTGATGTTCTTCCAAACACATTTATTACTTACACATAGCAAACACACTATTTGCTAAATTTTGTAATTCAATCTGGGTTAGCACATTATACATTTTCAAGATGTCGAAGGTTCAAGCCCCAGCAGATTCATAATTTGTTTTTATTGTTTTCTGATTTTCGTTATCTACAGCTAAAACGTTTTATAACATTTTTCAAAAATACGAAAATCGGTTAGTAATGCCCTTTAAGTTACTACATTCTATTCTATATAACATAATCTAGTTTTTATCAGAACGATGCTTTATAAATGACGCTTGCACATTTCTATACAATGAATAACGTTATAAAAGACAAACATTTTTTTTAAATAACCAACTTGTAATGCCATGCATATAGTTCTTCAAAAAATGAACGCTAAGCTGATTATTCTAATATTTCAGCGAAGGAGTGCACGAAGTACTCAACAGCAAGTCCTCTGATCATCCAGGTGCAAGCACCAACATGGCAGCCATATATGGGCGCTTTCACGTTCAAACTGGAATTCTACAAAACCTTGTATTTCACCGAACCGCCACCATCTTTATAACCGTGTCCGTACCAATTGATTGAAAATACAATATAAATTATAAATCCATGCATTAATATTACTATATTTGAAAGGACTTGTTTTCGATCATTGAACATGTAAAGAATCCAATAACACGCAACATCACTCTGGCCCTATGCCTACGAACCTTCTCAATCTCAAAATGAGTCTTAACTATAAATATTGACCAATGAAATCCGTTGTTACATACCTGTTTTGAATTCTATTGGCTAATGATTTTAAGTTAAGACTAAAATATTGACCAATGAAACCCGTTGTTACATACCAGTTTTGAATTCTATTGGCTAATAATTTTAAGTTAAGACTAAGTTTGAGATTGAGAACTTTCGTAGTCATGGGGCCTGACCTTATCACATGCAAAGTCTAGCGTGTTGACACCCAATCCCCTAGCAGAGTTGTCGCTGGTTGCTCTCACCATACACCTCTGCAATGGACTCACTGACAAGACTCTTGTCAAAACGGAAGAAAACATGTATTGAACGCACATTAATGTTGATTTTTAGGACCACAAGCAAAGAAATAAAGAACAAATGGCTTTTAAATTATCATAAAAATGGGAATTATTTTTCTATTATTGGAACTATTTTCATAGCATATGGAATCAGCAAAGCAAAATGTTAGTTGAACAACAACTACGGTGGGACGCAATTGTTTCAATTACTGTCTGTAATTAAATATATCGATAACATAATATAATTATGCCTTCATTTATAATATAAAACATGTATTTTAGTGTATATTATAAATTAAGTCTGTGCGTCATAAGATACATATAAACACTTACATTGGGGCACATATAAATAACTGTAGAAAACACGTATATCAGTTGTAAATATTAACAGAGAATAAATTTACAATATACATTAAAATCACAACTATACAGAAATACTGTTATAGATTTACAACTAGTATAGAAAAGTACAAAATATATAGTGTAAGTTTAAAAGTTCAAAAGAGTGACTCACAACAAAAATACTTCACGTTGTTAGTACGTACTTGACCGAGATAGCACTAAGTGAGGTATCTCAGCACGATAGCACTAAGTGAGGTATCTCAGCACGAGGTACGGAAATATATCGAGAATGTCATGGGATAAACGTAGGCCTAAAATATAAACGAACAAATGTTTGTATCATGGTCATAGAACTGTCATTATCAAATTATATGATATTGATACTACTACTACTAGTACAACAACAACTACTACTATTCCTACTAGTAATAGTACTACTACTATAATCAATAATATAAAACAAAGAACTACTACTAGTACTACTACTACTACAAAGAACTACTACTACGAAAATACTACTACTACTACTACTACTACTACTACTACTACTACTACTACTACTACTACTACTACTACTACTACTACTACTACTACTACTACTACTACTACTACTACTACTACTACTACTACTACTACTACTACTACTACTACTACTACTTATACTATTATTACTACTACTACTACTACTACTACTACTACTACTACTACTACTACTACTTAGTAATACATCAATAACTACAACAGCAACAACTACTACTACTACTACTACTACCAATACTAGAATTACTACTAGTACTACTACTACTACTACTAGTACAACTTAGTACAACAACAAAACCAACAACAACAACAACAACTACTACTACTACTGCTACTACTACTATTACTACTACTACTTCTACTACTACAACTACTACTGCAACTACTATTACTACTACTACTACTACTTCCACTACTAGTACAACTTAGTACAACAACAAGAACAACAAAAACAACAACTACTACTTGTACTACTACTACTTCTACTACTACTACTACTACAGCTACTACTGCAACTACTACTACTACTACTATTATTACTATTTCTACTATGCTTAAATGGTGCCAGTTGTTTTGTCGTTGATTGTTCTAGTACAAACCTATGTAGAAGTTTAGGATGTCAATAACACGTCGCGGTTAGAAGGACCCAAATATAGGCATAGCGTCATTACATTGGAATGCTTATCTGGGGAGTGATATAGACTTCAAAACCCTATTAATTAGAACAAGGCTTGGTTATAAAAGTAATCATAAAAAAATTAGACAGTGTTGGAGAGACCGGCACAATTTTATGTTAGCAATGATATACAGAATAATTACTTTCGGTGCTATGGTAACGTTGTTGCTTGGCAACGGTCGGGCGATGTTGTTTGATGGACCATGCAATCTTTCACCAGATTATACGAAAGATGGGTATGTATACAATAGTTGACTGTTTTTTTTATGTCTTTAAATATTGTTCGAATGTATCGTTAATAACAGTAAACCATATTAAATATTCTTGATACTTCCAATTATTATTTGGACGAAGGTATAGAGAATACATGGTTGGTGCCAGGATGAAGTAAGTTCATCCGGTGAGGCTTAGAAAATAAAAGCAGGACGTGCTTTAGCGAGCCCTATTTTTGTTTTCGGGCAGAACCGGGTTAACTTAATCCTTCCCGGCACCTACCGTGTATTCTATTTCTTCAATTACACATTGGTATATTAGATGGATATATGGAGATATTGTTACATGTGTATATCCTTTTACCGGTATATTGGTTTGCTACAAAAGTGCGTACATGCGTTCTCTATATGAGAACTACGCATGTGTGATATTGTCATTCGTGATGGACACACACGTTCTGAAATGCAAACATATTTCAAATTTTATTGATTTAGTAACAATGTGTACAATATATAAAGAGTTCTTGTGTACCATATAAACAATAGTCATTGTCAGATAGACAGTTTGCACCATTCAACATAATTAACATTACAAAAATATTATCATTCTCTTTTAAAATTGTACTTGCAAATTTTCTTTAAAGGAATCCAGATAGATCCAGCTTGGAGTTCAAGATCAACGTTCCGGATGAGTGCATCAACGGCACCTTTCGCTGGAGCGGCCCTGGCGGACGGACAAACCTGTATTTCAGAGACTTTGGCCACCCGGCCGCCGCGTGCTTCCAGGATTTGATTGGAGGCAACATTTTTAACATCACTGACATCACGTACGGTCATGATAACA
The DNA here is from genome assembly GCA_027627225.1 of Congeria kusceri. Taxonomy (NCBI): domain Eukaryota; kingdom Metazoa; phylum Mollusca; class Bivalvia; order Myida; family Dreissenidae; genus Congeria; species Congeria kusceri. The sequence goes on from CM051034.1 coordinate 30,487,837, forward strand.
CGCAGCTGCCTAGACTTCACAGGAACAGCGGTGAGTTGGCCCTGCTAGTAGCAGGAGGATCATTTAGGTCCATTTATTTGCATCCCTATCCTGCTTACCTGTATTACCAGGTGTCTTACTTTTGACCTCTTTATTTGTATGGATACCCTGCTAAGATAGGTTTGTATACTCGTTTTTCACCTAGCCGTCCTTGATGTGGTTACAAGAAAATTTGAGTGACACCAGAAAATTGCTAAAACTATTTCGAGAAATGGATCTATATCTCTCTGAATATATCCATTTTGTCCTGGCTATCTGACTATGATGAAGAAATATGTCCAGTGGGTGGCTGGTTGCCCTGTTTTGGGAACGTAGCATGACTATTGTGTAAATTTCAGCAATCGTCTGCACGAACTCTTCTACCATTGCACTGGTGATACAGGTATCGGCCCAGCCCAACATGTACTACGTAGGCGGGTTCTCGTTCATGGTCAGATTCCCTTGATAACGGTTAGATGACGTCACAGATCCACAAGAACACCATGATGACGTCACCTATACCACAATACATCTCTACGAGGTTAATAATATATGATCACTCTCCTATTTTATATTACGACCAAAAGCCAAACATTCTTCGATTCCATATATGGGATTTACGGAGGCAGTTTATCTGCTCTGGCAGATTTGTCTGTATTTGTGATTCAAATAAATTATTACATACACACAATTTTCTTATTGTATACATTTCAGGCGCGTGTATTGCATATGGAAACATTTTATTTGAATTTCATAGTTCGTGAATACATTTGAAGGTAACTTGAATTGGTGATCTAGACAATATAGATGTACAATGTAATTGTCTTTTACTGAATGGGAATTGTTAAAGGAATGATGAAACATCTGACATTGTACCCTTCTTGATCAATCAGATACCTATTGGCCTACATATCATGCACCTATCAATATTTTCCCCCAGTGGGGGGAGCGGCGGGCATATACGGGACTTTAGACTAAAAGCCATTCCCGACAGGCGGGAATTTGACACGCCGAATGATTGCGGGTCCCGGGAAATATACTTTGTTCGGATTTTAGGTCCCGGTAATACTTGCTACCGGGCCATTTAATACACCAATTAAACATCCGCCGTTGAGGGAATTTAGACAACAATGCTTGACTCTAGGAAGGGGAATTAGATCCCCAAATTACAATTAGTCAAATTTCCCTGGGATTGCCCGCCGCTTCCTCCCCCCCCCCTCCTTGGGGAGAATATTGATCACATGGAGTGTCGTTTTTCAGAGTTCCAGTATACCAATCAGCAACGTTACTTTGTCAACACCAGACATAGCTGCAACGATTTCTTTCGATGAATCGATAATTCGATTATCACTGACCCGATTCGATTGTCGATACTAAACCAAAAATTTCAATTCGTTTTTTATATTATAGATCTATATTTATTGTCATAAACTTGTTAAAGGGACCTGTTCACGATTGACAAATTTAGAATTTTCTAACTGTTTGTCACGGATACCATAAATAAAAGAATATTTTATATAAAGGCTATAGCTCTATATTGAAATAAAGAAATAACATTAGTGACATAGAAATATAGAAAGCGTTTGTAACGCTAAACGATGGAATATAAATTTGCAGTGTGTCTATTGTATTTCGTTGGAATACTTGAACACATTTGATTCACTTACAAAAAGTAAACACTTAGGCCTACACGCTAAACTGTATACTTCGGATTGGCCGTTTTTAGCCCATCATTTATTTCATTATATATACGCAAATACATAGAGAATAACAGGTTACTGCCTAGTCTTGTGTAATATATCAGGTGGGGCTCAGAATAATATAACGGCGAGGCTTGCCGAGCCGTTATTTTATTCGTGACGAACCTGATATATAGTGAATAACAGGTTACTGCCTGTCTTGTGTAATATATCAGATGAGGCTTAGAATAATATAACGGCGAGGCTTGCCGAGCCGTTATTTAAATCGTCCCGAACCTGCTATATTCCACAAGACCAGACAGTAACCTGTTTTTCTATTTATCATACCACGTTTTTCTTAAAATTACAACAAACGAGCTGATTTTTTTTAGATATTTAAAAACTAAGAGCCGCGCTGATTTTTCTGAGCCGGATTTACACGTTCACGTACATGTAGTTATGGATTTCTAAAAGTTGACTGGATAATACCTTATTATTAACATTTCGTAAAGATAAATGAGCTGTTTTCACTACGAATACAAAGGTTACGCACACGTCTATTCATATTATATTGAAAAAGCAAACTGAAATGGATTACAACGGTCAATTTCATCGGAGAACACGAATCGACGAATTGTTTTGAGACATCATTTTCATGATTTTGGAGTTGTGTACTGAAATTGACATTTTGAAGATCGTTTCAATAATAATTATAGCGTGTTCAATTTTTGGTAAAAACATGTTTGAGAATTAATATAAACTAATCCTGTGTAGTGACTTTTAGTGCATTTATTTAAAATGTATTGAAATAACTGTGTATGGATGTTTTATTGTTCCATTGATGACGTCATACCACTACCAAAGTGCGGGTTTATGTGAATATTTAAAAAGTAACGTTTTTGTGATTGATGACGATTAAAAATAACAAAGTATATACGTTCTTGGTATGAAATTGTTTGTTTTGTTAAATCTGATTCATTTTTACTGAAAATGTTGACTTTAGGAGTTGATTTCGAGTAATATGACGTACCTCCAAACATTGACTGATATAAACGTTACAGACCTGATATAAAAATTATATTAGGCACCTTTGTATCAGGCCGATATCAGCATAGTGGTATGATAAAAGCCTATAAGAAGGAAATAGGAATCGAATCAAAATATTCAACTAAATAATATTTGAAATTGAAATCGAATCGAATCGCGGAATGGCTGAATGGTTACATATCTAATCGTTAGTCTGTGTTTACCACAGGGCGACTGAATTCTTTCTGCCGTTGTGCTTGGCAAAATTAAAATGATCCGCATATTGTTTTGTGTGGTACTTTTAAGTTAGGTGTTTGTTTGATTGGATTTTTCGATGTTTTTATAACAGTATTTCAGTCAAATCACGGCGGTCAGTACTCACACTTTTACTGGACAAGCTTAGCCGATCTAAGCGGGGTACGAGTACTAATTGCACATGTATACGTTTGCCAGCAACTGACAACTGCCCTACTTGAATCAGAGGTAGGTGGAGAATGGCCGTAGAAATAATTTCATGACCAATCCCCGCACAAGTTGTGGGTTAGATTAACAGGATGAAATATTATTTGGATCACACATAAAATGAATGGATTTGACGACTGAAAATGGCAACACTGTACTATTTTGATATGCACGTAACCAATTTGACAGTAGGCCTACTATAATATGAATACAACATATATTATTCCCCACCAAGCGAATATGAGTTTGTTTAGTGGTCACCTAAAAACACAGATTACTTCGAGAAACTCAAGTTTCAACCACAACACATGATTAAATTAGTTTCTTTTCAGTAAATATCATTTTTTCGGCTGAAGTTGCAGTTTTTCTTCAATATTTCAAGTGTCTTGCAATGCGAAATGGTTAAGTGGTTAAGAGCCACTCCGGTTTAAAACTACCGTAGGGTATTAGTTATCCGTATTGCCAAGTCATCTACGGACTGTACATCGGCTCGTATACAATTTGCAGAGATACTGAATATCATAATTTTGTAGTAGTACAAACACAAAACAGAGCTTTTTATAATACACGCATACACATAGTTTATTCACAAGTACAAGAATCAAGAAAAATCGAGATAATAAGTGAACGCACCAACGTAAAGCATCATCTCCGGGGCATCCACGCGAATCTCTAGAGATGCTGCCATGGAGGGGGCGGTACATAAGCTCTTGTCTGGAGAGATATCAAATGGATTGTTTATTAGAAACATAAATGTATACAATCCCAAATTCACTTGCTTCGATAAAGTATGGTTGTTTAATAATCGTTTGCCTTTTATTATATATTACTTGATGCGAATACATGCACACTTTACCAGTTGGAAGCAACCGACTAAAGATTTGGTAGTCATATGAGCATTCTTTAAATGTGACAAAGTAATTATGTGTGTGCCTTCATTAATTATCTCAAACTGCATTTATTTATTGAGATAACAAACGTAGTTGATGCGCATGTATTCCAAAAAGGATCATTTGCGTCCTATCTGTACCGCTTCCCCATTCACGGTCCGGAAGCTGCATCTCATTATGACCCGGAGTGACGTCAGTGATGTTAAATGACCCGTCCCCATGGAAGCACGCCTTGGTCGGCCTGCTGTAGTCGTCAAAGTACAGAAGCACGCTTCCCCTCGGGTAGTTCCAGCGAAATGTACCGTTCATACAGGACTTCGGGACGACGATTTTGGTTGACCAGTTGGGATCGTCAGGGATCCTTAAATTGACATTTTGCAATGAAACAATTCATTGTATTTAGTATTTACAATGATGTGTACCAAGCAGTGGTCGGCCGAATCCAGGCGGAAAAAGAGACTAATGGCAGATTACAAGCCAAGAGCCAAAAAAACAACAGAAAAGCTGTAAATTGCTTTATAGTGTTTTATGATGCTTTGAAGGTGACATAAAATACTCCTGAACAAATCGTAGTGTTTGCATTTTACTCTTCCTTCTGTGTTTAAAGGTAATGGGACAAACAAATTAAATCGTCCAAAAACTTACGTTTTCGTCAGAAATATTCATTAAAAACAATAATATCCCGATTTGCCTACTTTAGTTTTTCAAACATTCTTGAAGAGTCCTTGCACGTTTTATCTTGAACTTCGAATGGCATAAAAAAGAATTATACAATTGCTTATTCTGTGTATTGCCAACTTAACAAGTTAACGGGAAGGATTGTTGTCAATTAGCAGCGTAGAACAGTGGCACAATGGAACAATGTATTCTGTATGTCTAGAACCAAGTAACTTACCCTGAATTGTAGACGGGCGACAGGTCACATGGTCCTCCGAACAGCATGGCCCCAGAAACAACGAACAGAACGTACACGCACGAAACCCTGAACATAGCTGCGTTTATATCACAAACGTTCTTCAACGTATAACCAAGTGCAGTGACAGAATCCTGATATATGTAATGTAAACTGTGCAGTGCAATGATTCTCCTATAACAGTATTTATATATAAACTGTAGTTCTAATTAATTCACTTTGTAATGCACGGTACTGCGATAACGATAAGACCTGTTCTGTGACTCGTCGTTGTTTACCACATTACGAATGGATTTCATCAGTAACGTAAATTTTAACTCGCATATTTTGAATAAAATATCATTAATAACATACATGTTATTTAGATGTTATGTACATATGTAAGAACATGATTTGTTTAGTCGGAAAGCGGTAGTTAGAAGGACTGAAAAACTTTATTTAAGACACCAACAGGTCAAGCATGTATATAGTATAAACATTTATTTAAGCTCGATTATGTCGGAACCACAGTCCGCTTCCTAAATAGAACCAGTACTCTAATTGACTAATTTGAGAAAGATCACTCGAATGCTCCTCGAGCAGGAATCGAACTCACGCAAGGCGGACACCATATCCATTACACCACTGCGACCTCTAAGCACCATTGCGACCTCTTGTATGCATATAGTGTATCTAGTTTTAAACCTAGTTTTGTACATTATATTGATGTTCAAATGAACTAGAACAACGTAATAGATGTAATCACAAAATCTTAGTCTGGAACGTAGTATGCTTGGTTAACGGTTAGGACACTATTAACAGCAGTGTTTTCACTAGTTACTGTGGTTATGATTTCATTTAAGAGTACACAACAATGCATTACATACGCCGTGTCACGAACTTACAGTGAGCTATAACCTGTAATTTTTAATCTGTTCAACCATTTTGGAACTCGAACGAATCAAACTGTATTTGAAGTTAACATTTAGTATATTTCAAATCAAGTTATTTGTAAAAAGACAGAATGCGTGCAAACTTCTAGAATATGCAAATATGTATCTTACAAATAAAGAAAATACATAAACAGCAAGTTTACTTACAAGGATAATTAATGAGTCAATTACACATGTAAATGCCGCATTCATTTTTGTTGACCTGTGCTTTGTGTAATGACAATGTAACATTGTCTTTAAAACATCATTGCTTCATTATCGATACATATATTTTATCATACCAAATGTTGAGGCAGATCAATCTTGAATGAAATGATACGAAATCTATGATTTATCCATGCGCATCGTACCAGGCGCCTTAATTGATACGGTGTTGACTATAGCTGTTTAATATGTCCTTGAAGGTGTTTTAAAAATGAAATAAGAGGGCCATGACGACCCAAAGCGCTCATCTGAGTACTGGCATATATGAAGACCGCACTGTTGTGATAGGTTTGAACATTAAGGTTCCTGAAGAATACGCAATGTATCAGCAGATGTGGTTATGATCGGTCAGTGCATTTTCGAAATAAAGTAAGAGTTGGATACTGGAGGTGCGGTAAACAGCCTATAGTTGTCAGACAATTTTTCGCGATATTCTTTTCTGACTCCTTTTCATGAAGTCAATGACAGTGCTGGAAAATTCTGAAACAGTAGATTTTGATGTCTATTCGCGGCAGTTTTGGAGAACTAGTTGTAATGTGATAATTGCAATGGTTGAGCTATAATGTCTAGTTTTGCTCTTTCTTTAATATTTTCTGTCCAATAATGACAAATGATGTTAATGGAGGCTCTGAAGCCATTAACATTGCATGTACTGATAACTGCATACAATGTTTTTAATTGTTGGAAATCCAATGTTATTCGTTATCAACCAAACAAAGTTTATGCCTTTAATTGGCTCTAACAATGTTTTTTTTTAATTCTATTTATTTATCTGCGCTAGTGAAATGTTAAACAAGCACATAACTTGTACAAATAGCAATAAACAATATTTCCTGATGTCTTATTCTTGTACTTCTCATGTTGATGATTGCCATTAGTTCCAAGCACAGACTAGTGCTATTGAAATGATGTCAAACCAGCACATATCTTGTACCTAACACCTACGACAAATATTTCCTGACTACTTGTTATTGTACTTCCCATGCTGATGATTGCCAATAGTTCCAAGCACAGACTAGTGCTATCGAAATGTCAAACCAGCACATATCTTGTACGTAGCACATATGAAAAATATTTCCTGACTACTTGTTGTTGTATTTCCCATGCTGATGATTGCCATTAATTCCAAGCACAGGCTAGTGCTAGTAAAAATTGAAACCAGCACATAATGTGTACCAAGTACCTATAAAAAATATTTTCTGATGTCAAATTTTTATGTTTTTATGTCAATAATTGCGTTAGTTCCAAGCACAGGCTAGTGCTAGTGAAATGTCAAACCAACACACAATTTGTACCAAGCACCAATGAAAAATATATTCTTGTGCTTTTCTATGAAATAATTATCGATTTTGCGTTGTTTATATGTAAATAAACAACGATTTTGAGTTATAATGCGTAGGAATCAGACCACGAGGTCGATAGCCCGAGTACACAGCACCAATAAACAATCCTACCTGGTGTTTTATTCGTGTATTTCCCATGATAATGATTGCAATTAGTGCCAATCACAAGCTAGTGCTAGTGAGATGTCAAACAAGCACATAGCTTATAGCAAGCACGAGCAAGCAATATTTCTTGATTTCTTGTTATTGTACTTCCCATGCTGACGATTGTCATTAGTTCTAAGCACAGGCTAGTGCTAGTGAAATGTAAAACAAGCACATAACTTGTACCAAGCGCCAATAAACAATATTCCCTGCTGTCTTATTACTGTATTTCCCATGCTGATGATTTGCTCGAAGCAGACGCTTGTGCTAGTGAAATGTCAAACAAGCGCATACCTTGCACCAATAAGCAATATCTCCTGATTTCATGTTATTGTTTTTCACATGCTGATGATTGCCTTAGTTCCAAGCACAGGCTAGTGCTAGTGAAATGTCAATCCAGCACATAACTTGTACCAAGCCCAATAAACAATATTTTCTAATGTCGTATTTGTGTATTTCCCATGTTGATGTTTTGCCATTAGTTACAAGCACTGGCTAGTGCTAGTGAAATGTCAATCCAGCACATAGCTTGTACCAAGCACCAATAAACAATATTTTCTAGTGTCGTATTTTTGTATTTCCCATGTTGATGTTTTGCCCTTAGTTCCAAGCACAGGCTAGTGCTAGTGAAGTGTTAAACCAGCACATAGCATGTACCAAGCACCAATAAACAATATTTCCCGAGTTCTTGTTATTGTACTTCTGCTGATGATTGCTATATGTTCTAAGCACAGGCTAGTGCTAGTGAAATGTCAAACCAGCACATAATTTGTACCAATAACTAATAAACAATATTTTCTGGTGTCTTATTCTTGTTTTTCCCATGCTGGTGCTTGCCATTAGTTCCAAGCACAGACTAGTGCAAGTGAAATGTGAAACCAGCGCACAACTTGCACCAAGCACCAATAAGCACCATTCCCGTTGATGTAAAATACCCGTGTTGATTGCGTTTGCTTGTATTTACCATTATCTTCTTATGTTCGTCACATTTCCATTTAGTTCCAAGCATAGGCATACACATGTTACAAAGCACTCATAAGCACTGTTTCCTTTAGTCTCTATTTTGAACATCCCCTTTATGGTTGCTGTTAGCTCTATTGGTCTTTGAAATTTATGTTGAATCCATATTACTTCTCCTGCCTTATATATTATCTGCATATGGCATTAAGTGAACAGTGACATAAAGCCTATCAGTATCCCTGAATCCAAGCTCATCCACATGAACTTTCACCTTTGAACTGACAGATTGCTTAATCAAGCCTTGATTGAATACTAAGTGATTGTTCCTATTCACTAAATAGTTCGTTTGTTATGCTGATCTTCAATGTGTTATGTATGTTTTCACACCTATTAATATGATTGATATTAATGTTAATTAATTTGACTGTAAACACAAGTATGGGATATTAAGAAAATAATATAAAAATTCTAAATTCTAAAAAGATATATATATAATGGACTTAAATATTTCTAATGTAAAATCAAAAACACAAATCATGTGCTAGATAATAATGGAAAGCGTCTTTTACGATTATGTAAATCGACGAATTTATTGATTGCAAACGGTAAATTATATAAAGATTATAATGCTGGAGAATTTACATTCTGAAACGCAAATGGATCGAGTGTAGTGTAGTTAAATCTTAATGACCTCAGTGTTATGAAATATTGGTCCTTAACGCATTATCGGATCATTCACCAATCCACTTCAGTAAAAAAAAAGTATTTGTAGTAGACCGCCTATTATTTTTATTTAATAATAAAGACAACGCCGCCCGAAATGACTAAATGGGATAACACGCACAAAGATATATTTAAAAATCAGTTATTGGATACAAAGAACATACTGTATCAGCTGACCACTAATTTGCATTATAATGCTTTTGACGAGACAATATTTCAATTCCCCGATCTTATACGCAATAGAGCGATCGAAATATTTATTAAGCAAAAAAGCAGTCACTTCATCGAAGAAATCGTGGTTTAACAAGGAATGTTATGTTGCGCGGAAAGAATTTAATAAATCTAGAAATAAATTTGTACGGACGCTGAGTAAAGAAAGCAAGTTAGAATTTATTAATAAAAAGCGATACTATAATAATATAAAAGTTAAACATAAAATGTTTCATATCTAAAGAAGTCTGTCGTATAAGCAAACAAGCAAAAACGAATTCAAAACCTGGTTCTTGCGCGCAACACACCGACATACGATGCTTAGCACTTCGGCCTAGTTAGTTTAAAATCCCTCCCTGCTGGACAAAATTATGCTCCAGACAGTATGGCTTAAATGACCATTCACCTTTAAGTGTGACCTTGACCTTGGACATAGGGACCTGGTTCTTGCGCACGACACACCGTCTCACTATGCTCAACACTTGTGCCAACTTATTTGAAATTCAATCCATGCTTGACACAATTAGGCTCCGGACAGGGACTACGGCTTAAAAATTCAAATATTTGACATTTGAAATTTGACCTTTAAGTGTGACTTTGACCCTGGACCTAGGGACCTGGTTCTTGCGCGCGACACACCGTCTCACCATGTTTAACACTTGTGCCAATTTACTTTAAATTCATTCCATGCTGGACAAAATTATGCTCCGGACAGGGATAGAAGTCTAAAATTCTTATATTTTACCTTTGACCTTTAAGTGTGACCTTGGACCTAGGAACTTGGTTCATGCGCGCTACACACCGTCTCATTATGCTTAACAGTTCTGCCAAGTTATTTGAAAATCCTCCAATGCTGTACAAAGTTATTGTCCGGACAAGAATCCGAACATACGTACATACGTCCATACGTACACACGTACGTACTTACGTACCCACGGACAGGGTAAACTCTATATCCCCCCCACATCATTGATGGTGGGGGCATAAAAATTAAAATATGTTTACATTTCAGAACTATTTAGCAAACAAGCTTGGTACTAACCTAGAGAAATTCGTCGTAACAAACTAATTTAAAAAGGATAAAACATTGATTGGTCTAGTATATCTTTGATCGACTACTTATTGTAAGTAACAAGGAGGTTAAATATAGTCTTCTGTGATTGATCTTATATTCGACAAATATTTTATTACATATAAAACGGTGAATGATTGTATTCTTACCCATATGTCGTATAGTCTGGTGAAAGCTCGCACGGTCCTCCAAACATCATCGCCTGACAAGACAAGACAATTTATTTCGTAATAAAAGGCCTCTGGCCAAAAATACAAAATACATGTCAGTCAAAATATAATGAAAGAGTTGTGATTTGTTTCTATACTTTTTGTTCGTTTACGTTCTGTCTCCTAGCTTCTTCTGTGACTATAGGCGTCATAAAGGCCCATGTTTACTGTTGCACAACAATAAGTCATGGTAAGACACTTTGTTACCAATTATGCCATTATTTTGCGCCTCTTCTCTATAAAGTTACAGCTTAACATGTGGTTTATTTGGAACATACAACAAAGTATCCACAATGTATTGTTATTATTGTCAACATAAAGCATTAATGACCCTCTCTACGTTTCAATACATTTAAAAGATATACAAGTAATATATGTGTAGGCCATGGACCGGAAATCATTAATTTTATATAACAAAACAATGTATGTTTAAACAATTTCAATAAATTAAGCAATGCTATCGGTTTGAGCTTATTGTCATTTTAACGTTTCTATCAAAGCGCTCAACGCAGTGGCCCCACGTTTACGAAGGATTAAATACACGATCAAGATCAATCTTAGCTGATCTTGATCTTCTAGCTCAGCTGAGCTGATTCTCAAATATTTGATATTAAATTAACTATTTGTCTAGATAGAATAACATTACATTTTGTGTGGTTTTGAGTTCAATATTCACATCAAATTGCGAATGTGCGCTGACCGGAGTTCAGAATTATGAATAGTATATATTTGACATACAAATACAATTAATCCAGATTTTAATTGATTGCCGTTATTGAGCCTGATCCTGAAATATCTGCCTCAAGTTATACTGAACTCGAAAATCGGGCTTAACTTTTTCTGTGAACACGGGGCCTGGAGTGCGTCCCTGTTTTGGAAGAGTAAGAAGAGTTCAGCAATATCAATTGCTAAGTTCTAGATGTAAATAGTAATACAAATAAAAATGCTTATTTAGTAAGGATTGCTTACAATGATTTCCTTGTTCACTGGTCTAATCCAGTGTTTATTTGTGTTCCAAATTAATTCAAATATTTTAGTACTTTTGAATCTGTTAACATGCATGTTTAGTAGGAAATGCTTACAATGATTTCCTTGTTCACTGGTCCAATCCAGTGTTTATGTGTGTTCCCAATTAATTGTTTGTCTATATAGCAATATGGACTGTACAACACGTACAACACGATGTGGATAACTAGAAGTATAAGGATTACAAGCCCAACAACTTGTAGGTCAATGTGTTGTAACTTACGATGACTAGTGTTGCCATAGAAACGTTGTTAAGTGGTGTTACTGGAGCTCTGATAGACGACAATCCGTGTGATCTGTATCCGGTTTATCCAGAAGGGTAAGATGTATTTTCATCATTCTTGTATGAACACCATTCAGCAAATATACTACTATAGTAAGTCATGGACATCTTACATGCAGATTTTCTAGAACACTTCACAGTTATATTATTTTCTATTGACAGACTCTTGTTCGATTAATTCGAACAACAACACAAATAACTCTAATATACATCCTTAACAATGTGTATGTCATTTCTGGTTCGAATACAGAGACGCGAGCGTCATTGCAAGTTGACATTACTTGTCCAAAGTGAAATTTGACACCTCAAAGTGTACATTGTAAAGCTAAAACATTGGAGATATTGTTAAAATGTTTGTCCTTCCTTTAAAATATATTCCTTGCATATGTCTTCATAAAAGAATAGTTTTTAAATCATGTATTTTGTAGGTTTTGTAAATAACGTGATCTGTTAATATACATATTGTTGAGCTGGACAAACCAGACCTAGAACTAATATTGTTGGATCATATTTAATACAAACCAATATGTCCAATTTTGTTAACTTTTACTAACACCTTGCAAATTAAAACTATGCAACATACCTAACCAAATACATACCGCAAGATAGCTGTGTACCCAGTAGCCAATTTGTACTCCATCAAGGTCGCCTATTATTTAGTTTCGGATAGGGGGTCTAACATGGAAAAGTACACCAATTTAACAATCATTGAATTACTTTATAATAAGTGATGGAAATCTACCCGATATATGTGACTCTCCAGTTCCCAGACTAAACTGTGTATCTGCACTTATATAACTAGTAATTATGTTCCTATGTATATTATTCAAAATGTTGTGTTTCTTTTCTTTCTACTGCCAACTATTGTATTGTATACTTCATTTGCCATGTTAAATGGTATGAATGAATAAGCGGTATTTGACTTGACTTGACTTGAACAGTATTATACCGATCTTCATTATGCGGGTATTCTGAAAAACATTCAATACGAATCTCATCTTCTCGTGGGTCACGATTACAAGACTGGGTATCACCTAGCATCTGTTTACAAGCATAAACGCTCATAACCACACTCTGATATGTTTCAAGGAGGCAGTAACTTCTGACACAGCTATCAACTTGACTGTCCCAGGGGCTTGTATTAACAGCTCATTTTGGTGGGTCTACCCCCGGGGCACGGTGACCCTGTATTACCATGACTACCAGCGATCCACCACTGTCTGCCTCACAGGAGGTGCCGGGGGCAGCTTCTTCACAATCATAGATATCACGCCAGGCGATGACCACGTTCAACTGCCAAGACTTCATCGCAGCGGTAACTAGCATACAATGTGTTCTACACATTATTTTACAATACTATATCAGAGAAAATGGTATTCGATCAAATACTGCTCTGCCCTTTGATTAACACAAATTCATACTGCACGTAGTGAGACAAACGTTTTAAATATCATGTTGTATATACAATTAAATCAATATCATATAATATGATAATGATAGTTCTATGATCATGATACAAACATGTTTTCGTATAAATTTGGTTACGCCTACGTTTATCCCATGACATTCTCGATACATTTCCGTTCGTCGTGCCCATCTCACTTTGTGCTACCATGGCCTTGCGTACTAACAACGTGTACCAGAGTTGTATTGTTTGTGACACGTGTTAATGATATCTTAAAATTATCAAAATGTGTTATCAAAGCTTTACGATATATTACATTGGGTTACTGGTACTTACTTTAAGTGTTATCGGGTGTTTAAGGGTACAATTCACACGACAAATCGACATTTTTTTTTTCACATATTCACATAGTCCCAACAGAAAATTGCAATTTATATAAAGAAGCTTACTAACACTGTTGTGAAAAAAATATTATGTCAAATAATGTGTCATGAATGGAAAAGAAACATATAATTTGACATCGTTTAAACTATGAAGATTTGTAACAAAAAATTATAAAATAACACGAATATTTTTGTTCTTTTCGTTGATGTTCTTTCAAACTCATTTATTACTTACACATAGCGAAAACACTACATGCTAAATTTTGTAAATCAATCTTGGTTAGCATAACATACATTTTCAAGACGTCGAAGGTTCACTAATTAGTTAGTTTGTTATGCTGATCTTCAATGCGTTATGAATGTTTTCACACCTTTTAACATGATTCTTATTAATGTTAATTAATTTTACTGTAAACACAAGTATGGTATATTAAGAAAATAATATAAAATGGGCTTAAATATTTGTAATGTAAAATAGCAAACAAAGATACGTGCTAGACAATAATGGAAAGCGTCAATCAAATGGGATAACACGCGCAAAGACATATTTAGAAATCAGTTTTTGATACAAAGAACTCACTTGATCAGCTGACCACTAATTTGCGTAATAAAGGTATTGAAGAGACAATATTTCAATTTCCTGATCTTATACGCACAGCTCGATCGAAATATTTGGTAAACAAATAAAACAGTCATTTCATCGAAAAAATCGTGGTTTAACAAGAAATGTTGTGCTGCGCGGAAAGAATTTAACAAATCTATAAATAAATTCGTGCGGACGCGGAATAAATAAAGTTAGAATTTATTAATGAACAGCGATACTTTAATAATATAAAAGTTAAACATAACATGTTTCATATCTAAAGAAAGCTGTCGTATAAGCAAACTAGCAAAAAGGAATTCAAAATCGTTTTGGACACATGTTGGAAAGTATTATAAGCAAAATAATAATAACCCCACAAAATATACCGATCGACGAATTATACATGTACAATCATTTAACGAACTGTGCGGAGTACCAACAACTGACACTGCCGCGCAAACACCGAGTAGATCTAATTTATTTGAGGATATATACGACACCGACCTAGATCTCCAATTCAGTGAAGCAGAAATAAAAGATACTGTATTTTCTCAAAACGTAATATAAGTTCGTTAAAACGTATCTGTAGTAATTACTATTTCGTAATTACGAAATAAAAAAGCGTGTCCTGTGAAATTAGGGGCACCGTTCATAAGCAGTTTAATCAGTGTACAATATATAATTAAAACCATTATGATTGCGAAGATTTGTAATTCAAACTATTATGACTGCGAAGGTTTGTAATTTAAACTATTATGAATGCGAAGGTTTGTAATTAAAACTATTATGATTGCGAAGGTTTGTAATTAAAACCATTATGATTGCGAAGGTTTGTAATTAAAACTATTATGATTGCGAAGGTTTGTAATTAAAACCATTATGATTGCGAAGGTTTGTAATTGAAACTATTATGATTGCTAATATTTGTAATTAAGACTATTATGATTGCGAAGATTTGTAATTAAAACTATTATGATTACGAAGATGTTGTAGATAAAGTCACAGTTATACACAGACTTATCTTTGGTATTTGCACGCTATGGCTACAATTTTTACGGGTTGCCGAAAAAACCCGTATTCGCGGGTCAAAAAAATAACCGCGATTCCGGGCCAAAGTTGTCGTTTACGGTACCGGGTCGGACCTCCATTTTTCGAATAGGTAGATCGCTGTGTAAAGTTGTGAACGCAGTAAAATTTATTTCGGGATGAATATAATATGATTTCGTGGTCGTACAGAACTCTGGTTTCTATATAATAAGAATTTTATCATATGGGCTACATACAACCTTTGTACACGCAGATTGTTAAAGTTGTGTTAGACATTTTTTGAAAACATAACTTTGCCTTACCCTTAATACTGAAAACGTTTGTTTGCCAGTATGTGCTCCGGTTATTTTCAATCATAGATTTATTCCCATCTCTGAATGAGGGAAGCTTTGTTCCTGTTTGAAAGTTCAATTGTTACTGGACTTTTTTTTTATCTACTGTACTTTTTTATCTTTCTAGCCAGTGAATGATGATTTAAGAATGATATTTTTGTCGTTCATGACTAACATTTGCTGATTACTATGAAGAATGCGGTAAGTACTAAATAAAGGAATTTTTTGTGTGAAGTATTCAGTAATAATATGAAAAATCGTTATATCTGACTAGTCTGACATGTAATGCTGTAAAGAAAAAGGTGTTTGAATGTAGTTTAACTTTTTTTTAGAATTAACTTGTTTAGTACCCGAAATTACCCGAACTTTGAAATTTTGACCCGGCGACACGACCCGAAGAAAATTGTGGATCCGTTGGAGCCGTATTGTACACAACCATTTGTAATACTTATACGCAAAAGGAAACCAACGAACAAAATGAACTCGAGTAATGCTATTTATTTTCGCTGTATCACTCATAATACTTGTATACCATTTTGCTAATAATCCACATAATGTATATGCAATCATAATACGTGTATACCATTTTGCTAATAATCCACATAATATATATGCACTCATAATACGTGTATACCATTTTGCTAATAATCAACATAATATATATGCAATCATAAAACGTGTATACCATTTTGCTAATAATCAACATAATATATGCAATCATAATACGCGTATACCATTTTGCTAATAATCAACATAATATATGCAATCATAATACGTGTATTCCATTTTGCTAATAATCCATATAATATATAAGCAATCAAAATACTTGCATATTATTGTACTAATAATGCTACATATATTACAATCTGTTATGATTACGTTTAGGTCTGTGTACCTTTAAACTAAACAAATAACAACTATCCCTGTAATGTAAGTAACACAAAACGTGGATGTAGATTGCAACTGGTGACTTGTGCGACGTATATGCACCGTGTTGTTATAAAATAATTGAGGCGTGTCGTGAGAAAACCGGGTTTAATGCACGTGCTTAAAGTGTCCTCCCGGATCAGCCTGTGCTATCCGTACAGGCTATTCCAGGACGGCACTTTCCGCTTACAGTGGATTTATGTTTAGAAGAGACTTCCTTGAAACAGAAATTACCATAAAAATTACGCACATGCATTAAGCCCGGTTTTCCCACGACATGTCTCAATTATATACATATATATGTGACGTACTTGTCATTCAAACGTTAGAGTTTAAACCTCAGTTTATGTTCCATTTCTTACTTAAAATTGTAAACAAAGATATGACAGACATTAGGCCTTATCGTTATGGCAGTAGGATACCACGAATAACAACGAAACTAATTATAACTACAGTTTACATTACATATATTAGGATTCTGTCACTGCACTTGGTTATACGTTGAAGAACGTTTGTGATATAAACGCAGCTATGTTTAGGGTTACGTGCGTGTACGGTCTGTTCGTTGTTTCTGGGGCCATGCTGTTTGGAGGACCATGTGACCTGTCGCCCGTCTACCAGTCAGGGTAAGTTACACATATACATTTCACAATTCGATATTATGTCAGTATTTGTCGTTATGAATATCTTCTAGCTGTTACTGCCTTGCAAATTACCTAAAGCGAAGCATTTAAATATACGAGGCGTGTCGTGGAATACCCGGGTTTAATGCCTGTACGTAAAGTGTCGTCCTGGATTAGCCTGTGCTTTTCACTTTCATGTTTTTTTCTGTTTCAAGGAAGTCTCTTCTGAACATAAATCCACTGTAGGCGGAAAGTGTCGTCCCGGATAAGCCTGTTCGGACTGTAAAGGCTAATCCAGGACGACACCTTTTTCGCACATACATAAAGCCCGTGTTTCCCACGACACGCCTCATTATTACATTTAACAGTCTGCAAATAACATAATTATTGCATGTCGTGCAAGGGACATTCATGTATAATTTTCAGTACAGTTGCAAGTTACCCAATTTATATCGATGTATGTAATTGTAAACTCAAAACAAAAGAACACTAATGTCTACATACAATTTTGTGTTTAAACAAATTTAATTCCCCAATACAATAAACTAAAAACAAATTGCTTTATTGAAAAAAAAACGCCACTTTAAGAATCCCAGACGATCCCAACTGGACATCCAAGATCCCTGTCCCAAAGTCCTGTATGAACGGTACATTTCGCTGGGACTACCCGCGGGGAAATGCGGTCCTGCTTTTTGAGGACTACGGGTGGCCGACCATGGCGTGCTTCCGAGATTCCCTCGGGGGCGGCTCTTTCAACATCACTGACGTCACTCCGGGTCATCACATGACGCAGCTTCCGAATATTGAATGGGGTAGCGGTAAAGATAGGACGCATATTTTACCATTTTATCAATACAAACATGAACATATCCATGGCGTTTTAGCTTTAATCAGTTATTCAGTTCAACAGGAAGGTAACTACAAATCTATGTCAGAGATATATCATTCAAATGTTTACGGAATCATCCAAGTTGCTTTGAGTCCATAACTTTTAATTGGTTATGGTGTACATAGTTAACGCACCTGTACTAAATGCTGTATGTAGCCGTTAAAAACGATTACAAAATCAACTCCATGTAATAGTCCTCTAGATATAGAATCATACATATCTATATACGAAATTTTCATTTCTCTGCAGACAAGAGCGTATGTACGGCCCCCTCCCCGAGGCCCCTGGAGATCCGCGTGGACGCTCCGGAGATGATGGTCTATATGGGCGAGTTCGCTTACTTCCTCCAGTTCTCTTGAATAATGTCATTTTGAATAAACTGTATATACATACTTTATAAAGTGTATTTTAGCTCACCTGAGCACGAAGTCCTCGGTGAGCTCTTGGGATAGGGGACCTCTCCGGCGTCGTCCGTCCTTCCGTCGTCAAGGTGCCGTCATCAATTTGGAACTTTATCGCGATAAAGACTACATTTTTTGTTCAATCTTGACCCAAATTGTACAGATTGTGTATGACCATAAAATCTTGCACGAGTTCGATGATGGGCCCAATCGGACCAGTAACACCAGAGTTATTGCCCCTTTTTCATGCAAAAAGCGCAAATGTGCCCTTTTGCAACGTTAAGACGTTATTTTCCGTCCAATCTTAACAAAACTTTCGTAGTTTGTGTATGACCATCAGATCTCAGCAGACGCCAAAAATGGGCGTTATTGCCCTTTGTTTATTAAAAAAATATACAAAAATGGACATTATTCAGGATAGGGAGAGACATTTTTCATCCAATCTTCACCAATCTTGCACAGTTTGTCTATTACCCTGAGATTACGGTTGAAGTCGAATATAAGCAAGATCGAACCAGAAACACCACAGTTTGTCTATGAGCATAAGATTAAAGGTGAAGTCGAATATAAGCAAGATTAGACCAGAAACACCAGAGTTATTGCTATTTGTTTGTGAAAAAATATGCAAAAATGGACATTACTCAGTATAGAGATTTCATTTTTCATCCTATCTTCACCAGTCGTGTACAGTTTGTATATGAACGTAAGACTACAGGTGAAGTCGAATATAAGCATGATCGGGCCAGAAACACCAGAGTTGTTGTCCCTTGTTTTTGGAAAAAAACATCAACAAGTTATCAATGATTGGCTTGCACACACGATTTTTGATTCAATGTTGACCAAACTTACACGGTTTGGGCATGACCATAAAATTGATTGATAAAATTAGATTTCCAACAGTTGCAAGACTTGCATGCAGTTATTTGTACATGCAACTTTTATGTCTTCAGAGCCTGCATTAACATCATTTATCATCAAAGAAAAAGCAAAACGTTACCTTATAGCACAGCTATCGCAATTATCGCATTGCAACTAGTTTTCCAAAACTGTTTGCGAAAAAGACATTAAAATCTACTGTTTGTGCATTTTCCAGAATTGTAAATGACTTAATGAAAAAAGTTCAGGTAAGAATATCGAGAAAAATGATTTGAGAACCATTAGCAAAAAAACGCACGTTCACTACCCAACTCATACTTTAGTTAACCCATTGCACTAACCGATTTTTTAAATCAGAATTTATCCTACCCCCTTTGTGTATTGTTCTGATACCTTAATTTTCAAACCTGTCACAACAGTATGGTCTTCAGGTGAGCGCTTTCGGTCATCATGGCCGTCTTGTTTGTGTTCTTTAGTACCACTGGGCGATAACATAGTATCTCCCTGTAATGAGTACACATAGCTGATATAATTATGATCTTGGTAACATTAATAGTTAACTGAATTAAGTATTGATGCTAAAATTAATGTAAGTAATGGTACCAGTGGCCTTTGTCTGATGAGCAAAACTACAGCACTGACCAGCTCAATTATAGTTATATATGTAGTAATTAACAAACAAAAGTCATCGATTCCTAATTTTTATTCGCATTGCTACATATATGAGTAAATGAATACATGTTTTACATTTTAGCGCGTGAAATTTAAACTTCACTGTCGGAACTAGAACTTGGTCAGCAAGTACATTATGCAAACACTGCGCTAGAAGTATTGCCAATGTTGTACTAGAACAAAACTCTGTATAAATTAAGTATGTCAACAACACATCAACGGTTAGAATGCCCCAAATATTAGACATAACATCGGAATAGCGTCATTGAACACGAGTCGTTGATGTTGTTAGTGCGAATTCTTATCTGAATTGCAGATATAGATATCATTTAACACCAATATTGAGAACATTGCAAGCTTATAAAAGTAGTTAAATTGTACACACTTGTTGTAGAGGCCTGTAAGGTTATACATTAGAAATGGTACTCTGGATAATTACTAACGTTGCTATGGTAACGTTGTTGCTTGGTAACGGTCAGGCGATGCTGTTTGGAGGACCGTGCGATCTTTCACCAGACTATACCAAAGATGGGTAAGAATACAATCGTTCACCGTGTTATATGTCATAAAATATTTGTCGAATGTAAGGTCAATCACAGCAGACTATATTTAACCTCCTTGTTACTTACGATAAGTATTCGATCAAAGATATACTAGAAGAATCAATGTTTTTATCTTTTTCAATTAGTTTGTTACGACGAATTTCTACAGGTTAACACCAAGCTTGTTTGTTAAATAGTTCTGAAATGCAAACATATTAAAAATTTTATTAAATGAGAAATAATTTGCAAACTATATAAATAGTTCTTCTGTCGAATAAATTTAGTTGTTTTTGTCAGATATATGGTACAAACAAGTAACAAATTAATGAACAAAATAAATTATAAGTTTATACTTGCAAATGTTCATGCAGGTACCCTGACAGATCCAGCTGGGTGTTCAAGATCGATGTTCCGGATGAGTGCCTCAACGGCACCTTCCGCTGGGACGCCCCAGGCGGACGGACAAACCTGTATTTCAGAGACTTTGGCTATCCCGCTGCCGCATGCTTCCAGGAGTTGATTGGCGGCAACATTTTCAACATCACTGACATCACGTACGGTCATGGTAATACACAGCTGCCTAGACTTCACAGGAACAGCGGTGAGTTGTCCCTGCTTGTAGTATGAGGGTCATAATTGCCTTTCTTGTGGTATTGGTATCGGAACCCGTCTACCATAGGTAACAAGCAGCTGCCTAGACTTCTCAGGAACAGCTGAGAGTTGTCCCTGCTTGTAGTATGAGGGTCATAAGGCCCATTCGTTTGGTCGCCTTATTGGTATCGGAACCCGTCTACCATATGTTGTTATACTTGTGTATTACCTAGTTGCCCTGTGATTACCAGTCCGGGGCTCACGAGTAACATCTGGACACGAGTTTAACAAGAGCTGTCAGAGGACAGCGCGCTTGACTATTGGAAATATTTCAGTTGGTACATATTTTGGAAAGTGGAAGGGGTATACACATTTGTTGAAATACAAAGCTGAGTGCAGTTTAGAAATTATTAGACTTTTGAATAAAACCTTTACACTGAAAATCTATGTGAAAAGGGGGCATAACTCTATCAAAATACAAAACAGGGTTATGTGGACTGTGGTACCTGTTGCTGTAGTTGATGACAAAGGTATATTCCAAGTTTAAGTGAATAACCTAATGTATTAAGATCTGAAGTTATAAAATTTTGAATAAAAACTTAAACCTGAATTTCTATGTGAAAAGGGAGATAACTATGCCAAAATACAAAACATGGTTATGGGGAATGTTGTACTTGACGTTGGAGTCTATGACACATTTAAAGGTACATTCCAAGTTTCAAGTGAATAAATTGTGTAATTTTGAAGTTGTAAGACTTTTACATATAATATTTAATCAGAAATTATATGTGAAAAAGAGACATAAATCTGTCTAAATACAAATCATAGTTGGAGAAGTTTCACTTGATGAGTTGATAACAAAGGTACATTTCAAGTTTCAAGTGAAAACTTTTTTTTTGTAGTTTTGCAGTCACAAGACTTTTGAATATAAGCTTTAACCAGAAAATCTATGTGAAAAAGGGGCATAACTCTGTCAAATACAAAACTGATTTGGGGAACTTTGCATCTAATTCTGGAGTTGATGACAAAGGTATATTCCAAGTTGAAAGTGAATTACTTATGTAGTTTGGAAGTTACAAGACTTTTGAATATAAACGTTAACCAAGTTGAGCTACAATGATGTTAAAAAAATCGGAGAAATTAATATGTTCTGAAATATACATATTTTGTGACGACTAAATGCTTGCGATAATGAAATACACGATGATTGGAGAACTTGAGTGTATGTGTAGCTCTTTGTAAATTGCAGAAGCCATCGTGTGCACGAACTCCTCTACCATTTCGCTGGTGATACAGGTGTCTGCCCAGCCCAACATGTACTACGTGGGCGAGTTCTCGTTCATGGTCAGGTTCCCATGAGAACTGTCAGATGGCGTCACAGAGGGTACAGTACCGTACGTGTAACTAACGTCGCAGACGCAGAATTCAACCCGCTTAATAAAAGAAAATTATTCAGTTAACTTTGTTGTATTCGCAAATGTTCACAATGTTTCAAATGATGTTAATGATTGTACTGTGATGATTAATGATATTAATTAAAAAATGTTCTACGTATTTTGTTACAAATTCTGTAAATGTATTGCACATTCACAATTCCCAGGAAAATGTTTCAACGCATGACTAAATATCTAGTGAGTATTACATCATTTTATATTACATTCAATATACAATATTAAAGATATAGCAACTAAACACAAATTGATAAATACACAATATGATTTTATGTTCAAATTCTGATCTAAAAATTGCATCTTAGACTTAAACTTGTGCCGAGTCGTCGAATTCGTTCAAATGTCCATGTTGCCTTACTGATATATTATAAATGTAATACCCTGGAAATTATAAATATGTAAGGTGGTTTCTTCATTCACTCTTTATGGTGGCATAGCACTGCCATACAACAACCACTTAAGGATCGCGAAAACCTTCGCGTTAACTACTTTGCGTTCGCGAACAGATTGTGTTACCACTTATTTATTATGATATTTATCTGGATATCTGCGAATGTGCCCATAACTGACATTATATACATTTCCTTGGGGTTGCGAGGTCTTCCGAAGTATCTTACCAACACGAATATTATCATGATAATTATCTGAATACGCGAATCTTAACTAGATAATATTCGTATTACCTTTTAATTTGTCCGCGAGGCCTTCCGCATTATCTTATTTACACGAATATTATCATGTTAATTATTTGACAACGAAAATCTTAACTTGGTAATATTCGTGTTACCACTTAATTCGGTGCGAGGTCTTCATTCACTTGCTCACACGAATACTATCATGATAATTATCTGACAACGCGAATGTTAACTAGATAATATTTGTCTTACCACCTAATTTGTGAGCGAGGTCTTCCGCATTATCTTACTACCACGAATATTATCCTGATTATTATCTTACAACGCAAACCTTATCTAGTTAACATTCGCGATACCACTTAATGTTCATGTATCGCAAATAAGGAAATTCTTACCTTATATTCTACTTAAGTCAAAATTTCAAATACCATTTTCTACATTAAAATCATTTGAAATATGGTTAAATTATAAGCATCTGTTTATTCTTAACCAGAATAAAACATTTTGATACAAAATACACTTTAGATGAAACCGCCAAAGACTTAAGGAATTTTATGATTTTAAGAAATTTACTTAAAAGTTTTCACTAAGGAGCTTTGAGGATACGCACCCAGTTCTATGCAACCATATAACTCTTCCAATGTTGATTGTAACGTTTTTACCAATGCATGTACTTGGGACACATGGAAATAACTTCCCAGTCATGTATTATTCAAAACATGTTATACACTGTCCATTATCTTGTCTTGGTGATTGAAATATCGCCATTTGTGTCACTGTGTTCTTAATATTCATAGTGTAACATAAAGGAATACAATCATTATTTTATATGACTAAATGTAATCATTGAAATCTCCGTTTATTTGCAATAACTACATGTTGACCCAGTACGCCTTTCAGTAGATGAACCAAATTTCTCAGTCTTGTTCCAACACCTTTACTCAGCGATGAAGCAGAATTCCGACAATTCCTTCATAAAAGTTCCAAATCTGTTTTTTATTCCGTTTACCAAATGACATTGGCTTGAGTATCCGTACCATTCAACAAACACAAAATCGCTCGAGGATTTCTGACCTCGGGGGTAGTAATTCATGTTCAGACATCCAATGGTTTCGGATACTAGTGCACAGCGATAGTATATACGTTCGAATTTGTTCTTAATGGATCCATCATATACTGCCCTTACCGATATATGGCGGCTAGTGTTGCCCTTTTAACTGCCTATATGGCAGATCCGTGATTAATCTAAAGCAAGAAAACATATTGTGAATACGCGAAAAAATTAACAACCATTAATAACCGACTTCAACGAAATTAGCGTTGAAATAAACGTAACCGTTTTAACATCCACTTCCATATAAATGTTACTATCAATTTTGTTTGAAGTCCGGTACAAATGTTATCTGATACGAAAACAATAAATCACAATCACTCGTTTAAGTAAGCATGCTTGCGGTTTTCTGTGAATCTCTAATCATATCGCCATCCATCATTTACTTACTAACACATTATGACCTCACTTTTAAGTATATACTTCTGCCGTAAAAAAGTGTGCCTATCCTTTATCCATTCCATATGTAAGAAACTGTATTTTAAACGCAGCTTTTTTCAGGACAAGACAAGACAATTTAGTTGATAATAAAATGCCTCTGGCCAAAAATACAAAATACATGTCAGTCAAAATATAATGAAATAGTTGTGATTTGTTTATGTACTTTTTGCATAAGGTTCGTGTACGTTCTGTCTCCTAGCTGTTTCTGTGACTGTAGGAGTCATAGAGGCCCATGTAAACTGTTGCACACAAATACGTTATGGTAAGACACTTTGTTACCAATTATGCCATTATTTTGCGCCTCTTCGCTATGAATTTACAGCTTAACATGTGATTTATTTGGAACATACAACAAAGTATCCACAATGTATTGTTATTATTGACAACATAAAGCATAAATGACCTTCCCTATTTAAGACATTTAAAAGATACACAAATAATATATTTGTAGGCCATGGAAACGAAATTATTTACTTTATATAACAAAACAATTTATTTTAAACAATTTCAATTAATTCAGTTTCAAAAGGATTAACTACACGACCAAGATCAATCTTAGCCGATCTTAATTTTCTAGCTCAGTTGAGCAGATTTTCAAATATATGATATTGAATTAACTATTTGTCTGGATAGAATAACGTTACATTTGTGTGGTTTTGATTTCAATATTCACATCAAATTGCAAATGTGCGCTGACCGGAGTTCAGAATTATGAATAGTACATATTTGACATACAAATACAATTAATCCAGATTTTTAGTGAACACCGTTATTGAGCCTGATCCTGAAATTTCTGGCTCAAGTTATACTGAACCTGAAAATCGGGCTTGTCCTGTGAACACGGGCCTGGAGTTCGTCCCTGTTGTACAAGGGTAAGAACAGTTCAGTAATATAAATTGCTAAGTTCTAGATGTAAATAGTAATAAAAATGCTTATTTAGTAAGGATTGCTTACAATGATTTCCTTGTTCACTGGTCCAATCCAGTGTTTATTTGTGTTCCAAATCAATTCAAATATTTTAGTACTTTTGAATCTGTTTACGTACTTGTTCAGTAACAAATGCTTACAAACATTCCCTTGTTCACTGGTCCAATCCAGTGTTTATGTGTGTTCCAAATTAAGTTCTTGTCTAGATAGCAATATGGACTGTACAACACGTACAACACGATGTGGATAACTAGAAGTATAAGGACTACAAGCCCAACAACTTGTAGGTCAAAGTGTTGTAACTTACGATGACTAGGGTTGCCATAGTAACGTTGTTAATTGGTGTTACTAGAGCTCTGATATACAACAATCCGTGTGATCTGTATCCGGTTTATCCAGAAGGGTAAGATGTATTCATCATTCTTGTATGAACACCATTCAGCAAATATACTACTATAGTAAGTCATGGACATCTTACATGCAGATTTTCTAGAACACTTCACAGTTATATTATTTTTTATTGACAGACTCATGTTCGAATAATTCGAACAACAACACAAATAACTCTAATATACATCCTTAACAATGTTTATGCCATTTCTGGTTCGAATCTAGAGACGCGAGCGTCATGACAAGTTGCCATTACCTGTCCAAAGTGAAATTTGACACCTCAACAGTATCATACCGATCTTCATTATGTGGGTATTCTGAAATACATTCACTACGAATCTCATCTTCTCGTGTGTCACGATTACATGACTGGGTATCATCTGCTTCCGAGTATAAACGCTCATAACCACACTCTGATATGTTACAGGGAGGAAGTGACTCTTGGCACGGCTATCAACTTGACCGTCCCACGGGCTTGTATTAACGGCTCATTTTGGTGGGACTACCCCCGGGGCACCGTGACCCTGTATTACCATGACTACCAGCGACCCACCGCTGTCTGCCTCACAGGAGGTGCCGGGGGCAGCTTCTTCACAATCATAGATATCACGCCAGGCGATGACCACGTTCAACTGCCGAGCCTTCATCGCGATGGTAATTAGCATATTTTACAATGCTATGTCAGAGAAAATGGTATTCGATCATATACTGCTCTGCCCTTTGAGTTACAAAATTTCAAACTGCACGTAGTGAGACAAACGTTTTCAAATATCATGTTGTATATACAATTAAATCAATATCATATAATTTAATAATTATAGTTCTATGACCATGATACAAACATGTTTTCGTTTATATTTTGTTACGCCTACGTTTATCCCATGACATTCTCGATACATTTCCGTTCCTCGTGCCCATCTCACTTTGTGCTACCATGGCCTTACGTACTTACAACGTATACCAGAGTTGTAAAGTTTGTGACACGTGTTAATGATATCTTACATTATAAAAATGTGTCATCAAAGCTATATTACATTGGGTTACCGGCACTTACTTTATCGGGTGTTTACGGGTGCGATTCACGTGGCAAACCGACAATTTTCCCTTTGTTTTCAAAGATTTACACATTTCCAAACGAAAGTAGCATTATCTTTTCAGAAGCGAAGTAACACTATATTGTCATAAAAATATATGTCAAATAATGTGTCATTAATGGAAAAGAAACATATAATTTTAAATGGTTTAATTATGAAGCATTTGTAACAAAAAATGATAAAATAACACGAGCGTTTTTTTTTCGTTGATGTTCTGCCAAACACACACATTTATTACTTACACATAGCAAACACACTATCTGCTAAATTTTGTAATTCAATCTGGGTTAGCACATTATACATTTTCAAGATGTCGAAGGTTCAAGCCCCAGCAGATTCATAATTTGTTTTTGTTGTTTTCTGATTTTCGTTATCTACAGCTAAAACGTTTTATAACATTTTTCAAAAATACGAAAATCGGTTAGTAATGCCCTTTAAGTTACTACATTCTATTCTATATAACATAATCTAGTTTTTATCAGAACGATGCTTTATAAATGACGCTTGCACATTTCTATACAATGAATAACGTTATAAAAGACAAACATTTTTTTTAAAGAACCAACTTGTAATGCCATGCATATAGTTCGTCAAAAAATGAACGCTAAGCTGATTATTCTAATATTTCAGCGAAGGAGTGCACGAAGTACTCAACAGCAAATCCTCTGATCATCCAGGTGCAAGCGCCAACATGGCAGCCATATATGGGCGCTTTCACGTTCAAACTGGAATTCTACAAAACCTTGTATTTCACCGAACCGCCACCATCTTTATAACCGTGTCCGTACCAATTGATTGAAAATACAATATAAATTATAAATCCATGCATTAATATTACTATATTTGAAAGGACTTGTTTTCGATCATTGAACATGTAAAGAATCCAATAACACGCAACATCACTCTGGCCCTATGCCTACGAACCTTCTCAATCTCAAACTGAGTCTTAACTATAAATATTGACCAATGAAATCCGTTGTTACATACCTGTTTTGAATTCTATTGGCTAATGATTTTAAGTTAAGACTAAATTATTGACCAATGAAACCCGTTATTACATACCAGTTTTGAATTCTATTGGCTAATAATTTTAAGTTAAGACTAAGTTTGAGATTGAGAACTTTCGTAGTCATGGGGCCTGACCTTATCACATGCAAAGTCTAGCGTGTTGACACCCAATCCCCTAGCAGAGTTGTCGCTGGTTGCTCTCACCATACACCTCTGCAATGGACTCACTGACAAGACTCTTGTCAAAACGGAAGAAAACATGTATTGAACGCACATTAATGTTGATTTTTAGGACCACAAGCAAAGAAATAAAGAACAAATGGCTTTTAAATTATCATAAAAATGGGAATTATTTTTCTATTATTGGAACTATTTTCATAGCATATGGAATCAGCAAAGCAAAATGTTAGTTGAACAACAACTACGGTGGGACGCAATTGTTTCAATTACTGTCTGTAATTAAATATATCGATAACATAATATAATTATGCCTTCATTTATAATATAAAACATGTATTTTAGTGTATATTATAAATTAAGTCTGTGCGTCATAAGATACATATAAACACTTACATTGGGGCACATATAAATAACTGTAGAAAACACGTATATCAGTTGTAAATATTAACAGAGAATAAATTTACAATATACATTAAAATCACAACTATACAGAAATACTGTTATAGATTTACAACTAGTATAGAAAAGTACAAAATATATAGTGTAAGTTTAAAAGTTCAAAAGAGTGACTCACAACAAAAATACTTCACGTTGTTAGTACGTACTTGACCAAGATAGCACTAAGTGAGGTATCTCAGCACGATAGCACTAAGTGAGGTATCTCAGCACGAGGTACGGAAATATATCGAGAATGTCATGGGATAAACGTAGGCCTAAAATATAAACGAACAAATGTTTGTATCATGGTCATAGAACTGTCATTATCAAATTATATGATATTGATACTACTACTACTAGTACAACAACAACTACTACTATTCCTACTAGTAATAGTACTACTACTATAATCAATAATATAAAACAAAGAACTACTACTAGTACTACTACTACTACAAAGAACTACTACTACGAAAATACTACTACTACTACTACTACTACTACTACTACTACTACTACTACTACTACTACTACTACTACTACTACTACTACTACTACTACTACTACTACTACTACTACTACTACTACTACTACTACTACTACTACTACTACTACTACTACTACTTATACTATTATTACTACTACTACTACTACTACTACTACTACTACTACTACTACTACTTAGTAATACATCAATAACTACAACAGCAACAACTACTACTACTACTACTACTACCAATACTAGAATTACTACTAGTACTACTACTACTACTACTAGTACAACTTAGTACAACAACAAAACCAACAACAACAACAACAACTACTACTACTACTGCTACTACTACTATTACTACTACTACTTCTACTACTACAACTACTACTGCAACTACTATTACTACTACTACTACTACTTCCACTACTAGTACAACTTAGTACAACAACAAGAACAACAAAAACAACAACTACTACTTGTACTACTACTACTTCTACTACTACTACTACTACAGCTACTACTGCAACTACTACTACTACTACTATTATTACTATTTCTACTATGCTTAAATGGTGCCAGTTGTTTTGTCGTTGATTGTTCTAGTACAAACCTATGTAGAAGTTTAGGATGTCAATAACACGTCGCGGTTAGAAGGACCCAAATATAGGCATAGCGTCATTACATTGGAATGCTTATCTGGGGAGTGATATAGACTTCAAAACCCTATTAATTAGAACAAGGCTTGGTTATAAAAGTAATCATAAAAAAATTAGACAGTGTTGGAGAGACCGGCACAATTTTATGTTAGCAATGATATACAGAATAATTACTTTCGGTGCTATGGTAACGTTGTTGCTTGGCAACGGTCGGGCGATGTTGTTTGATGGACCATGCAATCTTTCACCAGATTATACGAAAGATGGGTATGTATACAATAGTTGACTGTTTTTTTTATGTCTTTAAATATTGTTCGAATGTATCGTTAATAACAGTAAACCATATTAAATATTCTTGATACTTCCAATTATTATTTGGACGAAGGTATAGAGAATACATGGTTGGTGCCAGGATGAAGTAAGTTCATCCGGTGAGGCTTAGAAAATAAAAGCAGGACGTGCTTTAGCGAGCCCTATTTTTGTTTTCGGGCAGAACCGGGTTAACTTAATCCTTCCCGGCACCTACCGTGTATTCTATTTCTTCAATTACACATTGGTATATTAGATGGATATATGGAGATATTGTTACATGTGTATATCCTTTTACCGGTATATTGGTTTGCTACAAAAGTGCGTACATGCGTTCTCTATATGAGAACTACGCATGTGTGATATTGTCATTCGTGATGGACACACACGTTCTGAAATGCAAACATATTTCAAATTTTATTGATTTAGTAACAATGTGTACAATATATAAAGAGTTCTTGTGTACCATATAAACAATAGTCATTGTCAGATAGACAGTTTGCACCATTCAACATAATTAACATTACAAAAATATTATCATTCTCTTTTAAAATTGTACTTGCAAATTTTCTTTAAAGGAATCCAGATAGATCCAGCTTGGAGTTCAAGATCAACGTTCCGGATGAGTGCATCAACGGCACCTTTCGCTGGAGCGGCCCTGGCGGACGGACAAACCTGTATTTCAGAGACTTTGGCCACCCGGCCGCCGCGTGCTTCCAGGATTTGATTGGAGGCAACATTTTTAACATCACTGACATCACGTACGGTCATGATAACACGCAGCTGCCTAGACTTCACAGGAACAGCGGTGAGTTGGCCCTGCTAGTAGCAGGAGGATCATTTAGGTCCATTTATTTGCATCCCTATCCTGCTTACCTGTATTACCAGGTGTCTTACTTTTGACCTCTTTATTTGTATGGATACCCTGCTAAGATAGGTTTGTATACTCGTTTTTCACCTAGCCGTCCTTGATGTGGTTACAAGAAAATTTGAGTGACACCAGAAAATTGCTAAAACTATTTCGAGAAATGGATCTATATCTCTCTGAATATATCCATTTTGTCCTGGCTATCTGACTATGATGAAGAAATATGTCCAGTGGGTGGCTGGTTGCCCTGTTTTGGGAACGTAGCATGACTATTGTGTAAATTTCAGCAATCGTCTGCACGAACTCTTCTACCATTGCACTGGTGATACAGGTATCGGCCCAGCCCAACATGTACTACGTAGGCGGGTTCTCGTTCATGGTCAGATTCCCTTGATAACGGTTAGATGACGTCACAGATCCACAAGAACACCATGATGACGTCACCTATACCACAATACATCTCTACGAGGTTAATAATATATGATCACTCTCCTATTTTATATTACGACCAAAAGCCAAACATTCTTCGATTCCATATATGGGATTTACGGAGGCAGTTTATCTGCTCTGGCAGATTTGTCTGTATTTGTGATTCAAATAAATTATTACATACACACAATTTTCTTATTGTATACATTTCAGGCGCGTGTATTGCATATGGAAACATTTTATTTGAATTTCATAGTTCGTGAATACATTTGAAGGTAACTTGAATTGGTGATCTAGACAATATAGATGTACAATGTAATTGTCTTTTACTGAATGGGAATTGTTAAAGGAATGATGAAACATCTGACATTGTACCCTTCTTGATCAATCAGATACCTATTGGCCTACATATCATGCACCTATCAATATTTTCCCCCAGTGGGGGGAGCGGCGGGCATATACGGGACTTTAGACTAAAAGCCATTCCCGACAGGCGGGAATTTGACACGCCGAATGATTGCGGGTCCCGGGAAATATACTTTGTTCGGATTTTAGGTCCCGGTAATACTTGCTACCGGGCCATTTAATACACCAATTAAACATCCGCCGTTGAGGGAATTTAGACAACAATGCTTGACTCTAGGAAGGGGAATTAGATCCCCAAATTACAATTAGTCAAATTTCCCTGGGATTGCCCGCCGCTTCCTCCCCCCCCCCTCCTTGGGGAGAATATTGATCACATGGAGTGTCGTTTTTCAGAGTTCCAGTATACCAATCAGCAACGTTACTTTGTCAACACCAGACATAGCTGCAACGATTTCTTTCGATGAATCGATAATTCGATTATCACTGACCCGATTCGATTGTCGATACTAAACCAAAAATTTCAATTCGTTTTTTATATTATAGATCTATATTTATTGTCATAAACTTGTTAAAGGGACCTGTTCACGATTGACAAATTTAGAATTTTCTAACTGTTTGTCACGGATACCATAAATAAAAGAATATTTTATATAAAGGCTATAGCTCTATATTGAAATAAAGAAATAACATTAGTGACATAGAAATATAGAAAGCGTTTGTAACGCTAAACGATGGAATATAAATTTGCAGTGTGTCTATTGTATTTCGTTGGAATACTTGAACACATTTGATTCACTTACAAAAAGTAAACACTTAGGCCTACACGCTAAACTGTATACTTCGGATTGGCCGTTTTTAGCCCATCATTTATTTCATTATATATACGCAAATACATAGAGAATAACAGGTTACTGCCTAGTCTTGTGTAATATATCAGGTGGGGCTCAGAATAATATAACGGCGAGGCTTGCCGAGCCGTTATTTTATTCGTGACGAACCTGATATATAGTGAATAACAGGTTACTGCCTGTCTTGTGTAATATATCAGATGAGGCTTAGAATAATATAACGGCGAGGCTTGCCGAGCCGTTATTTAAATCGTCCCGAACCTGCTATATTCCACAAGACCAGACAGTAACCTGTTTTTCTATTTATCATACCACGTTTTTCTTAAAATTACAACAAACGAGCTGATTTTTTTTAGATATTTAAAAACTAAGAGCCGCGCTGATTTTTCTGAGCCGGATTTACACGTTCACGTACATGTAGTTATGGATTTCTAAAAGTTGACTGGATAATACCTTATTATTAACATTTCGTAAAGATAAATGAGCTGTTTTCACTACGAATACAAAGGTTACGCACACGTCTATTCATATTATATTGAAAAAGCAAACTGAAATGGATTACAACGGTCAATTTCATCGGAGAACACGAATCGACGAATTGTTTTGAGACATCATTTTCATGATTTTGGAGTTGTGTACTGAAATTGACATTTTGAAGATCGTTTCAATAATAATTATAGCGTGTTCAATTTTTGGTAAAAACATGTTTGAGAATTAATATAAACTAATCCTGTGTAGTGACTTTTAGTGCATTTATTTAAAATGTATTGAAATAACTGTGTATGGATGTTTTATTGTTCCATTGATGACGTCATACCACTACCAAAGTGCGGGTTTATGTGAATATTTAAAAAGTAACGTTTTTGTGATTGATGACGATTAAAAATAACAAAGTATATACGTTCTTGGTATGAAATTGTTTGTTTTGTTAAATCTGATTCATTTTTACTGAAAATGTTGACTTTAGGAGTTGATTTCGAGTAATATGACGTACCTCCAAACATTGACTGATATAAACGTTACAGACCTGATATAAAAATTATATTAGGCACCTTTGTATCAGGCCGATATCAGCATAGTGGTATGATAAAAGCCTATAAGAAGGAAATAGGAATCGAATCAAAATATTCAACTAAATAATATTTGAAATTGAAATCGAATCGAATCGCGGAATGGCTGAATGGTTACATATCTAATCGTTAGTCTGTGTTTACCACAGGGCGACTGAATTCTTTCTGCCGTTGTGCTTGGCAAAATTAAAATGATCCGCATATTGTTTTGTGTGGTACTTTTAAGTTAGGTGTTTGTTTGATTGGATTTTTCGATGTTTTTATAACAGTATTTCAGTCAAATCACGGCGGTCAGTACTCACACTTTTACTGGACAAGCTTAGCCGATCTAAGCGGGGTACGAGTACTAATTGCACATGTATACGTTTGCCAGCAACTGACAACTGCCCTACTTGAATCAGAGGTAGGTGGAGAATGGCCGTAGAAATAATTTCATGACCAATCCCCGCACAAGTTGTGGGTTAGATTAACAGGATGAAATATTATTTGGATCACACATAAAATGAATGGATTTGACGACTGAAAATGGCAACACTGTACTATTTTGATATGCACGTAACCAATTTGACAGTAGGCCTACTATAATATGAATACAACATATATTATTCCCCACCAAGCGAATATGAGTTTGTTTAGTGGTCACCTAAAAACACAGATTACTTCGAGAAACTCAAGTTTCAACCACAACACATGATTAAATTAGTTTCTTTTCAGTAAATATCATTTTTTCGGCTGAAGTTGCAGTTTTTCTTCAATATTTCAAGTGTCTTGCAATGCGAAATGGTTAAGTGGTTAAGAGCCACTCCGGTTTAAAACTACCGTAGGGTATTAGTTATCCGTATTGCCAAGTCATCTACGGACTGTACATCGGCTCGTATACAATTTGCAGAGATACTGAATATCATAATTTTGTAGTAGTACAAACACAAAACAGAGCTTTTTATAATACACGCATACACATAGTTTATTCACAAGTACAAGAATCAAGAAAAATCGAGATAATAAGTGAACGCACCAACGTAAAGCATCATCTCCGGGGCATCCACGCGAATCTCTAGAGATGCTGCCATGGAGGGGGCGGTACATAAGCTCTTGTCTGGAGAGATATCAAATGGATTGTTTATTAGAAACATAAATGTATACAATCCCAAATTCACTTGCTTCGATAAAGTATGGTTGTTTAATAATCGTTTGCCTTTTATTATATATTACTTGATGCGAATACATGCACACTTTACCAGTTGGAAGCAACCGACTAAAGATTTGGTAGTCATATGAGCATTCTTTAAATGTGACAAAGTAATTATGTGTGTGCCTTCATTAATTATCTCAAACTGCATTTATTTATTGAGATAACAAACGTAGTTGATGCGCATGTATTCCAAAAAGGATCATTTGCGTCCTATCTGTACCGCTTCCCCATTCACGGTCCGGAAGCTGCATCTCATTATGACCCGGAGTGACGTCAGTGATGTTAAATGACCCGTCCCCATGGAAGCACGCCTTGGTCGGCCTGCTGTAGTCGTCAAAGTACAGAAGCACGCTTCCCCTCGGGTAGTTCCAGCGAAATGTACCGTTCATACAGGACTTCGGGACGACGATTTTGGTTGACCAGTTGGGATCGTCAGGGATCCTTAAATTGACATTTTGCAATGAAACAATTCATTGTATTTAGTATTTACAATGATGTGTACCAAGCAGTGGTCGGCCGAATCCAGGCGGAAAAAGAGACTAATGGCAGATTACAAGCCAAGAGCCAAAAAAACAACAGAAAAGCTGTAAATTGCTTTATAGTGTTTTATGATGCTTTGAAGGTGACATAAAATACTCCTGAACAAATCGTAGTGTTTGCATTTTACTCTTCCTTCTGTGTTTAAAGGTAATGGGACAAACAAATTAAATCGTCCAAAAACTTACGTTTTCGTCAGAAATATTCATTAAAAACAATAATATCCCGATTTGCCTACTTTAGTTTTTCAAACATTCTTGAAGAGTCCTTGCACGTTTTATCTTGAACTTCGAATGGCATAAAAAAGAATTATACAATTGCTTATTCTGTGTATTGCCAACTTAACAAGTTAACGGGAAGGATTGTTGTCAATTAGCAGCGTAGAACAGTGGCACAATGGAACAATGTATTCTGTATGTCTAGAACCAAGTAACTTACCCTGAATTGTAGACGGGCGACAGGTCACAT
The DNA here is from genome assembly GCA_027627225.1 of Congeria kusceri. NCBI lineage: Eukaryota > Metazoa > Mollusca > Bivalvia > Myida > Dreissenidae > Congeria > Congeria kusceri. The sequence goes on from CM051034.1 coordinate 30,524,113, forward strand.
GGTCCTCCGAACAGCATGGCCCCAGAAACAACGAACAGAACGTACACGCACGAAACCCTGAACATAGCTGCGTTTATATCACAAACGTTCTTCAACGTATAACCAAGTGCAGTGACAGAATCCTGATATATGTAATGTAAACTGTGCAGTGCAATGATTCTCCTATAACAGTATTTATATATAAACTGTAGTTCTAATTAATTCACTTTGTAATGCACGGTACTGCGATAACGATAAGACCTGTTCTGTGACTCGTCGTTGTTTACCACATTACGAATGGATTTCATCAGTAACGTAAATTTTAACTCGCATATTTTGAATAAAATATCATTAATAACATACATGTTATTTAGATGTTATGTACATATGTAAGAACATGATTTGTTTAGTCGGAAAGCGGTAGTTAGAAGGACTGAAAAACTTTATTTAAGACACCAACAGGTCAAGCATGTATATAGTATAAACATTTATTTAAGCTCGATTATGTCGGAACCACAGTCCGCTTCCTAAATAGAACCAGTACTCTAATTGACTAATTTGAGAAAGATCACTCGAATGCTCCTCGAGCAGGAATCGAACTCACGCAAGGCGGACACCATATCCATTACACCACTGCGACCTCTAAGCACCATTGCGACCTCTTGTATGCATATAGTGTATCTAGTTTTAAACCTAGTTTTGTACATTATATTGATGTTCAAATGAACTAGAACAACGTAATAGATGTAATCACAAAATCTTAGTCTGGAACGTAGTATGCTTGGTTAACGGTTAGGGCACTATTAACAGCAGTGTTTTCACTAGTTACTGTGGTTATGATTTCATTTAAGAGTACACAACAATGCATTACATACGCCGTGTCACGAACTTACAGTGAGCTATAACCTGTAATTTTTAATCTGTTCAACCATTTTGGAACTCGAACGAATCAAACTGTATTTGAAGTTAACATTTAGTATATTTCAAATCAAGTTATTTGTAAAAAGACAGAATGCGTGCAAACTTCTAGAATATGCAAATATGTATCTTACAAATAAAGAAAATACATAAACAGCAAGTTTACTTACAAGGATAATTAATGAGTCAATTACACATGTAAATGCCGCATTCATTTTTGTTGACCTGTGCTTTGTGTAATGACAATGTAACATTGTCTTTAAAACATCATTGCTTCATTATCGATACATATATTTTATCATACCAAATGTTGAGGCAGATCAATCTTGAATGAAATGATACGAAATCTATGATTTATCCATGCGCATCGTACCAGGCGCCTTAATTGATACGGTGTTGACTATAGCGGTTTAATATGTCCTTGAAGGTGTTTTAAAAATGAAATAAGAGGGCCATGACGACCCAAAGCGCTCATCTGAGTACTGGCATATATGAAGACCGCACTGTTGTGATAGGTTTGAACATTAAGGTTCCTGAAGAATACGCAATGTATCAGCAGATGTGGTTATGATCGGTCAGTGCATTTTCGAAATAAAGTAAGAGTTGGATACTGGAGGTGCGGTAAACAGCCTATAGTTGTCAGACAATTTTTCGCGATATTCTTTTCTGACTCCTTTTCATGAAGTCAATGACAGTGCTGGAAAATTCTGAAACAGTAGATTTTGATGTCTATTCGCGGCAGTTTTGGAGAACTAGTTGTAATGTGATAATTGCAATGGTTGAGCTATAATGTCTAGTTTTGCTCTTTCTTTAATATTTTCTGTCCAATAATGACAAATGATGTTAATGGAGGCTCTGAAGCCATTAACATTGCATGTACTGATAACTGCATACAATGTTTTTAATTGTTGGAAATCCAATGTTATTCGTTATCAACCAAACAAAGTTTATGCCTTTAATTGGCTCTAACAATGTTTTTTTTTAATTCTATTTATTTATCTGCGCTAGTGAAATGTTAAACAAGCACATAACTTGTACAAATAGCAATAAACAATATTTCCTGATGTCTTATTCTTGTACTTCTCATGTTGATGATTGCCATTAGTTCCAAGCACAGACTAGTGCTATTGAAATGATGTCAAACCAGCACATATCTTGTACCTAACACCTACGACAAATATTTCCTGACTACTTGTTATTGTACTTCCCATGCTGATGATTGCCAATAGTTCCAAGCACAGACTAGTGCTATCGAAATGTCAAACCAGCACATATCTTGTACGTAGCACATATGAAAAATATTTCCTGACTACTTGTTGTTGTATTTCCCATGCTGATGATTGCCATTAATTCCAAGCACAGGCTAGTGCTAGTAAAAATTGAAACCAGCACATAATGTGTACCAAGTACCTATAAAAAATATTTTCTGATGTCAAATTTTTATGTTTTTATGTCAATAATTGCGTTAGTTCCAAGCACAGGCTAGTGCTAGTGAAATGTCAAACCAACACACAATTTGTACCAAGCACCAATGAAAAATATATTCTTGTGCTTTTCTATGAAATAATTATCGATTTTGCGTTGTTTATATGTAAATAAACAACGATTTTGAGTTATAATGCGTAGGAATCAGACCACGAGGTCGATAGCCCGAGTACACAGCACCAATAAACAATCCTACCTGGTGTTTTATTCGTGTATTTCCCATGATAATGATTGCAATTAGTGCCAATCACAAGCTAGTGCTAGTGAGATGTCAAACAAGCACATAGCTTATAGCAAGCACGAGCAAGCAATATTTCTTGATTTCTTGTTATTGTACTTCCCATGCTGACGATTGTCATTAGTTCTAAGCACAGGCTAGTGCTAGTGAAATGTAAAACAAGCACATAACTTGTACCAAGCGCCAATAAACAATATTCCCTGCTGTCTTATTACTGTATTTCCCATGCTGATGATTTGCTCGAAGCAGACGCTTGTGCTAGTGAAATGTCAAACAAGCGCATACCTTGCACCAATAAGCAATATCTCCTGATTTCATGTTATTGTTTTTCACATGCTGATGATTGCCTTAGTTCCAAGCACAGGCTAGTGCTAGTGAAATGTCAATCCAGCACATAACTTGTACCAAGCCCAATAAACAATATTTTCTAATGTCGTATTTGTGTATTTCCCATGTTGATGTTTTGCCATTAGTTACAAGCACTGGCTAGTGCTAGTGAAATGTCAATCCAGCACATAGCTTGTACCAAGCACCAATAAACAATATTTTCTAGTGTCGTATTTTTGTATTTCCCATGTTGATGTTTTGCCCTTAGTTCCAAGCACAGGCTAGTGCTAGTGAAGTGTTAAACCAGCACATAGCATGTACCAAGCACCAATAAACAATATTTCCCGAGTTCTTGTTATTGTACTTCTGCTGATGATTGCTATATGTTCTAAGCACAGGCTAGTGCTAGTGAAATGTCAAACCAGCACATAATTTGTACCAATAACTAATAAACAATATTTTCTGGTGTCTTATTCTTGTTTTTCCCATGCTGGTGCTTGCCATTAGTTCCAAGCACAGACTAGTGCAAGTGAAATGTGAAACCAGCGCACAACTTGCACCAAGCACCAATAAGCACCATTCCCGTTGATGTAAAATACCCGTGTTGATTGCGTTTGCTTGTATTTACCATTATCTTCTTATGTTCGTCACATTTCCATTTAGTTCCAAGCATAGGCATACACATGTTACAAAGCACTCATAAGCACTGTTTCCTTTAGTCTCTATTTTGAACATCCCCTTTATGGTTGCTGTTAGCTCTATTGGTCTTTGAAATTTATGTTGAATCCATATTACTTCTCCTGCCTTATATATTATCTGCATATGGCATTAAGTGAACAGTGACATAAAGCCTATCAGTATCCCTGAATCCAAGCTCATCCACATGAACTTTCACCTTTGAACTGACAGATTGCTTAATCAAGCCTTGATTGAATACTAAGTGATTGTTCCTATTCACTAAATAGTTCGTTTGTTATGCTGATCTTCAATGTGTTATGTATGTTTTCACACCTATTAATATGATTGATATTAATGTTAATTAATTTGACTGTAAACACAAGTATGGGATATTAAGAAAATAATATAAAAATTCTAAATTCTAAAAAGATATATATATAATGGACTTAAATATTTCTAATGTAAAATCAAAAACACAAATCATGTGCTAGATAATAATGGAAAGCGTCTTTTACGATTATGTAAATCGACGAATTTATTGATTGCAAACGGTAAATTATATAAAGATTATAATGCTGGAGAATTTACATTCTGAAACGCAAATGGATCGAGTGTAGTGTAGTTAAATCTTAATGACCTCAGTGTTATGAAATATTGGTCCTTAACGCATTATCGGATCATTCACCAATCCACTTCAGTAAAAAAAAAGTATTTGTAGTAGACCGCCTATTATTTTTATTTAATAATAAAGACAACGCCGCCCGAAATGACTAAATGGGATAACACGCACAAAGATATATTTAAAAATCAGTTATTGGATACAAAGAACATACTGGATCAGCTGACCACTAATTTGCATTATAATGCTTTTGACGAGACAATATTTCAATTCCCCGATCTTATACGCAATAGAGCGATCGAAATATTTATTAAGCAAAAAAGCAGTCACTTCATCGAAGAAATCGTGGTTTAACAAGGAATGTTATGTTGCGCGGAAAGAATTTAATAAATCTAGAAATAAATTTGTACGGACGCTGAGTAAAGAAAGCAAGTTAGAATTATTAATAAAAAGCGATACAATAATAATATAAAAGTTAAACATAAAATGTTTCATATCTAAAGAAGTCTGTCGTATAAGCAAACAAGCAAAAACGAATTCAAAACCTGGTTCTTGCGCGCAACACACCGACATACGATGCTTAGCACTTCGGCCTAGTTAGTTTAAAATCCCTCCCTGCTGGACAAAATTATGCTCCAGACAGTATGGCTTAAATGACCATTCACCTTTAAGTGTGACCTTGACCTTGGACATAGGGACCTGGTTCTTGCGCACGACACACCGTCTCACTATGCTCAACACTTGTGCCAACTTATTTGAAATTCAATCCATGCTTGACACAATTAGGCTCCGGACAGGGTCTACGGCTTAAAAATTCAAATATTTGACATTTGAAATTTGACCTTTAAGTGTGACTTTGACCCTGGACCTAGGGACCTGGTTCTTGCGCGCGACACACCGTCTCACCATGTTTAACACTTGTGCCAATTTACTTTAAATTCATTCCATGCTGGACAAAATTATGCTCCGGACAGGGATAGAAGTCTAAAATTCTTATATTTTACCTTTGACCTTTAAGTGTGACCTTGGACCTAGGAACTTGGTTCATGCGCGCTACACACCGTCTCATTATGCTTAACAGTTCTGCCAAGTTATTTGAAAATCCTCCAATGCTGTACAAAGTTATTGTCCTGACAAGAATCCGAACAGACGTACATACGTCCATACGTACACACGTACGTACTTACGTACCCACGGACAGGGTAAACTCTATATCCCCCCCACATCATTGATGGTGGGGGCATAAAAATTAAAATATGTTTACATTTCAGAACTATTTAGCAAACAAGCTTGGTACTAACCTAGAGAAATTCGTCGTAACAAACTAATTTAAAAAGGATAAAACATTGATTGGTCTAGTATATCTTTGATCGACTACTTATTGTAAGTAACAAGGAGGTTAAATATAGTCTTCTGTGATTGATCTTATATTCGACAAATATTTTATTACATATAAAACGGTGAATGATTGTATTCTTACCCATATGTCGTATAGTCTGGTGAAAGCTCGCACGGTCCTCCAAACATCATCGCCTGACAAGACAAGACAATTTATTTCGTAATAAAAGGCCTCTGGCCAAAAATACAAAATACATGTCAGTCAAAATATAATGAAAGAGTTGTGATTTGTTTCTATACTTTTTGTTCGTTTACGTTCTGTCTCCTAGCTTCTTCTGTGACTATAGGCGTCATAAAGGCCCATGTTAACTGTTGCACAACAATAAGTCATGGTAAGACACTTTGTTACCAATTATGCCATTATTTTGCGCCTCTTCTCTATAAATGTACAGCTTAACATGTGGTTTATTTGGAACATACAACAAAGTATCCACAATGTATTGTTATTATTGTCAACATAAAGCATTAATGACCCTCTCTACGTTTCAATACATTTAAAAGATATACAAGTAATATATGTGTAGGCCATGGACCCGAAATCATTAATTTTATATAACAAAACAATGTATGTTTAAACAATTTAAATAAATTAAGCAATGCTATCGGTTTGAGCTTATTGTCATTTTAACGTTTCTATCAAAGCGCTCAACGCAGTGGCCCCACGTTTACGAAGGATTAAAGACACGATCAAGATAAATCTTAGCTGATCTTGATCTTCTAGCTCAGCTGAGCTGATTCTCAAATATTTGATATTAAATTAACTATTTGTCTAGATAGAATAACATTACATTTTGTGAGGTTTTGATTTCAATATTCACATCAAATTGCGAATGTGCGCTGACCGGATTTCAGAATTATAAATAGTATATATTTGACATACAAATACAATTAATCCAGATTTTAATTGATTGCCGTTATTGAGCCTGATCCTGAAATATCTGCCTCAAGTTATACTGAACTCGAAAATCGGGCTTAACTTTTTCTGTGAACACGGGGCCTGGAGTGCGTCCCTGTTTTGGAAGAGTAAGAAGAGTTCAGCAATATCAATTGCTAAGTTCTAGATGTAAATAGTAATACAAATAAAAATGCTTATTTAGTAAGGATTGCTTACAATGATTTCCTTGTTCACTGGTCTAATCCAGTGTTTATTTGTGTTCCAAATTAATTCAAATATTTTAGTACTTTTGAATCTGTTAACATGCATGTTTAGTAGGAAATGCTTACAATGATTTCCTTGTTCACTGGTCCAATCCAGTGTTTATGTGTGTTCCCAATTAATTGTTTGTCTATATAGCAATATGGACTGTACAACACGTACAACACGATGTGGATAACTAGAAGTATAAGGATTACAAGCCCAACAACTTGTAGGTCAATGTGTTGTAACTTACGATGACTAGTGTTGCCATAGAAACGTTGTTAAGTGGTGTTACTGGAGCTCTGATAGACGACAATCCGTGTGATCTGTATCCGGTTTATCCAGAAGGGTAAGATGTATTTTCATCATTCTTGTATGAACACCATTCAGCAAATATACTACTATAGTAAGTCATGGACATCTTACATGCAGATTTTCTAGAACACTTCACAGTTATATTATTTTCTATTGACAGACTCTTGTTCGATTAATTCGAACAACAACACAAATAACTCTAATATACATCCTTAACAATGTGTATGCCATTTCTGGTTCGAATACAGAGACGCGAGCGTCATTGCAAGTTGACATTACTTGTCCAAAGTGAAATTTGACACCTCAAAGTGTACATTGTAAAGCTAAAACATTGGAGATATTGTTAAAATGTTTGTCCTTCCTTTAAAATATATTCCTTGCATATGTCTTCATAAAACAATAGTTTTTAAATCATGTATTTTGTAGGTTTTGTAAATAACGTGATCTGTTAATATACATATTGTTGAGCTGGACAAACCAGACCTAGAACTAATATTGTTGGATCATATTTAATACAAACCAATATGTCCAATTTTGTTAACTTTTACTAACACCTTGCAAATTAAAACTATGCAACATACCTAACCAAATACATACCGCAAGATAGCTGTGTACCCAGTAGCCAATTTGTACTCCATCAAGGTCGCCTATTATTTAGTTTCGGATAGGGGGTCTAACATGGAAAAGTACACCAATTTAACAATCATTGAATTACTTTATAATAAGTCATGGAAATCTACCCGATATATGTGACTCTCCAGTTCCCAGACTAAACTGTGTATCTGCACTTATATAACTAGTAATTATGTTCCTATGTATATTATTGACAATGTTGTGTTTCTTTTCTTTCTACTGCCAACTATTGTATTGTATACTTAATTTGGCATGTTAAATGGTATGAATGAATAAGCGGTGCTTGACTTGACTTGACTTGAACAGTATTATACCGATCTTCATTATGCGGGTATTCTGAAAAACATTCAATACGAATCTCATCTTCTCGTGGGTCACGATTACAAGACTGGGTATCACCTAGCATCTGTTTACAAGCATAAACGCTCATAACCACACTCTGATATGTTTCAAGGAGGCAGTAACTTCTGACACAGCTATCAACTTGACTGTCCCAGGGGCTTGTATTAACAGCTCATTTTGGTGGGTCTACCCCTGGGGCACGGTGACCCTGTATTACCATGACTACCAGCGATCCACCACTGTCTGCCTCACAGGAGGTGCCGGGGGCAGCTTCTTCACAATCATAGATATCACGCCAGGCAATGACCACGTTCAACTGCCAAGACTTCATCGCAGCGGTAACTAGCATACAATGTGTTCTACACATTATTTTACAATACTATGTCAGAGAAAATGGTATTCGATCAAATACTGCTCTGCCCTTTGATTAACACAAATTCATACTGCACGTAGTGAGACAAACGTTTTAAATATCATGTTGTATATACAATTAAATCAATATCATATAATATGATAATGATAGTTCTATGATCATGATACAAACATGTTTTCGTATAAATTTGGTTACGCCTACGTTTATCCCATGACATTCTCGATACATTTCCGTTCGTCGTGCCCATCTCACTTTGTGCTACCATGGCCTTGCGTACTAACAACGTGTACCAGAGTTGTATTGTTTGTGACACGTGTTAATGATCTCTTAAAATTATCAAAATGTGTTATCAAAGCTTTACGATATATTACATTGGGTTACTGGTACTTACTTTAAGTGTTATCGGGTGTTTAAGGGTACAATTCACACGACAAATAGATATTTTTTTTTTCACATATTCACATAGTCCCAACAGAAAATTGCAATTTATATAAAGAAGCTTACTAACACTGTTGTGAAAAAAATATTATGTCAAATAATGTGTCATGAATGGAAAAGAAACATATAATTTGACATCGTTTAAACTATGAAGATTTGTAACAAAAAATTATAAAATAACACGAATATTTTTGTTCTTTTCGTTGATGTTCTTTCAAACTCATTTATTACTTACACATAGCGAAAACACTACATGCTAAATTTTGTAAATCAATCTTGGTTAGCATAACATACATTTTCAAGACGTCGAAGGTTCACTAATTAGTTAGTTTGTTATGCTGATCTTCAATGCGTTATGAATGTTTTCACACCTTTTAACATGATTCTTATTAATGTTAATTAATTTTACTGTAAACACAAGTATGGTATATTAAGAAAATAATATAAAATGGGCTTAAATATTTGTAATGTAAAATAGCAAACAAAGATACGTGCTAGACAATAATGGAAAGCATCAATCAAATGGGATAACACGCGCAAAGACATATTTAGAAATCAGTTTTTGATACAAAGAACTCACTTGATCAGCTGACCACTAATTTGCGTAATAAAGGTATTGAAGAGACAATATTTCAATTTCCTGATCTTATACGCACAGCTCGATCGAAATATTTGGTAAACAAATAAAACAGTCATTTCATCGAAAAAATCGTGGTTTAACAAGAAATGTTGTGCTGCGCGGAAAGAATTTAACAAATCTAGAAATAAATTCGTGCGGACGCGGAATAAATAAAGTTAGAATTTATTAATGAACAGCGATACTTTAATAATATAAAAGTTAAACATAACATGTTTCATATCTAAAGAAAGCTGTCGTATAAGCAAACTAGCAAAAAGGAATTCAAAATCGTTTTGGACACATGTTGGAAAGTATTATAAGCAAAATAATAATAACCCCACAAAATATACCGATCGACGAATTATACATGTACAATCATTTAACGAACTGTGCGGAGTACCAACAACTGACACTGCCGCGCAAACACCGAGTAGATCTAATTTATTTGAGGATATATACGACACCGACCTAGATCTCCAATTCAGTGAAGCAGAAATAAAAGATACTGTATTTTCTCAAAACGTAATATAAGTTCGTTAAAACGTATCTGTAGTAATTACTATTTCGTAATTACGAAATAAAAAAGCGTGTCCTGTGAAATTAGGGGCACCGTTCATAAGCAGTTTAATCAGTGTACAATATATAATTAAAACCATTATGATTGCGAAGATTTGTAATTCAAACTATTATGACTGCGAAGGTTTGTAATTAAAACTATTATGAATGCGAAGGTTTGTAATTAAAACTATTATGATTGCGAAGGTTTGTAATTAAAACGATTATGATTGCGAAGGTTTGTAATTAAAACTATTATGGTTGCGAAGGTTTGTAATTAAAACCATTATGATTGCGAAGGTTTGTAATTGAAACTATTATGATTGCTAATATTTGTAATTAAGACTATTATGATTGCGAAGATTTGTAATTAAAACTATTATGATTACGAAGATGTTGTAGATAAAGTCACAGTTATACACAGACTTATCTTTGGTATTTGCACGCTATGGCTACAATTTTTACGGGTTGCCGAAAAAACCCGTATTCGCGGGTCAAAAAAATAACCGCGATTCCGGGCCAAAGTTGTCGTTTACGGTACCGGGTCGGACCTCCATTTTTCGAATGGGTAGATCGTTGTGTAAAGTTGTGAACGCAGTAAAATTTATTTCGGGATGAATATAATATGATTTCGTGGTCGTACAGAACTCTGGTTTCTATATAATAAGAATTTTATCATGTGGGCTACATACAACCTTTGTACACGCAGATTGTTAAAGTTGTGTTAGACATTTTTTGAAAACATAACTTTGCCTTACCCTTAATACTGAAAACGTTTGTTTGCCAGTATGTGCTCCGGTTATTTTCAATCATAGATTTATTCCCATCTCTGAATGAGGGAAGCTTTGTTCCTGTTTGAAAGTTCAATTGTTACTGGACTTTTTTTTTATCTACTGTACTTTTTTATCTTTCTAGCCAGTGAATGATGATTTAAGAATGATATTTTTGTCGTTCATGACTAACATTTGCTGATTACTATGAAGAATGCGGTAAGTACTAAATAAAGGAATTTTTTGTGTGCAGTATTCAGTAATAATATGAAAAATCGTTATATCTGACTAGTCTGACATGTAATGCTGTAAAGAAAAAGGTGTTTGAATGTAGTTTAACTTTTTTTTAGAATTAACTTGTTTAGTACCCGAAATTACCCGAACTTTGAAATTTTGACCCGGCGACACGACCCGAAGAAAATTGTGGATCCGTTGGAGCCGTATTGTACACAACCATTTGTAATACTTATACGCAAAAGGAAACCAACGAACAAAATGAACTCGAGTAATGCTATTTATTTTCGCTGTATCACTCATAATACTTGTATACCATTTTGCTAATAATCCACATAATGTATATGCAATCATAATACGTGTATACCATTTTGCTAATAATCCACATAATATATATGCACTCATAATACGTGTATACCATTTTGCTAATAATCAACATAATATATATGCAATCATAAAACGTGTATACCATTTTGCTAATAATCAACATAATATATGCAATCATAATACGCGTATACCATTTTGCTAATAATCAACATAATATATGCAATCATAATACGTGTATTCCATTTTGCTAATAATCCACATAATATATAAGCAATCAAAATACTTGCATATTATTTTACTAATAATGCTACATATATTACAATCTGTTATGATTACGTTTAGGTCTGTGTACCTTTAAACTAAACAAATAACAACTATCCCTGTAATGTAAGTAACACAACACGTGGCTGTAGTTGGCAACTGGTGACTTGTGCGACGTATATGCACCGTGTTGTTATAAAATAATTGAGGCGTGTCGTGAGAAAACCGGGTTTAATGCACGTGCTTAAAGTGTCCTCCCGGATCAGCCTGTGCGGATTGCAGGACGGCACTTTCCGCTTACAGTGGATTTATGTTTAGAAGAGACTTCCTTGAAACATAACTTACCATAAAAATTACGCACATGCATTAAGCCCGGCTTTCACACGACAGGTCTCAATTATATATATATATATAAATATATATATAAATTTATTTATGTGACGTACTTGTCATTCAAACGTTAGAGTTTAAACCTCAGTTTATGTTCCATTTCATACTTAAAATTGTAAACAAAGATATGACAGATATTAGGCAGAGTTTAAACCTCAGTTTATGTTCCATTTCATACTTAAAATTGTAAACAAAGATATGACAGATATTAGGCCTTAGGCAGTAGGATACCACGAATAACAACGAAACTAATTAGAACTACAGTTTACATTACATATATTAGGATTCTGTCACTGCACTTGGTTATACGTTGAAGAACGTTTGTGATATAAACGCAGCTATGTTTAGGGTTACGTGCGTGTACGGTCTGTTCGTTGTTTCTGGGGCCATGCTGTTTGGAGGACCATGTGACCTGTCGCCCGTCTACCAGTCAGGGTAAGTTACTAATATACATTTCACAATTCACAATTCGATATTATGTCAGTATTTGAAAATATTCTAGCTGTTATTGCCTTGCAAATTACCTAAAGCGAAGCATTTAAATATACGAGGCGTGTCGTCGAATACCCGGGTTTAATGCCTGTACGTAAAGTGTCGTCCTGGATTATCCTGTGCTTTTCACTTTCATGTTTTTTTCTGTTTCAAGGAAGTCTCTTCTAAACATAAATCCACTGTAGGCGGAAAGTGTCGTCCCGGATAAGCCTGTTCGGACTGTAAAGGCTAATCCAGGACGACACCTTTTTCGTACATACATAAAGCCCGTGTTTCCCACGACTAGCCTCATTATTACATTTAACAGTCTGCAAATAACATCATTATTGCATGTCGTGCAAGGGACATTCATGTATAATTTTCAGTACAGTTGCAAGTTACCCAATTTATATCGATGTATGTAATTGTAAACTCAAAACAAAAGAACACTAATGTCTACATACAATTTTGTGTTTAAACAAATTTAATTCCCCAATACAATAAACTAAAAACAAATTGCTTTATTTAAGAATCCCAGACGATCCCAACTGGACATCCAAGATCCCTGTCCCAAAGTCCTGTATGAACGGCACATTTCGCTGGGACTACCCGCGGGGAAATGCGGTCCTGCTTTTTGAGGACTACGGGTGGCCGACCATGGCGTGCTTCCGAGATTCCCTCGGGGGCGGCTCTTTCAACATCACTGACGTCACTCCGGGTCATCACATGACGCAGCTTCCGAATATTGAATGGGGTAGCGGTAAAGATAGGACGCATATTTTACCATTTTATCAATACAAACATGAACATATCCATGGCGTTTTAGCTTTAATCAGTTATTCAGTTCAACAGGAAGGTAACTACAAATCTATGTCAGAGATATATCATTCAAATGTTTACGGAATCATCCAAGTTGCTTTGAGTCCATAACTTTTAATTGGTTATGGTGTACATAGTTAACGCACCTGTACTAAATGCTGTATGTAGCCGTTAAGAACGATTACAAAATCAACTCCATGTAATAGTCCTCTAGATATGGATTCATACATATCTATATACGAAATTTTCATTTCTCTGCAGACAAGAGCGTATGTACGGCCCCCTCCCCGAGGCCCCTGGAGATCCGCGTGGACGCTCCGGAGATGATGGTCTATATGGGCGAGTTCGCTTACTTCCTCCAGTTCTCTTGAATAATGTCATTTTGAATAAACTGTATATACATACTTTATAAAGTGTATTTTAGCTCACCTGAGCACGAAGTCCTCGGAGAGCTCTTGGGATAGGGGACCTCTCCGGCGACGTCCGTCCTTCTGTCGTCAAGGTGCCGTCAACAATTTGGACCGTTATCGCGATAAAGACTACATGTTTTGTTCAATCTTGACCCAAATTACACAGATTGTGTATGACCATAAAATCTTGGGCGGGTTCGATGATGGGCCCAATCGGACCAGTAACACCAGAGTTATTGCCCCTTTTTCATGCAAAAAAGCGCAAAAGTGCCCCTTTGCAACGTTAAGACGTTATTTTCCGTCCAATCTTAACAAAACTTTCACAGTTTGTGTATGACCATCAGATCTCAGCAGACGCCAAAAATGGGCGTTATTGCCCTTTGTTTATTAAAAAATATACAAAAATGGACATTATTCAGGATAGAGACATTTTTCATCCAATCTTCACCAATCTTGCACAGTTTGTCTATTACCCTGAGATTACAGTTGAAGTCGAATATAAGCAAGATCGGACCAGAAACATCAGAGTTATTGCCCTTTGTGAAAAAATATGCAAAAATGGACATTATACAGGATAGAGACTTCATTTTTCATCCAATCTTCACCAATCATGTACAGTGTGTCTATGACCATAAGATTAAAGGTGAAGTCGAATATAAGCAAGATCGGACCAGAAACACCAGAGTTATTGCTATTTGTTTGTGAAAAAATATGCAAAAATGGACATTATCCAGGATAGAGAATTCATTTTTCATCCAATCTTCACCAATCGTGTACAGTTTGTATATGAACGTAAGACTACAGGTGAAGTCGAATATAAGCATGATCGGGCCAGAAACACCAGAGTTGTTGCCCCTTGTTTTTGGAAGAAAACACCAACAAGTTATCAATGATTGGCTTGCACACACGATTTTTGATTCAATGTTGACCAAACTTACACGGTTTGGGCATGACCATAAAATTGATTGATAAAATTAGATTTCCAACAGTTGCAAGACTTGCATGCAGTTATTTGTACATGCAACTTTGATGTCTTCACAGCCTGCATTAACATCATTTATCATCAAAGAAAAAGCAAAACGTTACCTTATTGCACAGCCATCGCAATTATCGCATTGCAACTAGTTTTCCAAAACTGTTTTCGAAAAAAACACTAAAATCTACTGTTTGTGCATTTTCCAGAATTGTAAATGACTTAATGAAAAAAGTTCAGGTAACAATATCGAGACAAATGATTGGAGAACCATTAGCAAAAGAACGCACATTCACTACCCAACTCATACTTTAGTTAACCCATTGCACTAACCGATTTTTTAAATCAAAATTTATCCTACCCCTATGTGTATTGTTCTGATACCTTAATTTTCAAACCTGTCACAACAGTATGGTCTTCATGTATACCAGTTCTCAGGTGAGCGCTTTCGGTCATCATGGCCCTCTTGTTTGTGTTCTTTAGTACCACTGGGCGATAACATAGTATCTCCCTGTAATGAGTACACATAGCTGATATAATTATGATCTTGGTAACATTAATAGTTAACTGAATTAAGTATTGATGCTAAAATTAATGTAAGTAATGGTACCAGTGGCCTTTGTCTGATGAGCAAAACTACAGCACTGACCAGCTTAACTATAGTTATATATGTAGTAATTAACAAACAAAAGTCATCGGTTCCTAATTTTTATTCGCATTGCTACATATATGAGTAAATGAATACATGTTTTTACATTTTAGCGCGTGAAATTTAAACTTCACTGTCGGAACTAGAACTTGGTCAGCAAGTACATTATGCAAACACTGCGCTAGAAGTATTGCCAATGTTGTACTAGAACAAAACTCTGTATAAATTAAGTATGTCAACAACACATCAACGGTTAGAATGCCCCAAATATTAGACATAACATCGGAATAGCGTCATTGAACACGAGTCGTTGATGTTGTTAGTGCGAATTCTTATCTGAATTGCAGATATAGATGTCATTTAACACCAATATTGAGAACATTGCAAGCTTATAAAAGTAGTTAAATTGTACACACTTGTTGTAGAGACCTGTAAGGTTATACATTAGAAATGGTACGCTGGATAATTACTAACGTTGCTATGGTAACGTTGTTGCTTGGTAACGGTCAGGCGATGCTGTTTGGAGGACCGTGCGATCTTTCACCAGACTATACCAAAGATGGGTAAGAATACAATCGTTCACCGTGTTATATGTCATAAAATATTTGTCGAATGTAAGGTCAATCACAGCAGACTATATTTAACCTCCTTGTTACTTACGATAAGTATTCGATCAAAGATATACTAGAAGAATCAATGTTTTTATCTTTTCCAATTAGTTTGTTACGACGAATTTCTACAGGTTAACACCAAGCTTGTTTGTTAAATAGTTCTGAAATGCAAACATATTAAAAATTTTATTAAATGAGAAATAATTTGCAAACTATATAAATAGTTCTTCTGTCGAATACATTTAGTTGTTTTTGTCAGATATATGGTACAAACAAGTAACAAATTAATGAACAAAATAAATTATAAGTTTATACTTGCAAATGTTCATGCAGGTACCCTGACGGATCCAGCTGAGTGTTCAAGATCGATGTTCCGGATGAGTGCCTCAACGGCACCTTCCGCTGGGACGCCCCAGGCGGACGGACAAACCTGTATTTCAGAGACTTTGGCTATCCCGCTGCCGCATGCTTCCAGGAGTTGATTGGCGGCAACATTTTCAACATCACTGACATCACGTACGGTCATGGTAATACACAGCTGCCTAGACTTCACAGGAACAGCGGTGAGTTGTCCCTGCTTGTAGTATGAGGGTCATAATTGCCTTTCTTTTGGTATTGGTATTGGAACCCGTCTACCATAGGTAACAAGCAGCTGCCTAGACTTCTCAGGAACAGCTGAGAGTTGTCCCTGCTTGTAGTATGAGGGTCATAAGGCCCATTCGTTTGGTCGCCTTATTGGTATCGGAACCCGTCTACCATATGTTGTTATACTTGTGTATTACCTAGTTGCCCTGTGATTACCAGTCAGGGGCTCACGAGTAACATCTGGACACGAGTTTAACAAGAGCTGTCAGAGGACAGCGCGCTTGACTATTGGAAATATTTCAGTTGGTACATATTTTGGAAAGTGGAAGGGGTATACACATTTGTTGAAATACAAAGCTGAGTGCAGTTTAGAAATTATTAGACTTTTGAATAAAACCTTTACACTGAAAAATCTATGTGAAAAGGGGGCATAACTCTATCAAAATACAAAACAGGGTTATGTGGACTGTGGTACCTGTTGCTGTAGTTGATGACAAAGGTATATTCCAAGTTTAAGTGAATAACCTAATGTATTAAGATCTGAAGTTAAAAAATTTTGAATAAAAACTTAAACCTGAATTTCTATGTGAAAAGGGAGATAACTATGCCAAAATACAAAACAGGGTTATGGGGAATGTTGTACTTGACGTTGGAGTCTATAACACATTTAAAGGTTCATTCCAAGTTTCAAGTGAATAAATTGTGTAATTTTGAAGTTGTAAGACTTTTAAATATAATATTTAATCAGAAATTATATGTGAAAAAGAGACATAAATCTGTCTAAATACAAATCATAGTTGGAGAAGTTTCACTTGATTTGTTGATAACAAAGGTACATTTCAAGTTTCAAGTGAAAACTGTTTTTTTTGTAGTTTTGCAGTCACAAGACTTTTGAATTTAAGCTTTAACCAGAAAATCTATGTGAAAAAGGGGCATAACTCTGTCAAATACAAAACTGATTTGGGGAACTTTGCATCTAATTCTGGAGTTGATGACAAAGGTATATTCCAAGTTGAAAGTGAATTACTTATGTAGTTTGGAAGTTACAAGACTTTTGAATATAAACTTTAACCAACCTGAGCTACAATTTTTTTTTAAAAATCGGAGAAATTAATATGTTCTGAAATATACATATTTTGTGACGACTAAATGCTTGCGATAATGAAATACACGATGATTGGAGAACTTGAGTGTATGTGTAGCTCTTTGTAAATTGCAGAAGCCATCGTGTGCACGAACTCCTCTACCATTTCGCTGGTGATACAGGTGTCTGCCCAGCCCAACATGTACTACGTGGGCGAGTTCTCGTTCATGGTCAGGTTCCCATGAGAACTGTCAGATGACGTCACAGAGGGTACAGTACCGTACGTGTAACTAACGTCGCAGACGCAGAATTCAACCCGCTTAATAAAAGAAAATTATTCAGTTAACTTTGTTGTATTCGCAAATGTTCACAATGTTTCAAATGATGTTAATGATTGTACTGTGATGATTAATGATATTGATTAAAAAATGTTCTACGTATTTTGTTACAAATTCTGTAAATGTATTGCACATTCACAATTCCCAGGAAAATGTTTCAACGCATGACTAAATAACTAGTGAGTATTACATCATTTTATGTTACATTCAATATACAATATTAAAGATATAGCAACTAAACACACATTGATAAATACACAATATTATTTTATGTTCAAATTCTGATCTAAAAATTGCATCTTAGACTTAAACTTGTGCCGAGTCGTCGAACATTCGTTCAAATGTCCATGTTGCCTTACTGATATATTATAAATGTAATACCCTGGAAATTATAAATATGTAAGGTGGTTTCTTCATTCACTCTTTATGGTGGCATAGCACTGCCATACAATAACCACTTAAGGATCGCGAAAACCTTCGTGTTAACTACTTAGCGTTCGCGAACAGATTGTGTTACCACTTATTTATTATGATATTTATCTGGATATTAAGATAGCGTCTGCGAATGTGCCCATAACTGACATTATATACATTTCCTTGGGGTTGCGAGCTCTTCCGAAGTATCTTACCAACACGAATATTATCATGATAATTATCTGAATACGCGAATCTTAACTAGATAATATTCGTATTACCTTTTAATTTGTCCGCGAGGCCTTCCGCATTATCTTATTTACACGAATATTATCATGATAATTATCTGACAACGAGCATCTTAACTGGGTAATATTTGTGTTACCACTTAATTCGGTGCGAGGTCTTCATTAACTTACTATCACGAATACTATCATGATAATTATCTGACAACGCGAATGTTAACTAGATAATATTTGTCTTACCGTCTAATTTGTGAGCGAGGTCTTCCGCATTATCTTACCAACACGAATATTATCCTGATTATTATCTTACAACGCAAACCTTATCTAGTTAACATTCGCGATACCACTTAATGTTCATGTATCGCAAATAACGAAATTCTTAACTTATATTCTACCTAAGTCAAAATTTCAAATACCATTTTCTACATTAAAATCATTTGAAATATGGTAAAATTATAAGCATCTGTTTATTCTTAACCAGAATAAAACATTTTGATACAAAATACACTTTAGATGAAACAGCCAAAGACTTAAGGAATTTAATGATTTTAAGAAATTTACTTAAAAGTTTTCAGTAAGGAGCTTTGAGGATACGCACCCAGTTCTATGCAACCATATAACTCTTCCAATTTTGATTGTAACGTTATTACCAATGCATGTACTTGGGACACATGGAAATAACTTCCCAGTCATGTATTATTCAAAACATGTTATACACTGCCCATTATCTTGTCTTGGTGACTGAAATATCGCCATTTGTGTCACTGTGTTCTTAATATTCATAGTGTAACATAAAGGAATACAATCATTATATTATATGACTAAATGTAATCATTGAAATCTCCGTTTACTTGCAATAACTACATGTTGACCCAGTACGCCTTTCAGTAGATGAACCAAATTTCTCAGTCTTCTTCCAACACCTTTACTCAGCGATGAAGCAGAATTGCGACAATTCCTTGATAAAAGTTCCAAATCTGTTTTTTATTCCGTTGACCAAACGACATTGGCTTGAGTATCCGTACCATTCAACAAACACAAAATCGCTCGAGAATTTCTGACCTCAGGGGTAGTAATTCATGTTCAAACATCCAATGGTTTCGGATACTAGTACACAGCGATAGTATATACGTTCGAATTGGTTCTTAATGGATCCATCATATACTGCCCTTACCGATATATGGCGGCTAGTATTGCCCTTTTAACTGCCTATATGGCAGATCCGTGATTAATCTAAAGCAAGAACACATATTGTGAATACGCGAAAAAATTAACAACCATTATATTTAAATATCCGACTTCAACGAAATTAGCGTTAAAATAAACGTAACCTTGTTAACATCCACTTCCATATAAATGTTACTGTCAATTTTGTTTGAAGTCCAGTACAAATGTTATCTTATACGAAAACAATAAATCACAATCACTCGTTTAAGTAAGCATGCTTGCGGTTTTCTGTGAATCTCTAATCATATCGCCATCCATCATTTACTTACTAACACATTATGACCTCACTTTTAAGTATATACTTCTGCCGTAAAAAAGTGTGCCTATCCTTTATCCATTCCATATGTAAGAAACTTCAGGACAAGACAAGACAATTTATTTGGTAATAAAATGCCTCTGGCCAAAAATACAAAATACATGTCAGTCAAAATATAATGAAATAGTTGTGATTTGTTTATGTACTTTTTGCATAAGGTTCGTGTACGTTCTGTCTCCTAGCTGTTTCTGTGACTGTAGGAGTCATAGAGGCCCATGTAAACTGTTGCACACAAATACGTTATGGTAAGACACTTTGTTACCAATTATGCCATTATTTTGCGCCTCTTCGCTATGAATTTACAGCTTAACATGTGATTTATTTGGAACATACAACAAAGTATCCACAATGTATTGTTATTATTGACAACATAAAGCATAAATGACCTTCCCTATTTAAGACATTTAGGCCATGGAAACGAAATCATTTACTTTATATAACAAAACAATTTATTTTAAACAATTTCAATTAATTCAGTTTCAAAAGGATTAACTACACGACCAAGATCAATCCTAGCCGATCTTAATTTTCTAGCTCAGTTGAGCAAATTTTCAAATATATTATATTGAATTAACTATTTGTCTAGATAGAATAACGTAACATTTGTGTGGTTTTGATTTCAATATTCATATCAAATTGCAAATGTGCGCTGACCGGAGTTCAGAATTATGAATATTATATATTCGACATACACATACAATTAATCCAGAGTTGTAGTGAACGCCGTTATTGAGTCTGATAATGAAATATCTGGCTCGAGTCATACTGAACCCGAAAATCGAGCTTAACTTGTTCTGTGAACACGGGGCCTGGAGCTCGTCCCTGTCGTGGAAGGGTAAGATTAGTTCAGCAATATCAATTGCTAAGTTCAAGATGTAAATAGTAATACAAATAAAAATGCTTATTTAGTAAGGATTGCTTACAATTATTTCCGTGTTCACTGGTCCAATCCAGTGTTTATTTGTGTTCCAAATCAATTCAAATATTTTAGTACTTTTGAATCTGTTTACATGCTTGTTCAGTAAGAAATTCTTACAATCATTCCCTTGTTCACTGGTCCAATCCAGTGTTTATGTGTGTTCCAAATTAAGTTCTTGTCTAGATAGCAATATGGACTGTACAACACGTACAACACGATGTGGATAACTAGAAGTATAAGGACTACAAGTCCAACAACTTGTAGGTCAAAGTGTTGTAACTTACGATGACTAGGGTTGTCATAGAAACGTTGTTAATTGGTGTTACTGGAGCTCTGATAGACGACAATCCGTTGATCTGTATCCGGTTTATCCAGAAGGGTAAGATGTATTCATCATTCTTGTATGAACACTATTCAGCAAATATACTGCTATAGTAAGTCATGGACATCTTACATGCAGATGTTCTAGAACACTTCACAGTTATATTATTTTCTATTGACAGACTCATGTTCGATTAATTCGAACAACAACACACATAACTCTAACATACATCCTTAAACAATGTTTATGCCATTTCTGGTTCGAATCCAGAGACGCGAGCGTCATTGCAAGTTGACATTACTTTTCCAAAGTGAAGTTTGACACCTCAAAGTGTACATTGTGAAGCTAAGACATTGGAGCTATTGTTAAAATGTTTGTCCTTCCTTTAAAATATATCCCTTACATATGTCTTGATAAAACAATAGTTTTCAAATCATGTATTTTGTAGGTTTTGTAAATAACGTGTGCTGTTAATATGTATATTGTTGAGCTGGACAAACCAGACCGAGAAACTAATATTGTTGGATCATATTTAATACAAACCAATATGTCCAATTTTGTCAACTTTACTAACACCTTGCAAATTAAAACTATGCAACATACCTAACCAAATACATACCGCAAGATACCTGTGTACCCAGTAGCCCATTTGTACTCCATCAAGGTCGCCTAATATTTAGTTTCGAAAGGGGGTCTAACATGGAAAAGTACACCAATTTAACAATCATTGAATTACTTTATAATAAGTGATGGAAATCTACCCGATATATGTGACTCTCCAGTTCCCAGACTAAACTGTGTATCTGCACTTATATAACTAGTAATTATGTTCCTATGTATATTATTGACAATGTTGTGTTTCTTTTCTTTCTACTGCCAACTATTGTATTGTATACTTCATTTGCCATGTTAAATGGTATGAATGAATAAACGGTGCTTGACTTGACTGGACTTGAACAGTATTATACCGATCTTCATTATGCGGGTATTCTGAAAAACATTCAATACGAATCTCATCTTCTCGTGGGTCACGATTACATGACTGGGTATCACCTAGCATCTGTTTACAAGCATAAACGCTCATAACCACACTTTGATATGTTTCAAGGAGGCAGTAACTTCTGGCACAGCTATCAACTTGACTGTCCCAGGGGCTTGTATTAACAGCTCATTTTGGTGGGACTACCCCCGGGGCACGGTGACCCTGTATTACCATGACTACCATCGATCCACCACTGTCTGCCTCACAGGAGGTGCCGGGGGCAGCTTCTTCACAATCATAGATATCACGCCAGGCGATGACCACGTTCAACTGCCAAGACTTCATCGCAGTGGTAACTAGCATACAATGTGTTCTACACATTATTTTACAATACTATGTCAGAGAAAATGGTATTCGATCAAATACTGCTCTGCCCTTTTATTAACACAAATTCATACTGCACGTAGTGGGACAAACGTTTTAAATATCATGTTGTATATACAATTAAATCAATATCATATAATATGACAATGATAGTTCTATGATCATGATACAAACATGTTTTCGTATACATTTGGTTACGCCTACGTTTATCCCATGACATTCTCGATACATTTCCGTTCCTCGTGCCCATCTCACTTTGTGCTACCATGGCCTTACGTACTAACAACGTGTACCAGAGTTGTATTGTTTGTGACACGTGTTAATGATATCTTAAAATTATCAAAATGTGTTATCAAAGCTTTACGATATATTACATTGGGTTACTGGTACTTACTTTAAGTGTTATCGGGTGTTTAAGGGTACAATTCACATGACAAATCGACATTTTGTTTTTCACATATTCACATAGTCCCAACAGAAAATTGCAATTTATATAAAGAAGCTTACTAACACTATTGCGAAAAAAATATTATGTCAAATAATGTGTCATGAATGGAAAAGAAACATATAATTTGACATCGTTTAAACTATGAAGATTTGTAAAAAAAATTATAAAATAACACGAATATTTTTGTTCTTTTCGTTGATGTTCTTTCCAACTCATTTATTACTTACACATAGCGAAAACACTACATGCTAAATTTTGTAAATCAATCTTGGTTAGCATAACATACATTTTCAAGATGTCGAAGGTTCACTAATTAGTTAGTTTGTTATGCTGATCTTCAATGCGTTATGAATGTTTTCACACCTTTTAACATGACTCATATTAATGTTAATTAATTTTACTGTAAACACAAGTATGGGATATTAAGAAAATAATATAAAATGGGCTTAAATATTTGTAATGTAAAATAGCAAACAAAGATACGTGCTAGACAATAATGGAAAGCGTCAATCAAATGGGATAACACGCGCAAAGACATATTTAGAAATCAGTTTCTGATACAAAGAACTCACTTGATCAGCTGACCACTAATTTGCGTAATAAAGGTATTGAAGAGACAATATTTAAATTTCCTGATCTTATACGCACAGCTCGATCGAAATATTTGGTAAACAAATAAAACAGTCATTTCATCGAAAAAATCGTGGTTTAACAAGAAATGTTGTGCTGCGCGGAAAGAATTTAACAAATCTAGAAATAAATTCGTGCGGACGCGGAATAAATAAAGTTAGAATTTATTAATGAACAGCGATACTTTAATAATATAAAAGTTAAACATAACATGTTTCATGTCTAAAGAAAGCTGTCGTATAAGCAAACTAGCAAAAAGCAATTCAAAATCGTTTTGGACACATGTTGGAAAGTATTATAAGCAAAATAATAATAACCCCACAAAATATACCGATCGACGAATTATACATGTACAATCATTTAACGAACTGTGCGGAGTACCAACAACTGACACTGCCGCGCAAACACCGAGTAGATCTAATTTATTTGAGGATATATACGACACCGACCTAGATCTCCAATTCAGTGAAGCAGAAATAAAAGATACTGTATTTTCTCAAAACGTAATATAAGTTCGTTAAAACGTATCTGTAGTAATTACTATTTCGTAATTACGAAATAAAAAAGCGTGTCCTGTGAAATTAGGGGCACCGTTCATAAGCAGTTTAATCAGTGTACAATATATAATTAAAACCATTATGATTGCGAAGATTTGTAATTAAAACTATTATGATTGCGAAGGTTTGTAATTAAAACTATTATGATTGCGAAGGTTTGTAATTAAAACTATTATGATTGCGAAGGTTTGTAATTAAAACCATTATGATTGCGAAGGTTTGTAAATAAAACTATTATGATTGCGAAGGTTTGTATTAAAACCATTATGATTGCGAAGGTTTGTAATTAAAACCATTATGATTGCGAAGGTTTGTAATTAAAACTATTATGATTGCGAATATTTGTAATTAAGACTATTATGATTGCGAAGATTTGTAATTAAAACTATTATGATTACGAAGATGTTGTAGATAAAGTCACAGTTATACACAGACTTATCTTTGGTATTTGCACGCTATGGCTACAATTTTTACGGGTTGCCGAAAAAACCCGTATTCGCGGGTCAAAAAAATACCCGCGATTCCGGGCCAAAGTTGTCGTTTACGGTACAGGGTCGGACCTCCATTTTTCGAATGGGTAGATCGCTGTGTAAAGTTGTGAACGCAGTAAAATTTATTTCGGGATGAATATAATATGATTTCGTGGTCGTACAGAACTCTGGTTTCTATATAATAAGAATTTTATCATATGAGCTACATACAACATTTGTACACGCAGCTTGTTAAAGTTGTATTAGACATTTTTTGAAAACATAACTTTGCCTTACCCTTAATACTGAAAACGTTTGTTTGCCAGTATGTGCTCCGGTTATTTTCAATCATAGATTTATTCCCATCTCTGAATGAGGGAAGCTTTGTTCCTGTTTGAAAGTTCAATTGTTACTGGACCTTTTTTTATCTACTGTACTTTTTTATCTTTCTAGCCAGTGAATGATGATTTAAGAATGATATTTTTGTCGTTCATGACTAACATTTGCTGATTACTATGAAGAATGCGGTAAGTACTAAATAAAGGAATTTTTTGTGTGCAGTATTCAGTCATAATATGAACAATCTTTATATCTGACTAGTCTGACATGTAATGCTGTAAAGAAAAAGGTGTTTGAATGTAGTTTAACTTTTTTTTAGAATTAACTTGTTTAGTACCCGACCCGACCCGAAATTACCCGAACTTTGAAATTTTGACCCGGCGACCCGACCCGAAGAAAATTGTGGATCCGTTGGAGCCGTATTGTACACAACCATTTGTAACACTTATACGCAAAAGGAAACCAACGAACAAAATGAACTCGAGTAATGCTATTTATTTTCGCTGTATCACTCATAATACGTGTATACCATTTTGCTAATAATCCACATAATATATATGCACTCATAATACGTGTATACCATTTTGCTAATAATCAACATAATATATATGCACTCATAATACGTGTATACCATTTTGCTAATAATCAACATAATATTTATGCACTCATAATACTTGTATACCATTTTGCTAATAATCCACATAATATTTAAGCACTCATTATACTTGTATACCATTTTGCTAATAATCAACATAATATTTATGCACTCATAATACTTGTATACCATTTTGCTAATAATCCACATAATATTTATGCAATCATAATACGTGTATACCATTTTGCTAATAATCCACATAATATATATGCAATCATAATACGCGTATACCATTTTGCTAATAATCCACATAATATATGCAATCATAATACGTGTATTCCATTTTGCTAATAATCCACATAATATATATGCACTCATAATACGTGTATACCATTTTGCTAATAATCAACGTAATATATGCAATCATAATACGCGTATACCATTTTGCTAATAATCAACATAATATATGCAATCATAATACGTGTATTCCATTTTGCTAATAATCCACATAATATATATGCACTCATAATACGTGTCTACCATTTTGCTAATAATCAACGTAATATATGCAATCATAATACGTGTAT
The DNA here is from genome assembly GCA_027627225.1 of Congeria kusceri. Taxonomy (NCBI): domain Eukaryota; kingdom Metazoa; phylum Mollusca; class Bivalvia; order Myida; family Dreissenidae; genus Congeria; species Congeria kusceri. The sequence goes on from CM051034.1 coordinate 30,550,525, forward strand.
TCCATTTTGCTAATAATCCACATAATATATATGCACTCAAAATACTTGCATATTATTTTACTAATAATGCTACATATATTACAATCTGTTATGATTACGTTTAGGTCTGTGTACCTTTAAACTAAACAAATAACAACTATCCCTGTAATGTAAGTAACACAAAACGTGGATGTAGTTGGCAACTGCTGACTTGTGCGACGTATATGCACCGTGTTGTTATAAAATAATTGAGGCGTGTCGTGAGAAAACCGGGTTTAATGCACGTGCTTAAAGTGTCCTCCCGGATCAGCCTGTGCTATCCGCACAGGCTATTCCAGGACGGCACTTTCCGCTTACAGTGGATTTATGTTTAGAAGAGACTTCCTTGAAACATAACTTACCATAAAAATTACGCACATGCATTAAGCCCGGTTTTCCCACGACAGGTCTCAATTATATATATATATATATATATATATATACAGACATTCCCCATATTGTGGGGTGTCTGTATAAGACCTAGTTATGTGGCGACGATATAAAACCTTGTTGTGGGGTGTGTGTATATATGATATATAACGCCCCGCACATTGAGTAAGAAAGAGAAAGGATCAGATTAGTATGATGTATTATGTGTTTAGTTTAATCTTCAATTTATTACTATTGAACGTAATATTTAATCATCGTCATTCGTTCATTGATAATAATATTATTATGAATACTTAAAATACATGTAGTAAGGATCACACTCTGAGATTTACTATTTTCTTTATTATGCCTTATTTAATTACTTATCTTTTATATGCCTTATTTATTTATTTCCCTGTGCATATGTATTTGTATTTGCTGTTTGCTGCTGTTTTATAATGTAAATCTTTAGCAAATGGAGGTAATAAAGATATATATATAATAATAATAATAAATAGAGTTTAACTATTATCATAAGGTTCAGTAGTTAAAATGCTCAAACTTATAATAATAATAATAATAATAATAATAATAATAACATTTTAGTACGTTGTGTTTGTATCATATATTTCGAATACTGTATTTTCAATATTTTATGAACGTATTATTTGATAAAACTACTGCTACTCCTGATACTACTACTAATAACAAGAGTATTAAAACTGATTTAATACTGTTAATAATAATAATAATACAAATAATAATAATAATAATAATAATAATACTTATAATAATTATTATAATATTAATAATTATTACAATTATTATTAGTATTATATGTTATTATTATTATTATTATTATAATGATCAATTGTTTTATTATTTTAATAAAATATTATATATTTTATATTTTAATTATTATTATTATCATTATTATTATTATTATTATTATTATTATTATTATTATTAGTTGTAGTAGTAGAAGTAGTAGTAGTAGTAGTAGAAGTAGTAGTAGTAGTAGTAGTAATAGTAGTAGAACTAGTAGTAGTAAATATATATTTTTTTTTAATAATAATGATAATAATAATAATAATAATAATGACGATCATGATGATGAGGATGAATAATTGGTATCCGGGTAAGAAGTATTATTACTGCTGGAAGTTTTAGTTGTGTGTGGCTCATCGTCGAATACCCACCTGTGAAATGCCGTTGCACTCTATAATAATGTAGTATACGTAATAAGTCAGCATAAGTTGCCGAGAATGGGATTTCTGGACCTGTGCGTGTGGGAGTTATTCAATAACACATATCCTTACAGTATGCATTTAATAGAATAAATGTCGGCAATTGACAGAAGTAAAGAAGAACATTTTTATCAAAGTATATAACTCGGACACTTTAACCTGACAGCCATGAACTACATGTACATGTATATTAGCAGACGTTACACGCTCGACTTGTTTCCTATATTTATACTCGGTTTTGAAGTATTAACGCAAGGCTTTTTATTTCAGGAACTAAAATTTCACAATGTTGTTTTTTATACTTTAGTTTGGTTTGTAGTTATACGGTTTCCTTAAAATGGTTATTAGTTAATGGAATTTCTCACCCATCATTTTATGGTGATGGTTTAAATAGGTTGCCAAAGAATTAATTGGCAAAATTTGATGCTAAAATGTAATTTATAAAATGATAAAGTCTTACCTATTAAAGGGGTATCATTTGTCTATACTCAGACACACCTGCCTGCTAGTATTTAATGGATAATTTGTTAAACTTTATTGAGCTGACACTTTATTAACTTCATTTCATCGTGCCACTGAAAGGTGCAGTTCTGTTGCTCTGGTGAACATTAAACCATCCATTAATTAAATTGTAATTCAATTCCCTATTATTACTATTTAATTTTAATCGCAATGCTATGAGGATACATTTTATTTACAAGTGTGTGTATTGTTCTGTTTTGTGTTGTATTGTGCGTATTGGCCTGTATTGTATAAACAATTAGTCACCAGCCTTAAATAAAGATCAGCGGATGTTAATAAGGGTTTCTCTCCTGGTGATGTCACTAGATATTTATTATTCTTATATTTGATGGTGCACATGTTTCACAAGTTTAATGGAAGAGTAACTGTATTTTCAATGAGCTACTCTTTCATCAATTCAACTCGGTTGCAGTACGAAAAGTAATGCATTTCTTATTAAGTAACGATTTGGTAATATATGCATGCATAAAAGTCATTGTCAGGTTAATGTGTCCGAGCTATACCTTGCAAAAAAAAGAAAAAACATCGACTTTTAAATTATTTATTTCTTACAAAACCAATGTTTTTTTAATAGTTTTCAAACCATTATTGACAAAGTTAATATATCGCATGCTTGGTCTGTGTTGTAATATTATTTCAAAATTTAATGTTCATGAATGTTCTAAACAATATTTTAAAATAATCAACAACCTACAGATAAACAGACATTGTATTTGTTGAACGCATTTGCTATTAAAATTTCCAAGTGTAACAAGTTTGAAAAATTATTTTCAATAAATTCATAAAGCGCATAATAATTATTGCACAGTTTCGAAAATCAAATTGAAATGCTCTTAAAACAACACAAATAACTAAAATCAATAGTCACTTAGTTGTGAATGTAATTATGATTTCGAATGCATTCAACATACACATGTTTTTCTTGAATAAGACACATTATTTTTAATTGTAAATTCAAACATTTTAACATGAAACAATCACAAGAAACAATATCTACTCACACAATGAGGCAACTATTTTATGCACGCATACTCGTTAATTAAATAAATAATAGAGTCAATAAAAAATAAATCCGGCTATTTTGGTGCACTATATCGATATTAAATACTCAACAATGTCTACTACCTGTATTTCACAAAACATAACATGTAGTTTTGTGCTACATAAGGATTAAAGTACAATCTTTCAAAGCGACAACATAACCATGTGTGGTGCATAACTAAAAAATAATAATGTATATAATATATTAACCATTATTCAATACAATGATCAGCTGTTTTTGACTTACTTTAGTTAGTATAATATATATTCCACATTCATAAGTAGACGATTAGAGAAAGACAATATCGGTTTCATTATAAAGTTAAAGACAGTCTAAAAACTGTAGACTTATACGTAATTAATGTATATATCTCGTATCAACAATCAAAAGGTTAATAAATTCATATATTTTTGACACACTATGGCTTTGATTCTTTATTAAACTATAAATAGATCTTTAAGACTAAAACATTCATCAGATATTGATAATACAGACATCAATCATACATTCGTACAGACATAAATGCATACCTTATATGTTTAATTCCTTTTAACATTTATCATAGTAATAATACGGTGCATTACAATTAGATCAACGAAATTAAACCATCAGTAAACGAACATTACACACACAATGCCGAGTGCTGTAAGTACTTTAAGTCCGTAACGAATGCATTTACTACATGTTGTATGTATTGACGTTTGAACTATTTTACATATACTGCAGTGAACAAGATTAAACGAATGCTTATACAGTATTTATGACCAGGCACGGATGTTGTCTTAGAATATGCATTGCACAGTGTTTCTTGATTTGTAAACTAGTATTTTTTTAGTTTTCCTGTAATAATATTATGCATTTTGGTGCGGATCTGAGCTTCAGTACGCTCAGGTAACTTCTTAGACAATTCGCTTACAACTGTCCCTGTGGGCATTGTTTTATTACGAATGTTTTCTTGGAAAGTTTCTCTGAACAATCTGTTCTCTTCATCTGTCCACCGCATTCTCTTTATTTTAGGTATATTATTGGGACCTGAAACAAACATTACATATACATGTAATTGTCTGCATGAATATTTCAAGCCGCCGTAAAAAATAAATATGTCAACACAAATTAACTGGGTTTAATATCTACCAATGGAAAGGATTTGATAAATATGTTTAAAGCCTGTTTTTTGATCCATCATATAATTGCATGTACTCTTGGTCACTTTAAGTGACATAACACACATTGTTCTCTTGGATAAATACGGTTGATACTAAATAAATTAAATTTAAATAACACATACATTTCACAATGTTCTTTTTAAGCAATTACATTATATTTCCCAATTAAAAGATATTATGATTACATAAATTCTACATATTATACTATAAATATACAAATATACATATATAATAGAAAAAAATAGGCATTTTACTTTCGTTTAAATATTTAACTTTGTTAATTAATTTTGTCTACCTGATTTTCGTTTTGTTCCGTGTTCCTCACTATCAACCACCTTGCCTTTAGGGTCATGTTCAATCAGGCTAACATTTGTCTCTGCAACATAAAAGTTACATTAAAATTAAGCAACAAAAACAACATGAAATTAAAATACGTTTCTTCTTTTAAACCATTTACTTATTGTCACATGTGTGTATACTCTTTGTGTTTGAACTGTAAGTAACAGGCAGATAAGATAATTTCATTTTTATTCCGAACTGCAACAGCTAGCCTAAGGTTAAATTTATATTATTTTATAGGTTAAAATATTTTTTAAAATGTTTCATTGAATCCTATAGATTTAAATCGTGACTCTATATAATTTCTTAAGCCACTGTACCACAGGTGAAAACGTAAATAATGTACTATTATTATATCTGTACTGTATCCGAAATTAATTCACTGCCATGTTTACATTGAAAATTAAAATAATGAGCAACAATGTTGTAACAAATGTTAACTGCTTCAAATCCTAATGCTAGATCAAGAATCAAAATCTCGATTTCTCTCATTCATTCATTGTAGTTGAACAGTGAATAATCATCAACACATAATCTGAATTTAACACACCTGAACGAGGTTCTGGGACGGCACATTGTATATCGGCTACTTCTTCATCACCTGCAAACATTACGTACGTATAAAATAACTTATTCCGTTAATTTTACGCATAATAAAATTTCAGACTTTCAAATCGCATATCAACAAAGGACTAACAATGTCTTAAATGTTTGTCTCGAATATCAGATGCTAAGTTGAAATAGCTAAAAATCAATATTTAATGCTTACCTGAATTATCGTTCACCATTTGTTGAACTGACCAAGCATCGTCGTACTCAACTGGCTCGGGTATGTCTATGTGAAAGAAAAAAAAATTTATGCGAATATCTATTAAGACTGTGTATCTATTAAGACTGCGATGTGCCGAATTTTTCAATTGTTAAAATGTTTTTAATGTATTATTTTCTTCAGTTTTAATAGCTACAATTTAGGCATATAAATAATATGTAAACCTTGTAGAAATCACGCTATTATACACAATAATCGTCACGTACCTTCAATAGAAATGGCATCTAGTCTTTTGCCTTGGAATTTATTTAAGTGCCCATTCTCCATGGCAATCAATACCCTTGCCACCTTTGTTTTTTCTAACAACGAACTTTGAAGTCTATATACATCGGTGTGAACATTCAGGTTGTGTCCCATATGGTCAGCGACCATTTTCAGCTCCGACTCGGTCATATCGAGGATCTGTTTTTAAAAAGCGGTTATTTATTTGCTGCTAGTCTAATTGAATAAATATTACAGCATTCTGTCACCCATTAAAATTAATTGGTATATATATTCATAAATAAACGTAGTTAAAAACATAATTGCACGTGCAGATTCTAAATTATACAATTGTATGACTTCAAAAAACAACAACAACATTTTAGCTTAATACTAGTAACAATGATACTATTGACTAACAATCGTATATTTATTGCGCTGCATTATTATGATTTTAAAAGGAAATTCAACTATAACTGAATTATAAGATTAGCAATGGAAAATATGAAATATTGTTAACATTTCAAAAAGTGTACCTGTGATGTAGTTGCTAGGTATTTACGTAACGTACGTGACCGAATACGGTTTGGTTCTTTCAGACCAGGACACAGTCTTGTTACTATTCTCATCGCTTCGCATCCGTCTAATGGTGTCTTATCACTCTTTCTGAAACACGCAATAATATGCTAATGACGAAGAAAATCTTTGTTAGATAGACATGATACAATTAAAAAAGAACTATTATGTTCATAAACTATTAACCAGATAATGAAGTACCTACACGCGATTAGTGCCACAATTATTAAATAGAGTTAACTTGGATTTAATAAATGCATTTGTTATTGTTTTTCGACAAACTTTCACCTGATTTCACGTTTTATTACCATGACTGACAAGTGCGCGTATGTGACAGTGAACAATTACGATTTAAAATTATTGCAATTATGTCACACTGAGACACATTACAAATCTACCTCTTTTATAAGCAGCCATTTTTTTGTATTAAATAAAGATAAAGAAACCTTTAACATACTCGAAACCATGAACTATAGTAAATACCTGCAAAAAATGAAAGGGCTAGCGCCGTGTCTTCTCCGCAAAAGGTAATCAAGGGCCTGAATCATATCTGGGGTCAAAATAATGTATACTTTGCGGAGACCTCTGGTTGATTTTCCACGAACTTCCACCACTTTCATTCTGGAGTACAACATTGGTATTGTTGTATCATGTTTAGTAATACAAACACCAAATACATAAAAATACTAACTTGTTTTCGATTTTTATGCTACTTGTTAAGAAAATATTATTGTTAAGATAATATATAAGCATAAAATAGTTTGCATATAATTAAATTAATTAAATATCGTGCGATGTTATATAATATATTTGCAATAATATTACTTGGCAATTAATAGCCCCGAATAACTGAAATGATTATTAAAAAATCAGACGGACACATAGGCACACGGCGACAACTTAAAACCACAAAGTACCTACCTTTTTGAAAGAATGCGTTCAGATATATTAAGGGCGTTGTATATCTCTGTGTCAACTTCATCATGTTGGTGTGCTTGCAAGAAGTCAGACACTTTCAATTCTGCGACCTCGGCAATCCGCCGTTTGTTGAATAATGCTATGCGGACAAGCGTGATTTGCGCTGTCCTTTCCCATGCCTTTCGGTCAGGGTGATCATTTGTCAGACATGTTTTCATTTCCTGACATAGCCATTCTTTTAGGGACTTTAAGTCTTCCGACAGAGGCATTCTTGTAGGCTGATTGATATGTCGCAGCTTTTGGCGTCGCTTTGCCACGGATGATATTCTGTTATTCCAATGAGCTTGGTACAGCTCTTGAAACTCTCGCGCATCATTTGCTTCATCTTTTTGTCCATTTTGTATGCACAAACTTATCTTTAATAATGCAAGATGTTTTATGTAATGCCCTAACACCAAGGCTATTTGTGGAGAGTCGCTGTTTTGTGAAATGGTGATGGTCGCGTTCACTACTTGGTTAAATTTCTGGCCGGTGATAAATTGTACCAGTGGCAAAGAATTGTTGTCCTGGATATGCAATTCTTTCAAAAGTCTCCCGACCGTCCTTACTTTTGTTCTTACATTGTCTATATCTTTTACCCTTTGTTCGGTGTGTCCCCCAAGGCGACATAACATGGATTTACCAAATTCACGAATCAGCAAATCGTGTTTGCATAATGCGGGAATTCCCGGATTTGCGGATGCCTCTTTCATGCCATTGAGTAAGTCCTCAATTGCAGATTCCTCTTCGCAAATTTGTGGAACAAATGGCAAAAGAAGGACACGTGAATCTCGGATGAAGTTTGCAGAGGGTTGTTGTTCGTTTGGTTTTAATACACAAGTCTTCATGTGAAGCCAAAGGGAGCTATCCAAGAAGAAGCCTAGGCAATACTGACAGGGCAAATATCGACCAGCCGTGTACGTGACATTTGTTTTATTTCCTGGACGACGGGATACGATCAGCTCCCCAGCTCCATGCTCGATAACCTGTAACCAAAAGCACGTTTATGTGACATAAATCCCTTTTCCAAATGATACGCACATGTTATTTATATAAAACGTACATTCTATAAAATGGTTTCAATTCTACATACAAACTGTTTAAACTGTTATCATACTTTTTTAACAATTATCCTACAGAATTCAACATCCATATTGTGTAGATATATTTATATAAAAAGTGCGAAGTTAGCTATTTGGTAATAAGAGAACCACTTACCATCGCATTGTGCTGGAAATTCCCCTTGTTTTCCAATTCCAAGAACTTGCGTTTTCGTTCTACTGACCCTTTGGGACTAATTAGTGCTGACTTAACTTCCGGTTCGTTGTAGTGGATATTAGCATAGTGTGCTGATATTTTGGAAGTAAATATACGCTTGCAGAAGAAGCAACAATTTTTCTTTCTATAGTCTCGTTTTCCATCTGCTTTCTCATTATACACAGGAACATTTACTGAAAATGACAATTACACTGACGAGTACACATTTATAAAGAAAGTGCAAATACAAGTTTGCAAAACACACGTTTTAAGTTTTTTATGCACAATATTAAAATTACTTCAAATCAGTAACTAAATTTCAAACAAATATATTACATTGTAACGTACCATGTGGAAAATACAAAGTAACACTAATTTTAGCCAGAGTGTTTTAGTTTTTTTTAAATACACGATTAAGCATGAGGCGACCTCATATTTAAATATATATTATATGTATATAGTTATTTATCAACACTCAGCTCATTTAATTCTAATACAACGTCAGTAATTAAATACGAGTATTAAACAAATGCATTACACGGTAACGTCAGAAATCAACACTATTATTTAATTAATTGATATAAATGTTACCATTTGCCATTTGCTTTCGCAATGCCCCTGTGATATTTATTTCATCAGCTTGTTGTTTGTCTTGATCGTCATCCGAATAATCGTCGCTGTGACAGCTTTTATCAATGGTTCTTTCATCTATTGTTTGAAGTGAATTATCACAAAATAGTTTTTTTTCAATTACGCAATCAATTCAGAACACCGTGTTTAAAAAGATGAAAATTTAAGTAATTGAGTCATTCTTATTTGCAAACATATTGATACAAATATAATAGTATTTATGCACTTGGCGATACATGCGTCCAAATAGACGGCTATATGTACATAATCGAAGAAATAAAACGTCCATTGAATCTTACTAAAAGAATCTTACTTAACGATTAAACATTGTCCATATCGGATCTCGAAGTACAATGTACCTGAATCAGAAGGTATGTAGTCTGAGTCTGCGTCGTCATCAACGGCGTTGTCTATACTATCATCATGTTCTTCATCTTCGCAGTATTGTTTACTCTTGCTTTCTGCACGTCTAATCTCACCTAGAAATTAAATTATGATAAGTCGAAGCAAATGAACGTGTTTATTTATACACTAATCGACATACATGTAAGCTTTTTAAATACATTTAATGGAAAAGTTCATTAATGAGAGCCATTTTAAATTAAATGAACCAGTTATCATATATTAATATAATATCAGACTTTGTAAAAAAACTGTTTGTAAAAGAAGTCAATGCTGAATTTATTGGATTCAAAACATTTTTTATTGTAAAAAATAATATGTTGAGACGAACATATTTGCAAAAATCTTACAATTGAAAACTAACCTTTGTTCCTTGCTGGCATAAGCCTATCAGATATTCGAACATCGCTTCCGTCTTTTCCTTCATTCACTGACCTTACCGCTCGATCATTCTTGCTGCTGTAAGCTTTACCTGTGTTTAGTATTGAAAGGGTCGTTATATATATGCCAACTTATTAATGAATGCATTTAACTTTGCAGATATTTCATTATTTGCAAACAGTCAACAATTTAGCAGTGATGTTACTAGTATCAGATATTCGAAAAGTATTACACTTTGTTTATACGGTAATGCCATGGAATCAGAGGTAGAAGTTATCGAAGCAAAATTTTCATTTTGATTATATGTGCATTTTGAGTGTTACTCACAATAGCTATTGGCTGTCGTCATTTCTGATGCAATCACTTCGCCTGTAGTGTATATGGTTTCTGAAACTCCATCATCTAATGCAACGCCACTTATTTCATCACACTTTGTTCCTATTAACATTCAATATACATTTTTAATAAGGGCACACGATACATGTGTGTATGTGTGTGTGCTCGCGCACGCGTGCATGTGAGCGTGCGGGCGCGCGCGCTTGCGTGCGAGCGAGCGTGCATGCGTGCGTGTGTGTGTGCGTGTGTATGTGTGTGTGCGTGTTAGCTTATGTTCTATTAGCTTATATAACCAATACTCTTTTAATTGGAATGAAACTGTATCGGTATTATAAGAAAAAACCTGTTCTTAGTAACATTGATAAAACGCATACGTGTGTTTATTTTTTTTAATGTATCTATTTTTCCCGGACGTTGACGCTTATGCTTAAAACGGACGTCTTCGCCATTGAAGAAAGGAAAAGAAGGTTATTGTAAACACGTTTACGCAGAAGACATACATAAACATTATATAGATTATTTAAAAAATACTTATCTCACCTACTTCGAATACAAATACTAAGTAATTAAACATTAAACAAATACATTGAATAGTAATAGCTCATGTCGCAAGATACAAATTAACACTATAACTTAATTAATTGAAATACATGTTACCATTTGCCATTTGCTTTCGCAGTGCCCCTGTGATATTTATTGCATCAGTTTGTTTGTCGTCTTCATCATCATCCGGATAATCGTCGCTGTGACAGCTTTCATCAATTTGTCTGTTATCTATGGTTTGAAATAAATTATCACATACAATATCTTTTTTTTAATTACGCGATAATAACACAATGTTAAAAAAGATAATTTTTGGAGTCATTCATTCTTATTGGCAAACAGATTGATATAAAGATAATATTTATGCAAACGTGTCAAACAGACAGCATTTATATATATAATCGAAGACACGTTAATTGAAACTTGATAGACGTTGAAACATTGTACTTATGGGATTTCGGATTACAAGGTAGGCCTACCTGAATCAGATGGTATGTAGTCGGAAACTGCACCGTCATCAACGGCGTCGTTTATGCTTGCATCATTTTCGTTATGTTCGCAGTACTGGTTACTCTTGCTATCTGCATTTGTAACCTCGTCTAGAAGAATAAAGAGGACAATACAGTCTAAACAAATGAAACTGTTCATTAATATACAAATCGACATAAGTTGATTGAGTAAATTTAATGGTAATGTTCATTAAGGTTGAGCCATTTTATATTAAATGAACCGAATATCAAATATTAACATAATATCAGACAGTGTTTAATTTGTAAAACAAGAAAGAAACTTTACAGATCTAACCCCGGCAATAGTGAATGTGTACATTGGATTTTTTATTTATATTTTTGTAACACTGATGCACAAATATGCATACAGATGTCACATTTCAAAAAGGTAAAATATTTATACGATTTGCAGAAACTATGTTCAATGCATATTTTATTGTAAAGATAATATGTTGGGACAAACATATTTGCATAAGTGTTAAATTATAGTACTAACTTTGTCCTTTCCTGTCATAAGCCTATCAGATATTTGTACATCGCTTTTCCCACCTCTTCCTTCATTTACTAACCTCAACGTATTATCATTCATACTATAGTAAACTTTACCTGTTTTCAGAATATTAAGGGTCGTTATTTATATAATTACTCACTTATTAATGAATGAATTTAATTTCGAAGCTATTACATTATTTACCAAACAATCAACAATGTTATTGCAAGAATTAGTTCACACATTAGAATTAGTAGTTGTAGGCATAAAAACAAAATAATTCCTGATATGATATATGCATTTTGAGTGTTACTTACAGTAGCTATTACATGTCGCCATTTCTGATGCAATCACTTCGTTTGTACTGTCTTTACTGTCAGACACACCATCGTCTGCAAAAGCGTCTCCAATTATTAACATGCAATATACATATTTCCTAAAAACACACGATACATCTGTTTGCAAATGTGCGTGTGCGTGTGTTTGCGTGTGTGTGCAAATATATATGTCAGGTATTTATTTAATTCCCCATTTTTTTGAACTTTCACACTTAAAAAGCATATTTCCGATTTTTCGAAGAAAATAATAAAAGAACTGTATGTTACACACGTTAACGCTATAGCTTAATGCTTAAAACTACACATAATAACTAAAATTGAAATGACTTCGTTATAAATAACTTAATAAAAATATGTATTCCTACCTTGTTTCACATGTGGGAATTTCTGTTATGATAAAAAAGAAACATAAAAACTTGATATTTTTCAAAAAATTGAAATGTTTTGGTCAAATTAAAATGCATGAAATATTCCCGTTTATAAGTGGCAAGTTGTGTACAATACAGTTAAGATTTACATACTCAAATTGTAATCGATCCGAATTCTGTATTAAAATAGTTTACATGATATTATTATATAAATCTGGTATGACATTAACATAATTGTAATGTTGAATGGTTATCAATTTACTATGGTTTACAGTAGCTTAAACTTCATGTTGCACGATTTTTAACTGAATCGATGCTATTTTAAATTTTATTTACAATACACATTATATTAATATAATTAATTGTATGATAACGTGATGAAGATTAATATGGTTCACCTTTCGCCATGGAAGATTAGGCACATCGTAATCATATCGTAATTCCTCTCCTTTCGCTATGTCTCTAGTGGCAAAAATGCAGAGGCGTGGCGCGTTGTCAACCTGAACAATTTTAAGAGCGCAGTTTTGCAATGCGTCTCCCTTTCTTGCATCATTTACCATCCTGCCTTGTCGGAAAATATCATTGGTTGCGTCAACGCTGGAAGAAATCAATGCCTAATTGATTAGTATGTACATATATGCTACAAAAGCGCGCGCGCGAACATACACAAGCGTTCGCGTGCACGAACGCATCTAAACACAGCTTCATAAATTATTTGATTAGCCATATCGAGTGTCACATGATAGATATAGTTACTTTTTCAATCGACATGTTTGGTGTCCACTTACCAAAATATTTTCCCTTTGTATTTAAAAAAGAACATGAAACTCCCGAGGCCGCTTTCTGCATGTTCTTTTTCTAATTTACAGGCCCTTTTATAACTAGTGACGAGATCGCCCTTGTACTCAAGCAGAAAACTACCTTTTACAAATGCCTTTGTAGCAAACACACCTTCCCCTGCAAAAAAAACAAAAAAAAAAACAAATATATTTGCTGGACGCGTAAAACTATCAGCATGTTCTTTTTTTGAACTAGATGAGAAATGAGACTTTTGTGTGTAATTATTTTGATAGATAGCGAGTTGAAAATAGAGGTTGACGTATAAGATGTAAGTGTAGCAACTTAAGTATTTAATAGACAAAAACATAAACTGATAAGACTTTCAATTTCAGCAATGTTTTAAATCAGTGCATACTAGTTATAATTTTCACAGTTCCTGTCGATGAAACATGACATTTAACAGTATTTATTGTTGTTTGAGGACTTTAATTTCACAATTAAATATATTTATGTGACCTATGTCGTCGTTGATGAAATTAACAACAAATCCACGAGGGTCATCATAGGCTCGGCAGTACCGCTTTGCAAGCTCCAGTTGTTTAGCACTGCCATTACTATACAGAAATATATTGAGTTTACTTACATATATCTCTAATATGATTCTCAATTGAAAAACACACAACTGAACTGGTTGTTAACAATATATATCATATTATAAAGTTAATTTTGTGTTGTATAATAGCAAAATATACAAAATAAACGTTAACGATCGATAATTCCTAACGTTGTTACCAGTAGGACGATAATTTATTATATTCTTATTACACAACTATACTTATACACTATTAAAAGGACATATTCACAGATTGACGAAATGACTACTTTCCAAAGTTTTCTCACAGGTTCCAAAAATCAAATAACAGTGTATACAACGAAGTGAAATAACAACACCACAAAAACAACAAAAATCTACAACAGCAACAATAACAACAACAACAACAACTACTACTACTACTATTACTACTACTACTACTACTACTACTACTACTACTACTACTACTACTACTACTACTACTACTACTACTACTACTACTTCTACTACTACTACTACTACAAACATTACTAATGCTTCTATTATGATTTCTACTAGTACTTATATTACTATTACTACTACTACTATTACTACTATTACCTTTGCTGCTGCTGTCTTTTCTACTAATACTACTATTTCTACTGCTGCTTCAACTACTACTACTACTACTAGTACTGCTACTACTACTACTACTACTACTACTACTACTACTGCTACTACTACTACTACTACTTCTACTACTACTACTACTACTACTACTACTACTACTACTACTACTGCTACTACTACTACTACTGCTACTACTGCTACTACTTCTACTATTACTACTACTTCTACTACTACTACTGCTACTACTGCTACTACTACTGCTACTACTGCTACTACTACTACTACTACTACTGCTACTACTGCTACTACTGCTACTACTACTACTACTACTACTACTACTACTACTGCTACTACTGCTACTACTGCTGCTACTACTGCTACTACTACTGCTACTACTGCTACTACTGCTACTACTACTTCTACTACTGCTACTACTACTGCTACTGCTGCTACTGCTACTACTGCTGCTACTGCTGCTGCTGCTACTGCTGCTGCTGCTGCTGCTACTGCTGCTGCTACTGCTACTACTGCTGCTGCTGCTGCTGCTGCTGCTACTGCTACTGCTACTGCTACTGCTACTGCTACTGCTACTGCTACTACTACTACTACTACTACTACTATTATTATTATTATTATTATTATTATTACTCTACCACTTTTACAACAACAACAACTACTACTACTTCTATTAAACTTATATTACTTTTTATCGTACCACTATGCTGATATCGGCTTGATATAAAGGTGCCTGTTTTTTTTTATCAGGTCAGTAGCGTTTATATCAGTCAATGTTTGGAAGTACGTCATATTATTCGAAATCCACTTCTAAAGTCAACATTTTCAGTAAAAATGAATCAGATTTAACAAAACAAACAATTTGATACCAATAACGTATATAGATGAGTATTTTCAATCGTCATAAATCACAAAACGTTATTTTTTAAATATTCACAAAAACCCGCACTTTGGTAGTGGTATGACGTCATCAATGTAACGATAAATCA